>RJWM01000001.1:569337-732453 GCA_004363535.1 Dasyprocta punctata
AAAAAAAAAAAAAAAAAAAAAAAGCAATACACACATACTGCCATCACAAAAATCTGATTTCAAATCACACTTCCATCCTTTAAAAGCTATGTGATTTTCAGTGGGTTACTTAGCCTCCTGAAAACTCATTTCCTTGCCTAGTAAACTAGAGATAATAATACATAATTCTCAGAAATGTAGTTTTAAAAAATTCATTTTAAATGGTTTCCTTAAATATGTAAATATAGTTGGCCCAAGTATGGCAGAGTTTAAAATAAAATGGAACACTGAATAAAAAGAAAGTATTTCATTGTTCCTATATAAACTTTGCAAGACATCCACAAATTTAGACATGTCTGATTATCACTGAAACTTAGTTATAGGCCTAATTCCAGTAACAAAGACAAAATTTTCAAAAAGTTAACTGAAAGAGACAGTTTTCAATTTTTCAGTACAGGCATGAATTTCATTGATATTAAATTTCATAATAAGGAGAAATATAAAAAGAAAAAAAGGAAAAATCGTACTTTTTTTAAAAAATGCATTTAACTTAAAAGCATATCATAAAAGTTTATCTCATTATAACTTTGTCACATTACAGATGATTTTTATACAAGGCATTTCATCTTTCTGACAAGTCTCAAACTTGTGGGAAAAGATACCAATATTTCATAATAAGCAAGTAAAAAATTAATTGTGTTAGTTTCCTATCAGAAAAGAAATTCTAGTATTTCAACACTCAATACTGAGCAATTTGATAAAATTAAATGTGAAACTATGTCCTCTGTTGAATGACTATACAAGGAATTTTAAAAATCTTTCAGTGCTGGAGATATAGCTCAGTGGCACAGTGCCTGTCTGGCAAGTGCAAGGTCCTGAGTTCAATTTCCAGTACAAAAAAAAAAAATCTTTCAAACAGTGTTTTCCAAGTTGCATTAAAGGGCATGTACTGCCTAAAAGAAAGAGATTATGATCAGAGACCAGAAACACCAGGTAGCAAATTCTGACTCTTACAAGGTGAGTGACTTTATACAAGTTAATTAAACTCATTCAGCCTATATATCTCATAAGCAAAATGGAGATGATGATAACACATATAAACTTGAGTTGGATAATTAAATCAAATGACATATGCAAATTAAGATGTTTAATTTACCAAATATAAATACAGGCAATAAACATGTGTTCAATTTTCCAAATATTATAATTTGCAAAATATTATAAATATAGGCAATAAACGTAAGTTCTCATCCCTCAAGAATAAAGTTATTTTTCATAAAATGAGTCATTCCCTATAACCAGTTAAGAAAAGACAGATTTCTTGTTTTCTTTTTCTTAATGAGAAAACTCTATTAAAACAGAAATCTGTATACCACAAAATTTACAAATTTGTTGTTTTGCTGTTTTCCGAAGGAAGCATTTCAGCTGGGTCTACAGAAGGCTATCAGGGTTGCAATTCAATCACCTTTATTTTGGTGAGTTAGACCTATGAATATTGCCTGAATGTCACAAAGAGAGGCAAATATCATTTTTTTTTAATTAAAAGCCCATGGATTTCACTAACATCTGTTAGGATAATAGCACGAACTCAACTGCTTTGTCCTTGGCCCTGGTCATCACTAAGTCTTTAACTTCCTGGTTTTATTACATTAATTAGTAAATTTTGCTATCAATGATAATCATAAGGAACATATTCACACAAATTCAGTAATATTTTCCTAATGTTAAACAAATTGTTATTCTCACAAATAAAATTTCCACAACAGGAGGAATTTTATTTTTACATTCCTTTGTATTTAAATGCCATGTAAAATGGAGTAGGATGCCATACAAAATGAGTACTCTAAATATAATTCAGAATGTAATTTAAGACAAAATGAACTGACCTGTAATTGCAACGCTTCATGATTTTCTAATCCTTCCACAATTGGTGAAAATCGTTCCCTGTTATTTTTTTCTGCTGCAGTAGTTATAGCTCCTAAAAGTTTATCCAGACTACAGAAAAAAGAAGGGGTAAAAAAGAAACAGAAATGAGAATCACTTCGCGCACGCACACACACACACACACACACACACACAATTAGCATGGGTTATTCCTTCAGTCTTATCTGTTTGTTTTTTGGTGTTGATGTTTATATAGACCACTACAATTTTCAAAATCATCATTCAATGGTTTTAATTGACAAAACTGTATACAGGTTGTCTTAGTTACTTTTCATGCATTGCTGAGACAAAATACCTGACGCCCAAAATTGGGGAAAAAATGGTTTATTTTTACATTTTCTCAGGAGTTTCAGGTCATACTTAGTTGGCTCCAAGGCAGCGTGGCATGGCATGGCTGCCTTTCATGGCAGCCAGCCAAACAGCAAGGCACACCAGGGAGAGACAGAGAGAGCAGGAAAGAGGAAGACTCGCCTCCCTTACACTATATGTCAGCTCCACCCCTGGGCGGGTGCAGCACTCACATCACCAATCCCAGCACTAGAGAACAAACCAACCACAAGCACCAGACTCAGCCCCATCAAAAATATACGAGGACTTGGGGGTACACAGTATCATCCAATACACAGGTATATGGTGAACAATGTTAAGTTTTGAAATATGCATCTACTGCGAAATGGTGAAATAAAGCTAAATGACATATGTACTATTTCACATACTTATCTTTGTGTATGTGGTACACAAAACCTACTCTCTAAGTTAATGTCAAATACACATTATTCTGTTATTAACTATAAGCACCATAATATAAAATAGATCTCTTAGAAAGCATTTCTTATAACTGAGAGACCATTACAATTATTACAATCGTGTACCTGTAGACATATTCCTAAAGATAAATATTTAGAATTTTCAATAATTTAGGGCATCAAAATGAAAATTCAGATAGAAAAATCTTGAGGAAAATAATTTTTCTGGGAAAAACCCTGAGAAACACACTCGATTAGATAACACTAAATCTAAATTTTAGAGTTTTAGAATTTTCATCTGTTAATAAAAATATTAACAGATGAAAATGTGCTAGAAACTAATTGCTAGAAAGAATTAATTATGGAATAAGCATAAGGATCTTTCCAAAAAAGAAATTTCAGGTGATTAAAGACACATCTCTATATAGCACAAGAAATTTATTTACCTGAATAAAATAGTAATTATCTCTACAAAATGTTAACATCAAACTAACCTTCCTCTATGAAGTTTGTTACTTCTTAAAAATTTTTGTAATAGCACATATTTGCAGTACATAATGATTACAATTGTTGTGGGGAATTGTTACATGTACATAATATATCTCAAGTTTTTCTTCTTCACCTCCATTCCAGTATTTTTAATTTTTTTATAGTCTGATACTTTTATCAAATGACATCTGAAGTGATAATCGAAATATAATAAATATATCAACCTAGGTTGTATTTTATTACTTCAGTATTGAAAAGTTAAATGATGAGAAAAATGTTTCTTACTCATGAACCAATTTTTCTGATAGCTATGAAAATCTTACTTTTGCATATGTAACCTCATTTGTTCTCAGTAAGACAGTTACAGGTAATAGTTTTGCGTAACATTTGTCTTTTGTCCTTTAAGTACAGTAGCTAGCACTAAGCAATATTTCATTTTATTCCAACAGTTACGAGAAAAATAACATCTTAAAATTTTCCTAAATCTTTGCATGGCCCAGTTCTGATTTAAATTGAAAGTATTATTGTGACATACAATGTTCAAAAGAAATCTTATTTCATGTCCTTAGCACATGTCATTTTTATCATAGTGGTTTCTCGTAAACTGGACTTATTAATAACATCAAACTAAAATTGTACTTCTGATTCACTATTATTTCCATAAGATACGATCCAAAGCATCTTCAGCAACATTTGCTGACTCTGGAATACACACATGCACACACATACACTTTCCACACCTACTCTTTTTATGTCTTTCTTAGATGCTAGCTTACTGCCAGTCACAAATAATTCTTCATTTCAGTTTTCATAGGCAGGTAAAATACATTCTGTTACAGAGTAGTAGCATAAAATAAGGGCATCTAGTCAATTCAATTAAAGAAGTAAAGATTGCTTCATGTGCAGCATAGGATACATGTCTATACATATGTATTTGTCAAAATAACTAATCTTTGCCCACTTTTTTAATGATTGCTTTACCTTCAGCAACATAAAATTCTACTCATTTTTTTTTTTAACTCATCTTTGAAGAATTTCCCATCAGGAGTCTATTAGTTTAAACCCAGTTTCCATAATATCAACAAAAATACTAAAACATAAATAGACAAGATAAAAAATGTCAATCAATAATTCTCTAAGCTCCATTACTGTTTTCATGCAATTTATCTAAAGAAACAGAACTAAAGTAATACTAATTTCAAGTGTCATTTTCTATGCAGTAAATATAGCAATACTTACATGTTCTCTTCTCCAACAATGCAAATAGCAGAAAGTATTTTTACTATTTCAGTCATCATGTTGGGTTGTTTGGGATCAACTGCTCTTGCCAATAATAAAAGACTTCTTTCATCTCCTAGAATCCTTTGCAATCCAAACTAAAGGGAAAAAAATCTCTAGTCAAAATTAAAATGTCTATCGAACATATCTTTAATTTTTTTAAAAAGCAACCTAAAATGGTTTTCAAAAGACCCTACAACCACACCAAGGTCCTACTGAAAATATATAAATGCTTTTTGTATTTAATTAGTTCTCTTAATTTTTTAATTAAGTGGAGTATATCTTGGAGTTTTTGTTCCTTGTTCAGATATGATCTCTATTAGTCTACACTGCAATTTCCACAAAAATTTGAGAGAAATATGGGAATAATCAGTATTTATTTAACAAAGAAGAACATGTAAAACACATGCTAATATGATTTTCTAATACAATTCTGAGCCATTGGGTGTCTTCATGAAGTCTGAAATAGTTAAGTCATCTGATAAGTTTGTATGGGAAATTAAGGTGAACAAAAAAAAACTTTTTAAATACTCAATTTAAATACTATATACCAGTTAAAGAATTGATAAACCTTGATGTATATATTCCACATCTTCTTGTTCTTACCCTCTCCCTTTCTACAAAGGCTATGAACCCAAAGATATGGGACCTGAGTTTTATTAGGTGTCACAGACAATAGGTAGAGAAGACACCATCTTCATTTATTTTCTAGGCACGAACCCATATGATTATGTACACACACACACACACACACACACACACACAAATTCAAACAAACAGGTAATAGATAAAATGCTAAAAACAGCTTAAAACTTAAGGTTTTTCTTATACTGAAAAAGGTAGCGTTTTCTCTCATCTAATTCCCACAGGGTATTTGCTGTATTTCTCATGAAATACATTTGTTTCATTTTACAGTCTATTGATGAAATCTGACACCATTTCATCAGGGCAAAATTATCATTTCAAGCTAACCTATAGTTAAGTATCAAACATATGAACAATAGCATGGTTCTTAATTTAACTTGTAAAGGAATCTGGAGGAGGAAATCATTGCTAAAGCGCCTAAGCATGATGCTTTTCAGGTAAAAAGATTTATTAATACTTAGTGATGCAACAGTTTTTAATAACTCTGAACATTATTCCTCTAATAGTTTTTTCAGTAGCAGTGTCTAAAGAATACAGTATTTCAGGTTAATATAAAATCACCTTGGGAAATTACTGCAAGATGCTACTTTGCCAGCATGAACTAACATCTGTCATAGTTCATTTTCCCTTCATCTTTGCATAAAACAAAACAAAACAAAACAAAACAAAAAACAAAACATCACCTAGAAGGTGAGTCAAGTGATTATGAGCTATTTGATATAGATGGTGGCAAAAGATGAAGAGACAGAAGAATGACATATTGAAAAAGCCAAGCCCAACAGAATGTTTCCAGTGCTATGATCCAGTGGAATGCAAACTAGGAATAGGATAGAATTTGGAAATCCAGCTTTGTTGATGGGTTAAGGTATTCCGACTCCCCAGTCATTTTAAAGAACACTTCCTGCTCCTGTAGTTTCCTGGCAAACTCTTCTTCTAGTGTCTTTTTCCGAAATGTGACTTTAACATGGATCCTATCAAATAAGGAAATGCGGAGACAAGAAAAGATGAAAAAAGACTGGAAAGAAGCAAAGAAAACAAAAAGGGTATGTATGCACATAATAAAAGGTAAGAAATATAAGTAAAAAGCACATGTATTTTTTTAAAAAGCACATGTATAAATCTGAGAGCTAGATTATTACCACATGGTTACAAAACATAAAACGACAGCTTTAGAAGCCAATTAGAATGATGGTGAAATAATTAAATTTTTAAGATTTTATTTCTAACATGTAGGAATATTCTGAATATAAAAATAAAGGCATGAAAAATATACCTGAAAAATCATTCAGTTCAAACATCTGAGCAATAGAAGTTAAGGAACAATGACTTGCTTTTTATGATCCTATTATCATATACTACATAGAGGGAAAGAGTTTCTAAAGTAAATAATCTAAACTCCTTGGATACACAAAATATAATTTCTCTTTAAGTCATTCCAGATGAAATGACTTTACTTTCTAGATTTGGACAATGTATTCTAACATAAAATGAACATTACACTGTATATTTTCATCTTGGATACACATTTATGCCTATTGTTTCAAATACCTGTAACTTAAAGTATCAATTTATTCATGTTCTGAGGACTTATATGTAAAACACAAACATGACCTAACTAAAACTGAACCTTAGCTTTGTTAACCAAAAAAAAAAAAAAAAAAAAATCAGTTCTTCAAAACTGAAAAACTCTCAAGAAAAAAACATGTTGATACATTAAAGTATATCCTATAGGAAAAGTTTCTGAAGGAAATTTTGATAAAATAAATTTCTCTGGTGACTATCCTGATTATAATTAGTTAATATCCTAGAAAGCTGCAGAAGTTAATAACACAAGTCACAAAGAATGCAAAACAAAGAGTCTTAAGTTCAATATACACAGATGGAGACTGATTAACCAGAGAGGTCAAGTTATTCTCCAAAGGTAACTCTTAGTGGCAAAGCATGAACCATGTCTCTTGATTTTTCTTACTATATTCTCTTTGCATTCTGTCATTATTTCCCTTAATTTAAGAAAGTTACCCATCCTGAGCTTAGAAAAGCAGTGCACAATAAGTGCTTTCTTGTTAGGCATCAGATTCTTTATAACTTGTAACCAATGACTAAGAGTACAGAAGCTGAGAAATTCTGTACTCCTACCAATGTTTCTATTAAAAAGGTTCAGAAATACCACTATAGCTATATTCTACGTAAGGAGTCCACTAGCAAGCATCCATGGCATGTGTCAATATTCTTTGCTGATACACATGTGTACCTCATAAATATAGTCATATATAATTCCATATGCATAAGACTGCACAATACTTAAATACATAATCTTATTGCACAAGCTGTAATATTAGTGAAATAGCTATAAATGTCACATATGGAAGGTTTCTTATTATTCTTATATTTATTTATTTCTATTAAGATAATTATTTGTTTCCATTAAGTATTTTAAATTATTGAAACACTAGCTAGGTAATTATGTAATTAAGTGAATTATAGTTACATAAAGCAGATAACTTCTAAATCAGTAATAAAAATATTCCAAAATTCATATATTTTTTCCTAGTGTTATACATGTACCAAAACTAAAACCTCTGCTATCTTCCAGAGATATCATCCATGTATGTAAATAAATCTTAAGTCTTAACCTTACAATATTCTTAGCAAAAATGTAAAACCTTACACTTTAATTTATCTTTGAAATAGATTAAAAAGTATAGAAATGGCATTCGGTTCATGACATTTAAACTTTTCTACCACTATAAAAGAAAAATAAGTATTACCTAATTTGGTAATAAGATGAATACGCTTGCATGACTGAAAAGTCTACCAATAAATATTGTGTGAAGCAAAGTTTATTTTAAATAATATTTAAATAAAATGTATAATTATTTGCATCATAAAGGCCCTTTTGTGAACTGAATACACATCTACTATTTTGTCTGTTTCATACTTTTATACTGCACAGCAAGCTCTCTTCTTTAGTAGGCATAAATAAATATTACTTACTTTATTATTCATAAATGCTTTGAGGCACTGAATTAGTTTATATTGATTCTTCTTGTCGATATTTTCTTGCCTAAGTAAGAAAAAAAATCATATCATGTCATGCTTAAGAAGTTTCTCCTTTGGCAAATTTTTCTAAATGTTTATTCTTACTGTTTTTTGTCCAGAAGCTTTTCCAGCACATCCAGTAACAGTCCAAGACCTTCATGGCCAAAATTGTTAACCCAGCTAAATGATAAAAAAAAAAAAAGGTGTAAATAAATTCATATATTTAAAACATTATTCAAAATGAAATTTTGGTTTCCAAATCTGAAATCTTATTTTAATATTTATTCCCATTCTTTTTTTCTAATCTCACTGATTCAAGTTCTGACTCTATGACAATGACTCAGAAATCTTCACCTGAAACTCAGAACTCTCCTCATATTTTTGATTGCTTATAAAGCACTGCCTTGGTTGTTTCATCCACATCATACACTTAGGCTTGAATTTATGAGCTCAATTTATCTTTTCTTGTTTTCACTCCCCTAAATGAATTCCTTCTTCATTGTTATCGATATTGTTAATAATATTATTACCCCTTGAATCCTTCAGATTTCCAATAGTAGCACAAATGTTTGATCTCCCATTCTGTTTCACCTTTCCATTTATTCTGTTCATTTGTTCAACAAATGTTTTCATAAAAAATCTGTATTACCAAGCATGTTTCAGGTGGCAGAGATATAAAGAGGCAATAAAACTAAACCCTTACCTTTGTGAAGTTTAACATCTAAAGTGAGGGAGAAAGATGACTAACAGCAATATAATAAATGTCAGTGTTTTGATGCAATGAAGAAAACTAACACTTGAGAAATGGAATAAAAGGAGTTCTAGGATGCTATTTTCAATGTTTGCTCAGTGAAAGATCTGTTGCAAAAGGTGATATTTGAGCAGAGAACCATAGGAAGTAAGTAAGTTCTTTCCCAGTTGAAGAACTAAGGGGAAACTAAGTCCTACAGTATTAGCTACTGGTTTGGAATGTTCAGGAACTGTCAGGAAACCAGTGGGCAGGGGCCAAGTAAGCAAGCTTGGAAGAATAGCAGGAGATTAAATCCTATGTATGGTAGAAGTCTGAAAGACAGATCACAAAGCACTTGATCTGACTTTCTGGCATGTAGTCATGAATGTCCTACTTCTAGAACGACTTCTCCAAATGTCCCCTCCCTCTTTTTCACTGTCTATGCTAACAATCTAATCCCAATTACCTTTAATATGCCTGGAAACTCCCAAATGGGGTCTCTTTAGCCTCATTATTTTATCTCGCACATTTTATAAAATGCCACATTAAATTGCACTCAACAATAGACTTCTCTATAAAATGTTCTCCTGGACTACTGTACACATTTAAATCCTTTGACCCAACATTCTGATCTAGCCTTAAAGTGCATTTCCAGATACAGGCCTTATACCACATGTGCCAATAAAATCAGAAGGATGGTAATTCCTGGCACCTTCTAAGAACTTCCCTGTGTTACATTACAAATTCTTTCTTCCCCAGAAGAAAATCCCAATACCATCTCTCCAATGCTTCAAGTTTCCAGGTGGTCATTTTGAGTCATTAATATTTTCCCCCTGTAAATCCTCCAACCAAATACTAGTTCTGTCTCTTCCAATTCCCATGTGATCTTTATCTTCTACTATCTGACACTACGATTTATGCCACACGTCTTACACACAAATCTGGATTATAAATTCTCTAAAGACAGTATATTATCTCATTCCTCTTTCTATCTCCAAGAACACTTAGCAGAGGGAGTTATAATCACTAAATAAATATGTATATATAGTGAATACTAAAAATAAATTGCTAATTTAAATTTACTAGCTTGGGTGACAGCATAAGCTACCTCCCAAAGCCCAAGAACTTCATATACCTATGTAGCAGCAGACTTCCTATGAGGCAATGACTAAAATTTATACTGTTTTGTGTATGAGTGCCTGTGTGTGTACATGTGCATGAATGTGTGTTGCGTGTGTGTGGGTGGGTGTGTGTTCAGTACATGGAGTTGAACCCAGATTCACATGCATGCTAGGCAAGTATTATACCACTGAGATACATTCCTAGCACTTATACTCTACATATTTTCACCTACTTATTTTGTTATGGGTTTTTTTGTTTTTTGAGTGTCAGGAATCAAACTCAGGACCTTGCGCTTGCCAGTCAGGCACTGTAACACTTAGCTATATCCCTGATCAAACCTATCTAAGCATACTTTTTAAAGATTGTTTCTATTCCAATCTTTATCTATTTCATACCTACCTAAGGCAAAGCTTTTCACTACAGCAAAAGACTATATTTCTAAGCCAATATCAGTAAGAGTTATCAGCTCACTGAAGAACTATCTTAAACAATAACTCATAGTCAGAACCAGTCACTTCTGCAATATATATGGAAGCTCCTTTTAAACACATTCTATTTTAACTTCCATAATGGAAATGAGAAAAAAATCAATATGGCATTGTAATGATAATTGGCAGTAAGCTACTATTCTATTGAGGCATGTAATCATACAGTGCAATGAACTATTTTCTCTAAAGACTCTTGATAATCAGTGCAGTGGGTGATGGGAGAGGGATAGAGGGACATCAACTCTAAGTGTAATATACTGTATTTAATTTATCACAGAGAAAATTCAATAGACATGATTATAGCAGAAGATACTTTACAGCCACCTTAACAAAGTAGGAATTCTGAACAAATTTATATATTCAGCCCTCAATATCTGCTTTGGCATTTGCAAAAATATATATATCTGTGATTTCTTTCACACAAATTGTTTTTAAATTCTGAATTTTACTTAGATTTCCTTTGTATCTAGTGTTATTAAAACTACTAGGATTATTTCTTTCTTTGTTTAGAGAATTATTTATTTGAGCATGATTTATGTGTGTTCATTTGAAGTCAGTCACCCACACATCTCAAACTGTTTCATTATGTAGTTTATAGCACCTTGTTTTCATTCAGTGAATATTACTATTGTTCTTTGGGAAAAACAGATATAATTATGAAACAAGTATAAGGAGGAGGGGCCTATTTATTATGAACAAGATAGAGAAAAACCCTAAACTGAGACTATTTTAGGCCACTGGTCAGAAGAGGCCTAATAAAAGTTTTCAGATGTTTAAAAATAGATCAGGAACTCATATTGTTGCTAAGGAGATAAGTATGACGTAGCATGATGACACTCAAGAGGTTAAAAGAAAGGCTATGTAACTAGATTGTACTTTTTTCTTTTTCTCTTGCCAGTACTTCACTGTTTCAGGCATCAAACACTGGGTATCCTCTAGCCAAGTATTTAGTATTCATTAATTCATATTCTCTTTCTGCCTCCCTCCCCACGCACACCCACAAATACTAAAGCAGCCATGTGTGAAGGATCATTTAGAAAACTCTCCTTGAAAGAAGAGTAATCCTCTCCATTTTGGCTAAACCTCGCCCTATTTTCATGTATTGATATGTACAGAGCTGGCTGGGACATTTCCTTATCCCCCAAATTGGCTTTAAGCAATGCAAATCGATCTAGCAGAGGTGCTGATGTTTAATCTTTGGAAGCAAGAGGACAGGTCAGTGTTGCCCTGCCCCATAGCTCCCAAGAAGCATGTGTGAGAGAGATGGAAAAAAGAGCCAAGCTCCACGTTATTGGCTGGAATTGAGCCTGGAGAAAGAGGCCTTGACATCTCAGGGCATAAAAAAATTACACATCAGAGCTGAAACACTAACCCCAAAACATTAGACACTGCCTCAAATTGTGTTATGCAGATAGATACTCTTTCTCTTTCTCTCTTTCTTTCTCTCTCTCTCTCTCTCTCTCTCTCTGTCTCTCCCTCTCTCCCTCCCTCCCCCACCCCTCTCCCTCTCTCCCTCCTTCTCTCCCACTCTTTCCCTCCCTTCTTATTGCAGAGGAAATTTCAGGCCTCCCACCTAACCCAGCTAATGGCACTCATGTACTTTCAACCACAACTATAGTCACTCATTCCCAAGCCACTCCCCTCTTGACATGTGGCCATGCCACACTTTGGCAGTGTCATAGTTCCAATTACTCTAAACCCTTTTTAGCACTTGATACTCTCAATTGTTGAAATTTAGCCATTCTGAAAATTGTTTCTAGGTAAAGAAACTGAGAAGCAAAGCGGTTAAGCAATTTTTTAAACATAACTCGGTGAGCAAGTAGAAATTCTGGAATGCAAACCCATACCTGACTACAAAGTCTTTGCTTATTTCAATCATTTAATTAGAAATTACCAAAATAGGACCAGTACACAATTTTCTATAACAACATCTGACCAGTGGTTCCAGAACAATTAAAGAATTCATGATTGCTACAGAGCTACATTGTGTGTTTATGTCTCCATGACTAGATACATAAATATATGTTTTCATTATTTAACTATTTAGCTCATTACAATCCACTTTTATTCTTCAACTTCCGAGCTACATAAGAAATCTACCAAATAATGCAAAGGAAAGAAATCTAGGAAATCGAAGTAAAATCTCCACTCACTATTTAGGTATGGAAGTTTATCAGAAAGAATAAAGCCAAAATACAGCTTACACATTTGGGGGGAGGGGAACAGTCTATGTAGTACACAGTCTCACTCTGAAATATAAACATCTTGGTGATTCTCTGTTATGAAATTAAAGAGCTGTCTTGACATGGTGTATATCTAAGCTTCTATTTCCACTCACTTGTCAGGTGACTATGTATAACAAATGAACTATAAAACACAAACAACAGAAAGACCACTCAGGAAGATTAATGTCCAAGTAAGCAATAGGTCTCAATTAGCTCTAAAGACTAAAAAGGAAGCCAGGAAAAGTATCTTTGGAACAAGAGAATAACAGTGAGACAGTATTTTATGATCATATGTATAAAAGGTTTGGCTGTACCTATAGGATCTAATACCTGGTATGCTGTTTAATAAGTTACAAACTTTCAATTTTTTCCCAAGCTTATTAAAAGATCAGAAAAATATTCTACCATCTATAAATCGACAATGATATGAACCCATATAGCGGCATGGTTAAATGAATAAGCTTCAGAGGAAAACAGATCTAGGTTCCAATTCCATCACTGTATTATAGCTGAATTATTTCTTTATCATTTACATAAACTCTTTCAACTTGTTGTTTTCAATCTTCATTTTATCTAGGAATGAGATTAGTATCTACACTCTATAAAGTGACTATTAAATGGACTTAAGTATGTGAAACATCACAGTGAAGCTAGTATTACTTTTTTTAATCTTTAAAACTCAGAATTTGAATATTCTTTCAATTTATAGTCCACAGTACAATATAAAATTTAGATATACATTAAGGAATCTCTCTTCAATAATACTAACACTTAACCTTTTTGTTATTTAATGACAATTGTTTTAATTTTTATGAAATATGCAGAAAATTATAATCTCATACTATACTTCATCTAATTGTGGACGTAAACATAAGACATTTAAAACATAAAAATTTGGTATTCACATTATCTCATGTGTTTTTTTTTGTTTTTGTTTTTATTTTTGTTTTGGCACTGGGGATCAAACTCACAACCTCATGCCTGCCAGGCAAGCACTTAGGCCACTGAGCTAAATCCCCAGCCCTATTTTTTGAGACAGGGTCTCACTATGCAGTTCAGGCTGGGCTTGAACTCACTGTGTAGCCCAGGCTGGTCTCGAACTCACAACAATCCTCCTGCCTCAGCTTCCTGAGTGCTGGGATTAAATGCGTGCACCACCACGTCCGGCCTCATGTGTTTTCTTTAACTTGTTGTTTGTGCATATTTATTTCTAATGAAAATTAGTGCTGGCCAACTCATATCAGAATAGTCACGTAAATTACAATATTGCATTTTTGAGCCAGGAGGGGGAAATAAAGAGAATTTATAGATCATGCACAATCCTGACAGTAAGAATTATTTCAAAATATATTAAATTTAAAAGAGAACCTGTCCCATGCTTTCAGAACTTGTGGTCATTATTTTTCAAGGGCCTACATATATTAACCAGCATGATCAAACAAATTAAACTAGTACTTCATTAAAATATCAGCAAAATTATTTAACAGTAAATCCAAGATACAGCAAGATTTTCTCCAACCTATTTCTCCCAGGCTAGAGAGAGAGACAAAGAGACAGAGATCCAGGGGGAAAGAAAGAGAGAGTGAAAGTGAGAGAGTGGGAGAGCGGGGCAGACTCTACAAAGTTACCTATTCTATTAAAAAGGAGACAGTAAAGTTTTACTCTCTCACAGATCCATGTGAAGCAGTGTCTCAGTTTTGCAAAACCTTAAACTTTTATCCATAAACAAGATATTTAGACTCGGTATTATTCAGTTACATTTCATGTAGATATAACCTAAAGATTTGGAGGGCAGATGATTTCAATGCATTATACACAATACAGACATAATAGAACATATTAATAAATGTCTATTGTTTATTAAATTATCCCTATTATACCTATTTTTCAAAAGAGTTAAAGCTAAAATTAGAAAGTTCTACACTGCAAATCAAACTGGTCTCATCTGAAGGAATTCGGTATTTGTCATGTCATCCCATTTGGCACTGTTTATACAGTACTAAAGGCTACTATAGAGGGTTATGTGTTCTGTACAAAGGACTGTATTTTTCTCTTATGGTGTATTATCCCCATGCATAAAACTTCATACTATGACCCAAATCACTGGAACATCAAGCAAAATGAATGATAGCTCATACTTTCATGGGGGATTTAAAAAAGTTGTTAAAATCATAACACATGAAATAACTAATTCAAATAGCTGAGGAGACTATGAAGATTATTGTAAATGGTACAATTGCTTTTGCAGGAAAATATCTCATTTTAATACCAATGATTTCAATGTAATGTCTCTCAATAGAATTAAAACTGAACCTTAGTTGTATGCCCCCAGGTAATTAAAACCAACGTGTGACCCAAGACAAACATTACTGTGCATTCAGGTTATAGATCAATGTCCCTAAACAGTGGCCAACAAAAACAGTATTTTCAGCATCTTTAAATAATAATTTGTTTAGCTAAACTGACTTCATTGTTTCAACTATGAATATATAAATCAATAAAAATAAAATATATTTAATATAATACTGCCATTTCCAGACATTTGTGCATAATCTTTGAAGCACGACATTCACTGATGGCTTACTTATTTCTCTGGATTTGTGGAAAGGTTGAATGCATCAATTTTCAAGCTCTGCCTCTCAGTGGTTTTGACTTCAGTGCTATGATAGATTACAATTCCCTTACAAAACACCAAAGAACTTCCATCTTCCTCTCTGGCTGCACTTATTCTTTGGCTCATTGGAAAGATTCTGCTCTATTTCATGCTATTCAAAGATTAAGTGTTCCTTACAAACAAGGAAATATGCATTCTTTTTAGGTGTTTATATTATATAAAAAGAAATTCATCCTCAATGTTTAAGAAATAAAAGTTCAAGCAACATAGAAAAATGTCCTTGGGGTAGGAGTTTAAGTAAAATTTCTCCCCCAAAGGGTAAAACTTTCTTATTCATTAAAATCAATTTCTTAAATTCTCTACATTAGAGACAGTATAGGAAATGACTTAAACCTAAATCTACTTAAATGCCCAACAAGGTACAAAATGATATTTTCTTTGCCACTGTCCATTAAAAATTATGGTGAGAAAAGTCCAAGAGAGGGTCTTACCTCAGTTATGATGAGAAAACTATTTAAAGAAGTGAATGAAAATGAAACTAGACTCTCAATATATAGTAAAGAGGAGGAAGCAGCAGCAACAAGCATTCCAAATATTCAAGTAAAATCCAGTCATATTTATGTCTTCTTTATATGCTTAAATCATGAATATAATTATGTTAGGACATTTACTAAAGCAACCTTCTTCATGACATAACCAATCAAACTTATAATACAATGTTAACTTCCCAAAAAATGTATTGGTGTATTTTCCTAAGCTAAATAATATAGTTAAAGTTCTATTGTGTACTGCACAGGACATCCGATTTCTTTTAGTTTAGTGAAATTTAATTAAAATGAACTAACTCCAAGAAATCACATTCCTAATCTAGAAGCCCAGAAAGTGAAAGGGAGCTAACACTAAATAATAAGAAATTCCTTGAATACAATGAGGAAAATAGAGACCTTAACACATACCACCTTTACATACCCTTTTTCCCTAACTCGGTAAGTATATTACACTTCCTGATGCATGGTTCTTCTCACCTACCAGACACGGTGCCAAAAACAAATAATTCAAGACACCTTAAAGAGTGTGAGAGCTACATGGACAAAGATCAACAAATTAATCTTCATAGAAATTTTTAACACAAAATAACTGCAATCAAATCTGAAAAGAACTACTCTCTTGGGTCAATATTATGGAAGTTAAAAATTTTTTTGACAAGTTCAAATGTTTTTTTTCTCAGAATTTAATTTTGTATGATATCTGTTTGAATATTTCTGATTTTTTTTCATATAATATTTGTGAATCTCTTCCACCTAAACTGAAAAAGACACCTCAGAGATTATTTTTCTGTGTGTATATGCATAGCTAAATATCTTTTTTGTACTTACTTAAAACTGACAAAAATGTGTATATTGATGATAAATAACAAGTTTTGATATTCACTGTTGAATGGCTAAATCAAACTAACATATATATTACCCCCACATATTCATCATATTTTGTGGTGAGAAAATTTAACATCTACTTTGTTAACAATTTTAAAGAACAACAATTTAGCTATTTACTGTAGTCACTAAGATAGATTTCTTGAGGTTATTTCTCTTAACTGAAATTTTATACATTCTGAATAAAATAAATAATACAGCCAGCACTAATAAAACTTTTTCAAAACATAAATTTTAACATCAATTTTCAAAGTCAATCACACAGTCAACAACTTGGAAATGGTTAAGACTTACATAAGACAAATAAAATGAAACAATTCATTTTTCTCCATCATAATGATAAAAACCATTTAATAACAGAAAAATAACACCGCATGTATATGAAATACAGATGTATTAATTACCTTCTGCTGTTGCTGAAACGCATTACCCAAATCCCACATAAGGAAAGGTTTAATTTGCTCAAGGTTTCAGTCCATGATCAGCTGATTCCAAGGTAGAAACATCAGGGCAGCAGGACCTATTGCTTAGTTCATGCTGGCCAAGAAGCACCCCAAGGGGAAAAATAACAGCAAGGGCGAGGAACCAGACACAGACCCCAAGGCCATGCCTCCATGACCCACCTACACACACTCAAAAAACAATCCAATTTGACACTCTGCCCTAACCATCACAATAGACAAAATATGTGTAAAATGATATGCAATATAAAGTCCCTAAAAAGAGATACAAGTCTCTACCTCTACAATATTCAATCTGCCCTATTTTGAAAAAAAAAAAAATTAAAAATTGTTGTTGGTAGAGATATATAGGCCATGTAACAAAAGAAATGCCAACACATGAGCCACTGTTACAATGTCTGTAATATTTCTACCAAGAAAATGGATCAGTAATTGCTGTGCCTAATTCTTTTTAATAATAATAAAGGATACAAAGATCTAGCTTGCTTCTAATATGAAGTAAAATGTTGGATATGCCTAAGTCAAAATTGTGTTATAAAGCTAGTAGTATATGATTAAAACTTCAGTTAATATTTATGTTAAAAGTTTATTCACATAAGTTTGGATATATGATTTGATAATAATTGAAATTGCGGATCAAGATATTGAAAGAAGAGGGCTGGGAGTTTGGCTCAGTGGCTTAAGCACCTGTCTGGCAGGCGTGAGATTGTGAGTTCAATCCCCGATGCCAGGAAAAAAAAAAAAAAAAGATACTGAAAGAAGGGATATAAATTAACACAACTATAATTTGTTTACTATTGCTTATTCTTTGTGAAAATGTACTAGTGGTACGCTAAAGTGATATAAGCATTTAAAAGTTAAAGCAAACAAATTCAAAATACCAAATTTAAAATCCTGCTTTAGCAATACAGCTCATAATGTGGCCTTACAATATCTGTTCACAATTTAAGTTCCATTTGCACTTCTATAGTATAAAAAATAGGCTTCATTATTTCATGCTTCATAGGTAGGATCTTGCAAAATGTTCTAAGAGTACTGATTTGCACTTACCTTTATGTTAACTCTCTAAGTAGTATTGGTTGTTTGGCAAAAAGTTTAATGAAGTTTAATACAGGCTATTTAGTTACTAACAGTCATATTTGAGAAAGTACGTCTGTTCTTAATTTGTATTGCTGTCAACATTCCATTGTATTTTCATTACAATGATTATTAATGTGAAAGTGCATGTTTGATAACATGCTAGAAAATATGTTTAAGTCTAAAGGAAAGTAAGAAAACATCAAGTAACAACAAATATACCAGATATAATACATATAACTGTATATTTATAAACCCTAAAATATATTTTCTTTCTTTTCACCTGCTTGGTACCATTCGCTGAGGAAGCTATCAAAATGGGAAGTGAACACGGACATTATGCCATGAATCTGGCAGATAAAGAGACCCTAAGAAAACAAGAAAAAATTTCCTAGTGGAATAAAATATCTCTCAATCTGTTAGACAATTTCAGTAACAACTCTGAAAAAAACATTCTATTCAGTCACAACTCTTTGACACTATTCTTTAAACGAGTATTTGTTATTTTTGTCACATGTTGGGAAGTCTTAGTGACGATTTATTGCTAGAAAATTTTTTAGATCGTCATAAAATATATGGCCAAATACCTATATATCCTATGATGGGTTGGCTGGGAATAAAATCACTGAAATTCATTGTTCATTTTTCAGTAGACACTGCCTCCTTTCATTAACTTTGGTAAAGTCATATGAATAAAAGTCTCTAACTAATGTTGTTCACATTCTAAATCACACGCAGATCACAGTATATGATGCAATTTGTAATGGCAGGTTGAGATTCATTTCATAGTCAAAACACATGAATGTTTAGGGTGTTAAATTGAAGTGTAAACATTAAACTTCATTAATCCACCAACCATCTGTAAAAATACTATCATGTGAAGTATGCTATGCTGTGTGTAGTTTATGAATAAACTTCAAATCAAACCAATGAATTTCATTCCTATGTGAAAGAAGTTAGCTACATTCATTTTCTCTGATTATAGATAAAAAATGCATGATCAGGCCAGGGATTTAGCTCAGCAGCGTAAGTGCCTGCCTGGCAAGTGCAAGGTCATGAATTCGATCCCTGGTACCAAAAAAGAAAGAAAAAAAAAAATGCAAGATCACAAACTAGTGCCAGACGAATTCAAATTCTTTCTCACTGCTGGAGAAGCATAGCTTGTTGCTGATAGTGGGTCAATATCCACGTCAAATCATACATTGTTGTATATAAATTACACAGTTAAAGCTACAACAAAATAAGTAAGAGGGCAAGATGGTCCCTTCCCTAGAGGAGACTAACAGTCTAAATGGAAATGGCAGATATACATGCATGAAGCTACTATGGAACACAGGCAGATGGAGATAAATGTATACACAAGAAAGTAAATGTTGAGGGAATGTATAGTAAGAAAGTGATTTGCAATATGACCACTAAACAATGGTTTATAAAAGTATTTTAAAATATTTGCTTTTAGCAGAAAATAATATAATGAAATTACTTCCTCAGAGCCTTTATTACCAGAAAGATTAAATATCATGTGAATTTGAAATTGAATGATTTAATATTCTGAAATAACTATAGTTTGAGAATACTTAGTATATGCTATTAATACATGTATGTGTGTGTACACACTTAAATATTCTTTTACTAGTGCCTAAAGAAAAAGAAGACAAAATTTTGGTAAAGAAGGAAATCAGCCTTGAGAAGGCAAAAGCTTTGGTACTAATAAATATACGTTTTGAAAAATAGTTATGCAATGGTGTTTTAGCAACTGCTTTCTCCAATATTTAAAGAAAATTATAAATTTCAGGTTGACTAAATATACTTGTAAATGCAAGAAAATAATGGAATGCTAGAAAACCCTCTAGCCTTATGGAGGAACATTTTTCACAATCTTCAAAATGATTTCTAAACACTAATATTCTGGTTCCAATTACAAAGATAATGAGATCTAACTAAGCAAAATGGAATACAGAAGAGTTTTTAACTACAAGATTTTGATTACATTTAAATATGATTGCATTTACCACATCACCATATAGTGTTATCAATGATTAGAAATCAGATCTTAAAACTGGCATTGCACTGTAACTATAATATAACAAGCTACCTCTCAGAATTTAGTTCCACAAAAAATTTTGTTTTAATAAAATTTAATTTCAAGAGAAAGATCCGTACCTCCCGAGAACCCACCACACTGGGTCAGGGAGGATCCAACCAGAAGACAACTAGCCAGCCTTCCTGGTGAGTGGCACAAGCAGAATGGACTCCAGGAAGAGAAAGATCTGCGCCTCCTGTGTACCTACCGGCATGAGGGCTGAGAATCAAGATGACACCTCCTAACCCCCCCACCCCCGGTAAGCAACCTGCTGTTTCGGTGGACTGGCTAAGTTGAGAGCAACTAAGGTGCCTAAAGCAACTAAATGCTTGTACTATTTGTATGATTTTGCAGGCCTGGGGCTGGCAGTCAGCATCTCCTGGGAAGATGACAGTATGCAATGAAGCAAATATGGGTGATTTCCTTCTGTCTTGTCTTTGAGGCCCAATATTGTTCTCATTGTTTTGCTTTATTCTGATTAACGTTTTTTGCTTTATTTCATGTTGGTTTTATTCTGTTTTGTTTTTGGTTTGATTTTACTATAACTGATGGAATGGTCAACTATTGTGAAGATAACAAGATATACTACAGTAGCTATTGTTCTCCTAGTATCTTGCTTTGAAGTTCTGTACCAGCTCTACTGCTTTGTTTTGATTGACTTTGTTCTGTTATGTTTTGTTGCATTTTATTATCTTTAAGATAAAACTTAAAATTTGTTTTAAAAATTTAATTTCAGCCAGGCATAGTGGCGCACGCCTTTAATCCCGGCACTCGGGAGGCTGAGGTAGGTGGAGTGTTGTGAGTTCAAGGACGGCTTGGGCTACAATGTGAGCATAAGGCCAGTCTGAGCTACGTAGTACCACCCTGTCTCAAAAAACTAGGGCCGGGAGTTAGGCTCAGTGGCTTAAGGGGCTGCCTGCCAGGTGCAAGGTTGTGAGTTCGATCCCCAGTGCCAAAAAAAAAAAAAAAATTTAATTTAATTTCATTGATGAAGATAAACCTAAGTAACTGTATATTTTTGGCTATTCTGATTCAGCAATACTGTTACCTGGACAGAATTTAGCTTCATTTTGTTATTTCAATGGTTTTGAGGGCATTGTTCCTTGGCATAACTGCAGTGGGTTGAATAGTGTACACTCAGACAATCTCATTTGGGACAGGTTTTTTGTAGAAATAACTGAGATATGAAACAAGATAACATTTATACTACATGTGGGTAGGTCCCAAATCCAATTAGAGTGTCCTTATAAAAGACAACTGAGAGGGCTGCAAGAAGAGAAGAAAGACTCCTGTCCTGAAGTCTTTGGAAGAAGTTCCCTGATGACCTCTTGATTCACACTTCTGGCTGCCTAAACTGTGAGAGATCAAATTGTTCTTGTGCAAACTGCCCAATTTGTGGTGACTGTTACAGAATTCCTAAAAAATAAAAATTAATCTGAATTATATGACTAAGATCTCTACAACTACAAAAAGATAAAGCTTTGCTCCTTAAATTAGTGGACAGGTATAAAATTATCTATTTTTCATTTTTTGTTAAAAAGTTTCATAATGTTTTCTTATTCAAGTCAAACAAGTTTTAATGAAAGAAATAAAGGCAAAATATATATTTATGAATGGAGTAAGAGGAGAATATTTTAATATACTTTTCTCATTGTAAGGCAATGCAAAGTAGCTCTTAAGGGTCCATGCTCCAAGGAAATATGGTTTCTGTTAAAGTGCTGGCAATTACTAGGCACATACCTTATAATGGAGCAAATTGCTTAACCTTTCTGAACCTAAATTCCTCATCTATAAAATAGTAACATTTGGGTGTGATAGCATGTGCCTGTAATCTCAGCAGTCTGGAAGACTGAAGCAGAAAGATAGTCAAGTTTGAGCTAGGTTTGGCAACTTAGCAACTTAGTAAGCATAGTCTCGAAAAAAATTTACAAAAGGGGCTAGAGAAGTAGTTCAGTGTGAACGCCACAGGTTCAATCTCCAGTACTGGTAGTCAGTTTTCAAAAAGATTGGCAACAACAGGTCATTTTGTAGTAGTTTTCTTGACAGTACAGATTACAGGCAATGGTATGTTTATATGTAGGAGATCATCTGGTTATTTTGTGTCCTGTTTTTACGGCCCAATTAAGACAAGTGATGTTTTTCTCTTTTACTAGGCTAAACACACACACATACACACACACACACACACACACACACAGAGGCACATGTTCACACCCACACTTATCTAAATGAAAATATATAGAGAGACATATATACAAAATATTCATATTTTTATTCCCTCTAACATTAACAAGACTAGAACTTTGAGAGATACTATATGAAAAGTATATGAGTAACTGAGAGCTTACTTTAGTGGTTATTGAGTTCAGTTTCATGTAATTAATTTAATTTACACCAAAATGTATTAAAACTAAGCTACAACATGCTATTGGTATTATGTAAAGAACAGAAAAAATTTATTCTACATAAAAAAACTACCAATCCTCAAGGATATGAAACATTCAAATGTAGTTCAAAAAAAATTACAAAAGAAAGATACAATTTTCAAAACTGTAATAAAATATTTGAATAAATTTCTGTTAAACTCGCAAAGCTTTATAATGATCTTTTGCTTGCCTAACCTCTAAGTAAACTACCATTTTACACAGAACTGAGCATTTAATAATATAGATAATATACTAGCACATCAAACTTAGAGAAAGTACAGCATTCATGTACCATGTAATTACAAGTCATTTAATCCAGATATCATATATTTGAAAACCATTAAATATGAACACATTTTAAGAAAAATAAATTGAAAGATAACTCTACAAAAATGATGTATTTAAATACAGTCTAATCTTATTTGAAGATAACATAAATCTATGTTAATAAGAGCAAAACACTCAATGCTTCAACTGCATTTGAAATTATGAGCTACTATTTTTAGCACATTTCATTTAATCAATTACTATATTTAGCAAGAAATACTAATATGACTGTAACAAGCTAAACATGAAAAATAAGACTAACATAAAACAAGTAAAATATAAACCTTTTTTTCTCTCTCTTTTGGCTGGCTCCCTGACATCTAGTTTGTTTTGTCTTTTGGGTTTTTTTTAATACATATACAGATATTTCAGTAAAGGAAATTCCCCCACAATAATACATTCCATGTTTTCTGTAGCATTTCTCTCCCAAATTCATCTTTTGTAGACTTTTTTCATTATCTTGCTGATAAATCGCACAAACTCTACTCAATTTATCCATTCCTGTCTCCCTCTGAGCTTCAAATATAGTTAGAAAGCCAGAAAAGTTCAAAGCACTTAGAAAAGTTGTCAGAGGATGCCAGTTGAGATTTTTGTTGAAAAATCCTACTTCCTAAAAGTCAACAGGTCAAAATTACTCACAGCTGGAGGCAAGGATCTTCAGAAAATGAAAAGTTGTTTTCACTGCTTCAACCAGCAAATTTAAAATGTTCCCGATCCACAGTAGAATAAATGTGGCCCTCAATGGTCAGGTGATCAATTGCTTGCTTGATGGCCTTGCCACTCACTGTGCAGAGCTCAGTCTGTAGCTCAGGGACACTTTTTCCTTCCTGTAGAGGGCACTCCTGAATCAAACGCAGCACTTCTTTCACGATGAAGTTAAAGTGACACAGATCATGAACCGTAGGGGCGTTATCCATTTGCGATGGGGTCGCAGGCATATTTTCCTCAGTGGACTCTTGGTGTGCTTTATCCAGCATCATGTGTGAATTGACTACCTCCAGAATATGCGTGGTGAACTCGTTCATGTCCTCAAGGACGCGAATTTTCAAGACCTCAAGAATCGTTGCTCCCAGGGAGCTGGTGAGGACACCGACCACTTTGGCATATACTCCAACTGGTAGTGGAGTCATATCCTGCTTGGCTTTCTGTCTGCCAAGCTTCTGGCGGGCCTCAATTGGCTTAGAGGTCATGTCATCAATTTTGTAAAGAATATAGTTTGGAGCCCTCTCTGCCTGCCTGATTATCCCCACAATGGAGACCTGGGAAATCTCAATGCCCCTAATCTTGAACACATGGTCAACCAGAGTGGAGGTGAACAGCTGGCTTATGCAACAAGGTATAATGGTCTGGATTCTGGACCTGGATCTCTGAATCCTGACAGCAGGACCTGGGCCTTCCTCAGGCAGTTGGTTATTGCTCCCGCTAGCGCCACCGAAAACAAACATATTGCCACAGCTCCCAAACTCACTCTTTTTCATCGTAAGGCTCAATTCAGACAGAGGAAGTGGTGAGATTTGGCTCAGCAGGCCTCCTCACAAGCTACCTCAGAGCTCCGCCTCACAAGTTACCTCAGAGCTCCGGTGACAAAGGAATGAGGAGTTGTGACGACAGCACGCTCTTTGTACACCCAGGGAACCAATCAGCTATCAGTGAGTGGCGGCCTCCAGCCTATCAAAATCTGCCAAATTGTCAGCCGATCCCATAATCCTTTGCGATGTTCCCGCCCCCCCGTCGCTGCGCCGCGTTTTAAAGGGACCGTGTATAATTTCAACCCTTTCCCGCCTTTTTCCTACTAAAAATCTATATTAGTCTCCCCCTTCATTTCTAAGTGCCACAACTTCTTCTAGTCACTGCTTCAAGATTCATTCACTCAATTATTCAATCAACCATACCAAAGAAATTTTTGGAACACATAAGTCCTCCACATGGTAGGTTGTCATAGATTATATGGTGTAGTCGGTCATGGAGTATACTGTGGTTACTGTTCTCAGCTCACATACCTTGCTCAAGTCGTTAAAACTTGAAACATTCGGGAAAAAATAGAAAGACAGCCACTTTTGAAAGGTTACTATATTCCAAAGTAAGTCACTTATTAATTTTTTTGTTATAAAAGTATAACTTTCCACTTACTGTGCTACATGTACTATCATATATAAATAATAAGGCATTTTTAAATTTATACTTAAATACAAACAAAATGACTGAACTCTATTTTCAAGGTTATATGTACAAATCAAAAAATGTACAAAACTTAAGTCTATCACATATTATGAAATACGCGAATATAATCACTATGTGATTTTTTTATATATTCACTTGTCTATTAAATTCTAAACTTGTTGTTGGCCAGGGATAGTGGTCACACCTTAATTCAAGCACTAGGTAGGCTGAGGCAGGAGGATCCCAGCAAGTTTGAGGCCAGCCTGAGCCTCATAGTGAGTCCAAGGCCAGCCTGAACTACAAAGCGAGACCCTGTATCAAAATCATCATCATCATCATCATCATCATCATCATCATCATCATCATCATCATCTTGATGCTGTAGCAGTTGAATGGATCTTAAGAGCACTTTGCTAGCCAGGTTTGGTGGCACACGCCTTTAATCGCAGCACTCGGGAGACTGAGGTAGGTGGAGCATTGTGAGTTCAAGGCTGGCTTGGGCTACAACGTGAGCACAAGGCCAGCCTAAACTACATAGTGCGACCCTGTCTCGAAAAACTAGGACCCAGAGTTTAGCTCAGTGGCTTAAACACCTGCCTGGCAGGCACGAGGTTGTGAGTTTGATCCCCGGTGCAACAAAAAAAAGAAGAGTATTTGCTAGTACACTGAAAAATCTATTTTTCTTTAGAAAAAAATTTATTTAGGGTGCTATTAATTTGAAATCATTTTATGCTTACTCAAGGAACAAGTTATTGGAATCTATCAGTAGGAAGCAACTTTTTCCGTAACATTCCTTTGTAATAGTTCCCAGTTTAAGTAGCTGTAAGGAGCTTATTAATGATCTCTGTTTCATTTCTTTTACTGGTTGAAATAATTTAGTGTTTGCTATCTCAAAATTAGAGAAATATATGAATAATATATCTAGACCTTGTATAGAATATGAAATTATATATACCTCTCAAGCTTAAAAAATAAAAGTACAGAGCGATTATACTTAATTTATTTTGTAAATCAGTATCTAGTAATAATTATCTGAATATACAAATATATTTTCACATTACTTCTGGCCAAATACAACCAAAGAGGAATTAAATATTCAAGTAATATTAGTATTCTTAAAAATTACACATATTAAACATCAGGTTAACTAAATATATATAACTAAAAATATATCAGCTGACAATCAAACATTGCTTTTGTCAGCTGATATTAGACTTCTAGTCAGAAAATCCTAAAGGTAAAATAATGTAACTGACTCTTTTCTCAAACGATTATGTATAGCACAAATTGTATGAATCATACCAAAATGCCAAAAACCACTTACCTGACAGGATTACTGGTTAAAGAAACCCTCAGGGATTCCAGGCAGTTAAGAAGTTTCTCATCTGAAATACCAGATCGTAATTCATGAACATATTCTTGTGAAGACAGAGTGCATTCATGTTTGCTGTTTTTCAGCCCACCCTATAAAATAAAAAAATAAAATAAAATAAAATAAAAGATACTAGTTTAGACAAGCAAGGTTTAAAAAAAACTTTAAAATTGTGCTCTCCTCGTCCACATCTAAAAGAAAATTACACTGGTAGTGCTCACTGAATAAAACATAGACCTAAATTGCATAAAATATCATTGACAAAGTTACTTAAACTTACAATCCAGGCATTTGGATTAATATTAGCTACTCATCTTTAACCTAGAGAATGAACATTTTAAAAAATCATCTTTCTCATATTTCTAGATAACATATTTATATTAAATTCCTCTAAATGAAAAAAATATAATGTAAAACATTATACATGACCTAAATCTGTTAAAAGATATCAAAGTATGACCATATCTCAAAAACAAGTGAAAATGATTATTAAAACATAAGATAGTCTCCAATTAGTATGCTGATCAAGTCAGTGTAAAGCATTCAATAATTCACAACTATTCCTTCTTGTTACTTCTATGCTGTAATTTTTAAAGGTAGTTAAATACATATATCAGATAGCAATGAGTTTTTAATTTCTAATATACAAGAAGCTATTTCTAGAACTTACTATCTCAGTAGAGCTCCTTGGCTTCATCACCTCCCAAGAAGTATATATGTAGTTCAGGGGAAAGACTGGGAGGAATATACCATCAACAAATTCACTATGCTAATAACACAGATTTTCATATGCTAAACAAACCCAATCATAATTTCTTCCTTACTACAGATATGTTCTCCTGAATTAAGAATCTAGTTTGAGTTTTTTTTCCAAGTCCATGCAAATAACACTCAGTTTTCTTCTAAGAATCCAAGCAAAAATGTGTATCATTAGATGAGAATATTTTTTAAAACAATACATTAATAACAAAGTATGGATTTCCTAAATTTCATACTACTTGGTTTTTTTATTAAGAATGCTTCCTTTTATGGTTTAGATCTCAAATGTCTTCCAAAAGTCTCATGTAATCAGAGGTACACCTTTTGGAAGGTAACTGGATCATGGGAACACTACACTCCAACATGGTCACTAAAACCATACGTTGAAAGTCTAGCTCTTCCCTGTCTCCCTGCTTCCTGGTTGCTATGAGTTGAATAGCTTCCTCCACTTTGCCCTTTTGCCATTCCACTTCTGTCTTAGAGCTAGCCAATCATGCATGGTTTGAATCTCTGAAATTGTGAATGAAAATACACCTTTCTTTAAGTTGTGTATATCAGACACTTTGTCCCAGCAATGAGAAAGTGACTGATGCACCTCTTTAACACAGAAAATATCATTCTTAATTTCTGAATTAAAAATTTCATTAAATAATAAATCTCAAAAGTCTTATAAAGTCTTATAACATATAAGGGCACTCTACTGGCTTACAGCAATATGATTATTGTCACTATTATAGCACTTAAGATATTATGGTAAAAGTCACTTGTATCTTTCTCATTCTATATTGGAAACTCCATGTATACCAACTTCTGACACAAGTACCTAAATCTGCCCAACAAGAGTGCTACTATTGAATTTCTTCATAATAATTACAGAACTGGAAGTACAGTTTCACACTTTAGTTCTCATATTTTGTGTAATGACGACTAACTTGGTTTTTCTTGTGTTGTTAGGAGATGTAGCAATATACAAGATGTTTATAAATGAATCACCAGATAATTGGCATAGTAAATAAAACATCTATTTGAAATAATTTTACATTCCTATAATCATCTATTCACATCTAATTCCACAAATAGTAACAGCAGGTAACATTTATAGTATAATTGGAAATTAGACTTTTATTTTGCTCTATCAACTCACTTTCTACAATAATGCAAAGTCCATCAGTAACAATTAATGGACCCATTTACTGCTGTACCACTCTGAAAACTACTAGTTACAAGAAATAAAAAGTTTGTAAGTCCACAATCACATACTACTTTCACACAATTCTCAAACTTATTTTCCTAATTAATAGATTAAACAACCCCTACTGACCCTGCCCTGGAGGACCATATATGGAACTTTTTATTTTGCCATTTTCTCTGCCTGGAAGACTCTTAGCAGAATCTCTTCATTACTACCTCTTATCATTTAAGTCTCAACCCAAAACTCTTCTCTTATCATCACATATTAGATCTCAACTACAGTATTAGCTTGGAATAAGTTTATCTTGTTCACTAATTAAATTGTTTACCGTTCCTTCCCCACTAGAACATAAACTAGGTAAGTCAGGGATACTGCTTTGCCTTATTCTCCACTGGGTTCACAGCTCATAAGAAAGTGTTCAGTATACAGTAAACATTTAATACGTATTTCTAGGCAGAAAGCTCAGCAAGTTATTAACTAATCTCTGTAAATCTGTTTGCTAATCTATGACCTAGGGATAAAAAACGTCTAGCTATCATGCTTGCTGCGAAAATTAAGACAATGTGTATAATGTATAAGATACCTAAAACAGCATGGCATGTGTATCCTCAGACACAGAAAATGTTACTTTCTTTATTTTTCTAATTGACTTCCATAGGATTCATTTAATTGAAGTGTATAGTCATGGCTGAGATATTGTTTATGGACAGTTTGGCCAGCTCATCCCCTTGGAGCTCACTACTCAGCCAAGTCTCAGAAACAAGTTTAAATAATATGATCTAGGATACTCTGTTGTTGTAAGGAATGAAATCAGAAAATCTAATAGAGCAAGACAAAATATATAACTTTATAGAACAAATATCTTTTGGCAAGTATAAAACAACTCTGAGGTTTTAATATAATTTCCTATTTGAAAATTATGTAAACATGATAGCATATTAAGGCCTGGCCCACCCTTGAAGATCAGCTCTTCTAATGTATTCATTACAAACATAAAGAATACAAGTTATTGCCAAGTTTACATAATTTCTGAGGTTGAAGGACAAAAACACAAATACTCTGGTCCTTAAGTCAGTCTTTTATCTACTACATGCTGCCTTTCCCTAATATTGAAAAAAATGGAGCCATAAGTACTTAATTATATAATTTCTATTGCAAAATACCAAAACATCAAACCATCTTCAACATAATCAGTGTGGTACAACATAATATTAAAGAAGTCACCTAAAAACAAACAGTATAAAAGATTTAACTAAATCTCTCTATATTTAATGGGACTGTAATACAAGAATGGATTATTATTAACAGCCTGTTCTGATACCGAACAAAGGAAACAACTAGGTAATGGATGGATAATAATGGAAATTTTAATTAGCTGCTCTGTATGAGATTAATGAAAATTTCCACTGTGTCCATTTGATCTTTAAAAAATAATGCAGGCAAAGTTAGCAATTAGATTACATCATGCTACTCCAAAACTAGGTGAACAAAGAACTTTCCTAATCTGAAGATATTCCGTAATTTGAAAATCATTAGGGTTGAGATACTGTGTCTATATTATTCTAGGACAGTAAACAAAGAAATAAAATGTCATTTTAATAGTCACATATTCCCCTTTTTCTGATATGAAATAATATTAAAACCAGACAATCAATATTCTAAAAAAGTATTTTTTAGTTTGCAGTGAAGACAACCACTTCTGAGTGTAAACTGACTTAGCCTGAACATAGTTTTTCATACTTTAACATCAAAACATATAATTTGAGAACAGGCTTCATACTTCTTAGTTAGAAAGCTATCTAGCTATAGATAATGGATGAACTATTGACTGTATATAGATAGTTTCAGCTACATTGTTTACAGAGATAGCAATTACTATCAGTGGTATCATATTCAAGTTGAAGGGCAATATTATATGGATATGTTTAATAAAGTCTAATGTAGTCAGTTTTCAAGATTTATGTTAATCAAATGAGTTTTTTATCCATCACTATAGTTCCCTAAAGATACGATGCTACTAACAAATTTAGAATTATATCTATAAATGTTCAGACTTGTTCTTTAAAATGTTCCTATAACTGTAAATTTAATTTTTATTTTTTATGGGGAGGGGATTGAGACAGGGTCTCACTATATAGTCCAGACTGCCCTTGAACTATGTATCATAGGTTGGGTTTGAACTCATGGCAAGCCTACTACCTCAGCCTCCCAAGTGCTGGGATTATAGGCATGCACCACCATGCCTGGCTGTAACTGTAAATTTTAAATCATAAGAAATCAAAAAGTTATTTTCCTCTTCATCAGTTCCTTGAGTTTAAGTAGGAAAAGGAAACAAAATAAGTTTGCTATCCAACTAAATCTGCCTATTCATTTGGATAATGATGTATTTCATGAGTTATACAATTCAGAATATGTTACTGAACCCTTGGATGTTATACGTTTTTCTAAGAAAAACATCTCTTGAAAGAAAAGTATTAGTTACCTTATATAGTTACCAAAATACAAAACATCTTAAATTTATTACCTTATGTCAAATAATTTTAAATCTAATTTGTACTGAATTTGCACAGAAAAATGTCGAGTAAAATATGCTACATACTATCAAGTGAAGTGTATAAAAATAGATACAGGAAATTACTATAATGAGATAATGTCACATAGTGTTGTTTCCCATTATGGGAAACACTTTTTTAATTTTTAAAAATTTTATTATATGTTTTCAGTACATAATGTTCATATCATAGTGAGTTGTTACATATACATAACATACCCTAATTCTTTTTACTTCCTCTCCCTTTCTCCATCCTCCCCCTTCCTCCATCTGTTGGTCTCCTTCCCATTTTAAAAAGATATATCAGGAAGCATGTTTTTAATAAGGACATTTTCAGAGAGTTGAAGCAATATGCAAAATAAAAGAACATATTCAAAGTTCTAGGGAAGGAAAAAATATTTTTTCACAGGGCTGTAGAAGCATCATAATTCTTCAGATTATATATACCATTTTACCTCCAAAAGATGTGACTATATGTAAATAAATGCAATTAGCTGAAATGTTTAATAATAAAATATATAAGGTTTTTAATGACAAAATCATGTGTTCTTTATGTATTAAAGCTTCAGTATATTAAATGTCAGTTAACCATTTTATCATCATATTATAGAATGTAAAACAATCAGAAAACAAATGCTTATTACTTAGCACATGTGCTATTAGAAATATCAAGTATGCAAAGAAATTATACATATATAGTTAAATCTAGTGGTCATCTTGTTTCTTTTGTTATAAAACATATTTAACTTATAGAATATAAAGGAACTTACTACATAATATCAAATACTCAGCTTAAAGTCAATAATCTTTAAATTTTAACATTAGTTGAAATAAAAAAGGTAATATTTTAAAGAATGATTATTCAAAAACACTGAACTTCATTTCTTATAAAACAGACACCACATTTGACCTAGACAACCTCAGAGATACCAACTCTGAAAGTCTAAATGACCATTAATGATTTTTTAGTGAAAGCAAATTAAAATATTTAATGATGCTCAATATTAACCTGAATAATAAGCAATCAGCCTGACATGACTTGATTTCATATAAAACTGTAAATATGTAGACTGTTTTACCTTTAAAATCTGTCAATAATTGCCTTTTAATACTGGTAATAAGTAATTATGGTGAACAGTATACATACAGATGAATGACACCAAGTAGATCTTTAAAACTATAAAGTATGTCTACTAGCATTTCTTTGAACCCTTATTATCATCCACAGTGCTTGAGGAAAAAACATAAGACTTACGTTTATTTTTCATTTTACGTAAGTCCTTGAGATACATCGAATAATGAAATATAAACAAACATGTAACCCAGGGGTACCCTGAGGTCTCAACCCAAAGGAAATGTAAATTTTGAAGGGTAAATATAACATCTTTTTTTTTCAGTAGCCTCTATTGTACTTTCGTAGTTATTTCAGTTGTGTGTATAGGCAACATGCTACAGTGGTATTACTAGCACATGCAACTTGATCACCACTGAACTCACCACTTCTTCAAAATTATACTAGTGTTGTGGTTTGTTTAAATGCCCCCCAAAGCCTCATGCGGTCATGGTAGGTGGGCCTTTCTAGGGCGGCTGAGTCTGGCATTTGTGATTGGTTTGTTGTCTAGCGCTGAGATTGGCTGCGTTGAATGCTGCACCCACACAGGGGAAGGTAACTCATACAATACAAGGGAGAGAAGGAGGAGTACTTTTCCCCTTTTTAACCCTGTCCACTCTTGCCACTTGTGGCCACCATAAACAGTTGCCCCTTAGCCACACCACCCTGCCTTGGAGCCAGTATTGACTGAAACCTCCAAAAACTGTAAGCTAAATAAACCTTCCCTTCCCTAATTTTGGGCGTAGGGTATTTTGTCTCAGCAAGGACAGAACAGTAACAATGACAACTAGTTATACAACCTACCACTTTGTTTTGTTATTTTAAAAATACTGTTAAGTAACACATTACTACATCTTCATTTTTTAACTATTTCATGATAATGGAAATACACACACAATTTTAAGAAATAATACGAAGAGATGCCTTAATTTTCCCAATGGTTATAATTTGTAAATCTATAGTACAATGTCACAAACTGGGATAATGACACTGATAAACCCACTGATCTTATTTAGAATTCCCTAGTTTTACCTGCACTTATTTGTGTATGTGCATGTGTTGTGTGTATATAGTTCTATGCAGTTTTTTCTTTTCAAAAGTGTCACATATATGGAATCATAATATAGGTACCCTTTTCCATGGGCTCTTTTCACTGAGTCTACTGACCTAGAGTGTCATACAAGTTATTGTATAAATCAACAGTTTGCTCCTGTTTATCTGTAAATAGTATTTCCTGGTATAGCTTTACTATAGTTGTTTAACCTTACTCGTTAAAAAACATTTGGGCTGTTTCTAGTTTTTGTCTGAATAAAGCTTCTGTGAACATCGACACATATATTTATGTGAACGTGTATTTTTTTTTTTTATTCAGGGTCTTGCTAGGTAGCCCAATGTAGCTGTGAACTCACTACGTAGCCCAGGCTGACCTTGAACTCACAACCTTCTTGCCTCAGGTACCCAAGTGCTAGGATCATAGGCTTATGCCATCACATCCCACTTGAACGTAAGTTTTTATTGTTGTTTTATTTTGTTTTGTAGCAGAAATTGAACTCAGAATCTTGCACTTGCCAGTCAGGCACTTATGCCACTGAGCTATATTCCCAGCAAACATAAGTTTGTATGTCTCTGGAATGTGTCAGGTTCTTTTTTTTTTTTTTTAATTTTTAATAAGTATATATTAATGCAATTAGTTTCCTTCTCAATCCAATGTATTTTATATTTGGCATTTAAAAACATGATTCTTTGTTTGTTTTGTGGTGTTGGGAACTGTACTCAAAAAATCATGATTCTAAGAAGGCCCACCAGATCACCAAAGGGGCCTATGGCACAAAACGAGTAAACAATCTTCATACTAGCCTGTTTCCTCTATTTTGCAATTCCACTAGATTTATTTCATTCATTTTTCAATGAAAGGAGAAAACACATCTAATGCTTTAAATGGAAAAAGGTCAACAATGTAAATAGTGACTTTAAAAATGGGAAGGATTTGATGAATGACAATGTCCAAAGGGGAAAAAAAAAAAAACAATATATTTGACAAAGCCAGTCTCATTATTGTCTATTTAAAGATAGAAACAATAGTGAAAACCCTATCAGCATTTATGTTAAGGCAAAAGCCATGAAGATACTTAAATATAATAATTTCCCTCCCTGCTTTATCATTTCATATCTCCAATTCCAAGAGTAACTTTTAGACATTGAAACAAGGTTAGGTTAATAATATTTTTGCAGATTATAAATGTTTTCTACAGCCTAGATAAAAAATACATTTTAAGTAGGTAATGAAGCTATAAATTGGAAATGAAACTAAGAAAACATTCTTCCACAAAACAAAAAATACCCCATTATTTCCATACTACTTGCTTCCCAAACATTCTTGTAAGTGCGATCAGCCAAAATGAATACACAAAACATTATTCAATCCCTTGCCTGGTTGCAGTTAGGAAGCAATGCATCAATAGTAAAGTATCCAAAGAATAGACAAACAAGGAAAAGGGAAATAACTCTGACTGTTTTACATGAAAATTAATGGATTGTGTCTTTGGCACTGAATGAGATTGCCAGACTTAGGTATCAACAATACCTTACAAATAGCTTCCACAACTTTTTCTATATACTATTTCATCTGAGTCTAACAGCAGGGAAAGATATTACTAAAACTATTTCTTTTCAATTGTGAAAATTGAGTCATGGAGAAGTCATGACTTGTCTGAGACTATGTAACTGGCAAGTAATTGTCAGAAGCCAGGCTAACACCCAACTATACAGTTCCTTTCTAAAAACAGTATAAAACCAACTTCAAGGGAGCAAAACATTTTTACAACAAAAAAAGGAAAAGTAAGCAAAAGTTTCCCCATTATTTCTTATCCTTAAGAGATGAGTGAATTTAGTTAAGCTATCACTTGACTTCCAGGAACTCAGGTTCCAATTCTAAAAAACGGACAAAATCTATATAGTACCTAACCTCATGTTTGTTGTAAGGATTAAATAACACTCCTGATGAAATACAATGTATGCAGTAAGTATTTAATTCATGAATACTATCATTATATAGTAATTTATCATTTATTTAACAAGTAAATATCTCTAATAATTGCCTAGTGAAATAAATACTGGTGTCATTGAATTTAGTAATTTCTGGTCACCTAACTGATTCAGGCAGAGGAGAGCTGCTAATTTTTCTGAGATGCTCAGGAAAGGATTCTTATCTTAGGTAAGAGATTAGGCTCTTATTTTTAAAACTGTATTCTTAGGGTACATAGAGTTCCTTGAAGTGTCTTGGGGGCTGTCTTAGCAGCTGAGGATGGAATGTGTAAAAAGTAAAGGGCACTGGGACAGTCAGCAACCCTCTGCTCCCCTAATAAAGCATTTACACATTTATCTCTTTTATATATTCATATTACACATAATTTCTTATGGAAAACCAGATCTGATGTTAATAAAATAAAGTTTTAAAACCACTGAACTAGATGAACATGTCATTTTGAATTTGTGATTCACAGCAGAACATCAAATGCATACTAAAGCAGAAGTCTTGCTTTTCTGAAGAATAAAACAATCTTTTTCAGTGGTACTGAAGATCAACCCAGAGGTGCTCTACCACTGAGCTGAATTGCCAACCATTTTTTTTTTTTTTAAAGATAAAGTCTCCTTAAGTTGCCCTGGCTGATCTTATTGTTATTTTAATGTAATACAAATAGATATTAATAAAAAATATAAAAAATACTCTTCTATAAAAAATCTCATAACAAAAATAGAGAATAATGATTAATATAATGTGCATCATGACCTTAAAAGAATGGCCAAAATGTTACTCAGAGTACAAGTCATAAACAAAATACAAAAATTCTTTCTAACAAAGAAGTGAACAAAAGAAACTACCCTACCAATGAAACAAGTTAGCATTTATCTTAAAAATATTTTTTAAACAACAGAATGGATAATTTGGGGAGTTATTTGAGATTTTCCCTACTTTCTATGTATCTGTCTTCTATTTTGCTCTTTACTGGATAAAGAAAACATGGTATTTACACACAATGGAATAGTACTCTGCCATAAAGAAAGATAAACTTGAGGCATTCAAAGGAAATGAATGCAATTTAAGAACATAACATTAGGTAAAATAAGTCAAACTCACAAACTTAAATACCACATGGTTTCTCTTATGTAGAAACTCAAAAGATATGTGTCTGTCTGTCTCTCTTTTACTGGCTGATCTTGAACTTGTAATCCTACTACTTCACCCTCCATTAGTACTAGGATTATAGGTGTACACCACTACACCTGGCTTGAAGTATAAAATTTCACTGATCACCATATTCTCTGTAAATATACTGATTATTCAGGTTTTCTTTTGTAAAGAAGCTGAACTACCAAACAGTGCAGAAGCACAAGGGATCTATCTCTTATTGTGCATACGGTGTCTTTTTCATATAAGAATATTTCCACTTAGTATTTATTGAGTTCTCATGGTGTCCCATGCCCTAGAAATACAGAGAGAAGCTAAGCTATATCAGAGCTTGTAGCCTGTGGTGGGTGGTGAGGGGTCATAAGATCATGATCACAGTAGCTGGAATAGTCTGGGAATTTCAGTGATAGATGACTTGAATCTGTTTGCGGGAAGAAAGGTCAGACAGTGTGAAAAATTCTGGAGTTTCATTTTGTAAGATAATATGACAAAGCTAGACATAAAATGGATCAGCTGAATAACCAACTTCTAACAAAGTCCTGCCTTCTAATCACAGCATCTGTATTTGCATTTAGGATTACATTACTGCTGAGAAGTAAAACTCATTATCTCAGGCTAATGAGATAGCTTTAATATGAAAACACATTTGTACCAAAATAAAGACCAAATAACATCACAAAATGCTGTCTGTATTCATCGAAATTTAACTAACGATCAAACGGAAAACACAGGTGACACAGTTGGGCTGTCCTATTGCACCACAGGCACAGAAAGCCCAAAACTGCCAGCACTGTAGTTGACATTCATACTGTGAGTGGCAATTCAGATTCAGAAAACTATTTATCGCTGAAAATCATGTTAACTCACATTTTCCTGGTCTGAGTGTTTCTTTAACATGTATATTTGATTTTATAAATTGTATAAGAGTTATTAGCATAGTTTAAATCTTACTTTGTTTTGACATATATTTAAACAGTATAATTAAAATACTTAAGTTAAAACTGGGTATTTGAGAAGGATTTTCATTTAAAAGGTTATATTTTGCTCAAATTTTAGAAACTGTCATAGGTGAGAAGAAGGGCACTGAAAGGGTTTGGATAAACGTATTTGCATTTTAATGATGGCAGGAGCAGGGAAGGAAGTATGTAGAAGTTGCTCAGAAGGTAACGGAAGCACTGGGTTTATGTAGAGAATTTTTAAATTATCAAAGAAGAATGTAATGATGTGCTAACCATAACACTGCAGTTAGAAAGAAAAGATTGCATTAGAGAGTTATTATAGACTTATTTCATGTAGGTAAGTGAATGAGAAAAAAGAGGAACTAAGATGCTTTCCAGGGTTAAGCAGCCTCTCTGAAGGAATTAATGTTATTGGCATTTTTTCAAATGAGGAAACCAAGGCTTGGAAAATCTGAGCAAGGTCACATTACTAATAAGTGGCACAGCCTAAAATTTGATCTTAGATCTGTCTGCCCTGGTCTGTGGGCTTAAGCACTGAGCACACTGCCTCCATATTAACAGTAACAAAGTTGTGTTCAACATCGCCAAAGGGAAGAAGGCCATGTACAAAACTCTAATCAGAATTAATTCCTCACCTTCCCTTTTCTCACAGACTGAGAAATGGTGATACTGTCAAATTGGGATCAATCTGATCAAGTGGTACCAACAAATGGCAGAATAGTTCTCTGGCTTCACTCTTCCCCATAGAAATCCAACGAACAACAACCCACAGGTAACAAGTCGATAGTGAATATCCTAGAATTTAGAAGTGAGCCTAAGACACCCCTTGCACAGCAGAATAGAGAAAAAACACTATCTGAAAGTGAAAGAAACAGTACTTTTTGTGCTATGTCTGTCGAGGCTAGTGCAGTGTCACATGCAGAAAATTCTCCTGGATCCAAGGTTTTTGCAGTGGGACGGGCAAGTAGAAGCAGACATTCCAAGCATGAGGCTTGAAAGACTCAATACCAACTCAGAAAACTCAACCCCATACAAAGAAAAACAACCAATATTAAAACAGGCAAAAAACTGAGTACCTATTTGTCAAAAAAAAAAAAAGGTATTAAAAAAGCCAACAATCATATTTTTAAAATGTCCAACATCACTAATCACTGAGGAAATGAAACAAAGATCACAATTTGATAGGACTTCACTCCTGTTAGAATGGCTATTAAAAAAACACAAAAGATACCAAATGTTAGCAAAGATGTGGAGAAGAGGAAATCCTTGCACACTATTAATGGAAATGTCAATTGTATACCTATTTCAAATTGGGATCAATTCAAATTGGGAGATCATTAAAAAATTAAATTTAGAACTTCCATATATATCCTCCAGCAAACCCACTACTGAGTATATATGAAAAAGAAATCAGTAGACTGAAGAGATATCTGTACTTCTCTATTCATTACAGCAGTATTCACAAGAGTTAGGATAAAAAACCAAGCTAGGAAGCCAATTCACCTGTCCCGTGAGCCAGTGACAGCCATGCAGGGCCCAGGAGGAGAAACAAGAAGCCAATTCATTCTTCTTGTGAGCCAGCAGCAGCTATCTTGGACCCAAGAGGAGAAATAAGCCAATTCACCCTTCTCATGAGCCAGCCAGCACACGGGCTGGGAGACAAACACCACTCCCCTCTCCCATAAGCAACCGGCTGATTTGGAGGAACACAAGCTGCGCTGATAGCAACTGAGGTACAAAAACAATTTTAATGCTTATATTTTTTGATTGACTGTAGGCCTAAAGATGGTAATCTGAGCATGTATTTAGAGGATAACAATATGCAATATAGCAAGTATGGGGGATTTCCTTCTGTCTTGTATTTGAAATCCAATATTATTCTCACAGTTTTGTTTTGTTCCATTTTATTGTTTTGTTTCAATGTTCTGTTTTGATTGGTTTTATTCTGAGTTTTTTTTTTTTTATTATGCCTGATGGTATGGGCAGCAATTTTAAAGATAACAAGAGGCATTATGGTAGCCATTGTTGATTTCCTATTATCCTGTTTTGAAGTTTTATATCACTTTCACTGTTTTGTTTCAATTGGCGTCTTGGTTATTTTTCTCTCACTGCTGGGACAAAAAACCTGACACCCATAATGAAGGCAGGAAAGGTTTATTTAGCTTACAGTTTTTGGAGGTTTCAGTCCATATTCAGCTGGCTCCAAGGCAGGGTGGCTTGGCCCAGGAGCTGTCATTCATGGCAGCAGCAGGAAACAAAGGTGACAAGAACAAAAATGCAAAAGAGAAAAGGGAAAAGGATGCCTCCCTCCCTCTCATATATTGTATGCAGACTGTCTGTGCCCGGGAAAGTGCAACACTCATGCCACCAATTCCAGTGCTAGACAATGAACCAATTACAAACTCTAGATTCAGCCACCTCCATGACTGCATGAGGCTTTGGGGGAAATCCAAACATAAACCATATCAACTGGATTTATTCTGTTTTATTTTGCTTGGTTTTATTGTCTTTAAAATTAAAAAAAAAAAAAAAAAAAAAAGCTAAGTGCTACAGTTTGTGTCTAGATGTCCTCCCGAAGCTTTCTGCAGTCTTAGGGCTTTCTCACAGGTGGTTGAATCTACAGTGTGTGATGTTGGGATTAAGGATGTATGATCAGTCCACTGATTGGTTTGGTACTACTAATTCCAGTAGTCTAGAGTATAAAAGTGGCAGAAAGATGCTGTTAAAGTTCCTTGTTGCTTTCGCTGTCTTCCACTTCCATGAACTGTTGTTCATCTGCCATGTGCCACCGTGCCTTGAAGTCAGTTGTTTATGGACTAAAACCTCTACAAACTGTGAACTAAACAAGCCTTTCCTCCCTTAACTTGTGGGTGTTGGTTATTTTGTCTCGGCAACGAGAAAAAAGTAACTAAGTCACTAGGTATTCATCAATGGATGAAATAAGGAAAATGTGGTATATAAATGCAGTGGAATACTATTCAGCTGCAAAAAGAAAGAAATCTTGCCATTGCAACAACATGGGTCAACCTGGAAGACAGTGTGCTAAGTGAAGTCAGTCAGGCACAGAAAGCAAAATACTGCATGAGTTAATGCATATGTAGAATCTAAAACAGTAAAAGAATAGGATGTTCACAGACATGGAAGCATTGAGAAGGTATTAGTCAACTAATATAAAAAGCCAGATATAGAATAGAGGAATAAATTCAAGAGACCTACTGTACAACATGGTAACTATGGTCAATGACATTATAATTTAAAAGGCTAAGAGTAGATACAAAGTGTTCCCACTACAAAAGAACCATGTGAGGTAATGCATTTCTTAATTAGCTGGATTTAACCATTCCACAATGAATATATGCTTCAACATCACTGGTCATTTGAGAAATGCAAATTAAAACAACTTTGAGATTCCATCTCACTCCAGAAAGAATGGCTGCCATCAAGAAATCAACTGATAACAAATGTTGGCAGGGATGTAGGGAAAAAGGGACCCTTCTCCCCTGTTGGTGGGAGTGCAGACTGGTGTGACCACTGTGGAAATCAGTATGGAGATTCCTCAAAAAACTAGGATTGGAAATTCCTTTCAATCCAGCTATTCCCCTTCTGGGTATTTTCCCAGAAAAATTAAAAGTGTTATGTCACAGTGATATATGTGCACCCATGTTTATAGCAGTACAATTTGTAATAGCTAAATCTTGGAAACAACCAAAATGCCCATCAACCACAAAATGGATGAAAAAGATGTGGTATTTTTATACAATGGAATATTACTCAGCTATAAAAAAGGATGATCTTGAGGCTTTTATAGGTAAATGGAGGCAACTTGAGACTATACTCATAAGTGAAATAAATCAGATTCATGTTTCTAAATATCATATTGTCTCCCTAGTGTAAAAAATAAATAACAATTTAAAAAAACTGAAAGAGTAATAAGATCCAAAATGTACAACAGATATTGCAATAAGCAAAGGGAAAGAAAGTGCTCAAAATTAAAGAACAGCTGGGATAGGGGAAAGGAGAAATGGAAGAAAGGAAAAGATTATATATTTGTAGATATATACATATAACTATGTATGTATAAGTATGCAAGATAGATAACTATACTACTGATTCTGTTAGTTTATCAGAAAGAATAGTTTGTATTGTCATTGTTTGATTCTCTGATCATTTTTTATGCTTAGATCTCATAACTTGAACAACTACTTCTAACATAACAATATGTAATATATTGACTAGCATTGATTTCTTACTGTTTTTTTTAATTCTGTATTCTACCTTTTTTTCTGTTTTGCTTTTTTAAAATTAAAAAACAATATCACATTGCACATGATTAATACATATAATTGTATGGGCTAATTTAAAAATCAATAAATTTGAGAAAAATGAATCTTGGAGCAAGGTTTACATGAAGAAACACAAAGTAAAAAGTACAAACAGAATTATTCTATAGATAAAAATGAGTATGTGCACAAGAGGACATTTTAATATTCATGTGTGCAACTGAATATTCAAGTTTTACTTGGTGTGAGCTGACCTCTCAAAAACCTATTGCAACATTAAAAGTGACCATTTATGTACAGTAAGATCAACTAACCCATAAATGCTTAAATCAATTAAATTAACTGTCATCTTTATAATCAAAAAGTATTTTAGTGGAATAGTCTGGTCAGTGTTTTAAAGAAAGAATGATTTGGTTAGGTTCGTATATGTAAATCCTAAGAACACACAGAAATTGATCTTCCAGGGTTTCATTTTAATACATTTTGATTTTACTTAACAAATTCAAAGACTGGTATTTATTTTCTACAATAGTAATGGATTTAGAATTTATCCAAGCTTTCTTGTAATAACTCATCTGTGCTGCATAAGAACCAATTTTAGTTCTCAAACACCACACAGTGAGTATCACAAAATACTGCTTATCAGAATCTCTAGATCAATGACAGCAAACCTTTTAGAGCTTTCAATGACACAAATAGCCCACTGCGGCACACATGCCACAGGTTTACCACCACTTGTCCAAACTAACTTAAAATATCAGCCTGATAACAATATTGTGCTAGCATTTAAGTATATAGACCTCAGAGTGTTTTTTACAAAATTACAATTTTCTGGCCAGTAAGTGGTATAATATTACAGTTACGGGTTATGCCAATGTAAACAGTACTATAAAATTAACCACTATAATGGCATGACTTTTATAGATTATCAACCATCAGTTTCTGCTGGTAGCATTCTTACCTCTAAACACCTAAATTATGAATTTAAATATAAGAGAATATACATTCCTTTTTCTTCAAGATAATTATTTTACAGGTGATTTTTCTTCATTATCCCCTTCTACTATTTTTTTAATTTAAGCATGCCCTTTATGTAATTCTCAGAGAGAAAATTAATATTATCTAGCAATGTAAAACACTTAAACACATAGGCCTAACCCTAAGACCTTCATTTCTTCTACTGTCCAAAGCTATGAAGTTAAATACTTTCAGTAGTTAATATAAGCAGTAATCTCTTTATAAACTTCTTCACAAAAGCAATGAGGCTTTAAACTTACCAAACATATTCCATGAAGGTTTTATGTAGCATAGAATGAAAACACAACTCATATGTTTTTAAGTGCATGTTTACTCTATATTTAACACAGTAATTTATCTGCTCAAATCTGATATCAGCTAAGAGTTGTCCCAAGAGGAAATAACAACAAGTCAACCATCTGGAGCTCAGGAGGTTAACATACTATTACAACATTTCCAACTAGTAAACTTAAGGGCAAAATACTCTCAAAACAAGAAACTGCTAGTTTATGATATGTATTTTGGGGAAAAATAAGGAACCTTGCAAAAATTAAAAACCTGAAGATTCCACAGGTTCTTTCAAAAGTTGTATCATGTTGCTAGCAAGCTTTAATATTGCTATTCAGATCAACTTAGTAACGAATATAATTAGTTTCTAGATGAAACAAGACATTATCATCGTTACCATTATCATTAAAAAAAAAACAGGAGCATTCATTCAAGTTCCTGCCTTGCAAGAGCTGTTCATGTGACATCAAAAATTAAGCTTATATCTAAAAGCACGTATGGTCACAAATTGTGTTTATCTCTCTCTCTACATATATTATATATACATATACATACACACACAGAAACACACACACACACATATATATATATGAAGCCAGTCAATGCTTTCAGTTAATTGACCCTCTTGACATTTACACAGCGGTTAGGAGAAGCCTAAATTGAATCATGATAATTTTATTTAAATCTCATGCTTGTTACTTAGGACTATTTAACTATATCAGTAATAGTTTTTATGATTTCCCGTATGTATAATAAAGTTCTTTTGAGGATTTAAACATAGAAAATTATAAAATATACAGCATTATGTCTGATATGTAGTTAGGTATGCGGTACATGTTTATTGCCTATTATCATTAACAACAACATCTACTTTCTGAGTGTACTAGGTGCCGATCATTGTATATTTATTATCCTAATCCTAGTTTGTTTGCTTGTTTGTTTGAGATAAGATCTCGCTGTGTAGTTTAGACTCTCCTTGAACTCACTATGCAGCTCAGGCTAACCTCAAACTCAGGGCAATCCTCCTGCCACAGCCCCCTGGAGGGCTGGGATTACAGGCATGTGCCCTCATGCTAGGCTATTATCCTAATCCTTCGCAACAACGTTACAAGGCAATAATTATTCGTGCTTTATAAAATGAAAAAACTGAACCTCAAGAAACCCAGAAGCATATCTGAGGTCACACAGCATTAAAAAACATGAGAAATGCAAACTTTGGTCCATTTGAACTCCTTCCAGGGGCCTGAAAAACCCCTTATAAATCTGACACTGCCTCCTTTTAGAAGCCACTGAGACAAACTCCCAGCCCTGGTTTTTTGAGGCAGGGTCACACTATGTAGCTCAGGCCGGCCTTGCGCTCCTGTTGTAGCCCAAGCTGGCCTCGAACTCACAACGCTCCTCCTACCTCAGCCTCCCGAGTGCTGGGATTAAAGGCGTGCGCCACCACGCCCGGCTACTTCATCTGATTCTATCTGCTATCTCTTTTCAGTAACCTTCACACCCAATAGTGTATTATCTAGCACTAAAACACACCCATCTTATTCCCATATTAGGCCCTTTGCATGTGTTTCTTCTGTTTGGAAGGCTCCTATTCTGAATCTGTGCATGGTTCTCTCCTTTCCATTATTTGAATACCAAACCCTCACACAGGTTTCTCTCACCATCCTGTATGATATAGCCCACCATTAAAAAAGCATCTTTCAAAAATATATCACTGTATTTTAGTTTTTAGGAGGGACTTTATAACTATCTTGTATTTTCTTTACTTATTCATGTTGATTATCTGTTGACCTTCACTAAAATACAATTTCCAGACAGACAAGTTTGGTCTGTCTTCTTTACTCTGTATCTTTAGTCCACTGCATGCAGCCTACAACATAGGCGACCCTCTCAATATTTATTGGGTGGATGGAGGAATGAAAATATATCCTGTGATTTTTACTCAGTTGTTCAAATACACACAAAAACAGAGGTACTTCAATTTTGGGAAGCAGATGAGTTACAGGTAATTTTTCATGAGACACAATCTTAATACAAAGAATTTATGGCAAGTTTCCCTGAAACATATCACATACCAAATACACTCTTAACTTGCAATCAGAATAAATTTCACTTCACATTTTCTTAGTTTTATTAAAGATCTACCCCCTTTATCAGTTCTGGAAACAAGTCTCTAGATTTCTCTCCTTCTTAAACACTATAAATCAGTCCATTTTATCTGTCTGGTTCCCTGACCAGTCAAAGTCCCATATCTATTGTTTTAGATAAGCCAAATGTAGTGTAAATGATTATACTAGATTAGGTTGTTAATTTAAACACATCACCAGTAATACTAAGGAAGCGATGAAAAAAAAATCTAATTGCAGTGGAAATTATGGCACTTAGATTTTAAGCCTCACTCTGTTACCATTTGTTTTGCCCCCTTAGCCATACACAGGTTCTCTGGATGAATCTGTTTGCTTTTCTTATGAAAATGAGGGTGTTGGGCTAGAACAGAATCTCTAAGGCTGCCTGCAGCTTTAACATTTACAGTTCTAAGACAAATGAGTAAAGATACTGCCTGAGATCTGTAACAAAGTGTGACCAGTGTCAAGACAAAAAACAGGACAGGGACACACACGTTTGTGGGTATATAAGTTTCTCTACAAGTGAATATCAGTGGGATTCTGTGTCCCATGACTTGTAAATTTCCTACTTTTATTCTTTGTCCCTACATAGATACCAGAGGTGATCAGATTATTTACCATTTGAATTCCTTTCTGCTCCATCTTTAGTCTCAATAAATCTTTTGTTCATTTCACAGTCACTATAAATTTTACTCATTCCATTCATTTCTTCAAAGACAGTGAGTTTTTAATGATGTGCACAATTCTTAGGACAGTATGTGTGATACACTTTATGTTATTAGAATTTGAGAAAATCCTAGGTTGGGGGGGGTTTCTTTCTGCTAACATGTTTTTCATTTACTGATGCGTAAAAGTTTGCATGGGGGAAGCATTTTTATGAGTAATATCATATACATGGTAAATTTAGAGATGCCTATCTCACAAATAATTTGTGACATTCCAACAAACTGCCATGCACCATAACCACTAAATATGGCAAAAAATTAAACTAATTTTAAACATATTCCAAATTATTCATAAAAAGGTGCTTCTCATAGAATATTAAAAATTGATACGGGCTCACTATAAAATTAACTAAGTCCCTGAAAGCAAAATTGAAACACAAACTAAAGGGCAAAAATTCTACTCTTGGCTCAGAAAATAATTACTTGAATGACTTTACAGAAAGTGCAAACTTTTGGTGGTCAAAATAGAATGATTCTGAAACACTCATACACAGAAGAGCCACTACACTAGAAATGTGAATATGGAACAGTGGTAAATGCTTTGAGTGTCTTGCATATAAAAGATACAATTTTGCCTATGACATTAACTATTTCAAAGAATCTCTTAGCTCCTATACTACAATGGTACATTAGTTTTCATGGAAGCAAAAGGCCTTCATGCATTGCTTTTATTTTTTATTTCAGCCAGTGGATTAATTAAGGACACATTTACTAAGCACCAGTTATGGGTAGGTACTGGGTAGACAAAGATAACTAATGCACAGCTCAAAGTCATATTTAAGAGGATGAGAAAGGCATTTTCATTACCGAGAGAATACTTCATGAAAATTTCACTGACTTATCCCAAGATTTCTGCTGTTTCTAAAAGAGTACTATTTGTAGACTAGAAAAAAACAAATCTATAGATTTACTTTTTAAAATTCATAAAAAGCACTGATTCAAGTAATGAAGATAAAATTTTTTCATACTACTGTTTCATTGCCTGTTTCAACTGAAATTTTATCTCAAATTAGTAAATATTTTAATATTTTATTTCTGCCATGTTAACTCACGGTGCTTTTTTAAAGAATGTATTTTTCTTCTTGAATTTAAATCTAATACATAACAAATTAAAAAGAATATATGTAAAGCATAAGTTACAAGGTAGAAGCTAATCATTCATAAGCCAAATACCAGCTTTTGCTACATCTGAAGAAATCTTATGATCTATTTTTACATAGGAAATTAATAAAGGTATTACATAATTAATAAAGTAAAATGGAGATAAAAATGTTTGAAAGTATAATTATATAACTTCTCTCCAAATGACTGATTTAGTTGTCAAGGCATACACAGAAAATACAGAACTTAGTAAAAAATAACTGATTTAATTTGGAAAGTCAATACAGTAGTACAGTATCACAGAGTAATAAACTACCGCATACATACAAAAAAAGATTCTAAGTGTAAAAATATATATACCATGTACCCACTACCTTCAGAGTAATGTATACAAGATTTAGCTATGCATGTGAAATAATATTCTTTATATAATGGTTAATGTAGTATACAAAGCTGTCCAGAAATTATACAGAAATACGAACCAATGCAGAATACAGTTAAAGAAACTAAAAGGCTCTGCTCGTGTAATAAGTATAGAAATTCTTTTTTTTTTTTAACAACACTGGTAACAACACGCAGATTTAGCATAACCTTTCTAGAAAGTCATCTGACAAAATGAGTTAAGAGCCTCAAAAACTGTAATTTCTCTTTAACTAATAACCCTACTCCTAGGAATCTATCACACAAAATAGTCTAAATTGTAGACAGAGTTTTATGTTCTAAGATGTTCATGACATCATTCTGATAATACAGAAATTTGTAAACACTCTTAAAAGTCTAAGTGGAGAGAAACAGAGAAAAAAATGTGATAGCTACTTGAATCTTACACAGCCATTAAAAGTGTTTTAATGGTGTGGAAATATATCTTCAAGTCAATGTTATTTCAAAGGAGATACAAAACTATATGATTTCAATTATGCAAAAATGTTTCTATACTCTAAACAGTAATCTATGGCAATCTTAATGATAATTATTATACCAAATAAGATTTTATTAGAACTTGCTTTGTGGATCCTAGGGCTAATAGATTCTGTGCTTAGCATGAAGAAAGCCCTGTATTTAATCCTCAGCCCCGCCCAAAAAAAAAAAACTTTGCTTGTAGATATACTAAATTGAAGATTATTACTTTCATTTTCTAAATACATTACATTTTATTTTTAAAAAGTAAGTTCCATCATTTGTTTTGGTCAATTTTATTTAACTTGCATAGATATAAGCTTTAAATAAAAGGGCTGAGAATATAACAGGTGAGGAAAAAATGAATAAAATTAAAAATTAGCAATGAAAGAGACACAATGATACCTAAAAGTGGACCTAAAAAGAATTATGATATGTTGTGTTCATGTACCAACTCCCCAAGTTGAATGTAATCATTATGTTCTGTAAACATATACTAATAAAATTTTAAAAAGAAAGAAAACCTCAACTTGTAAAAATGTAGAAAGGAAAAAACATTAAAAAGGAAGCACTTTCCTTGTAACAAAGCAGGAACAATCTCTTCTGCTTCAACCCAAAAAAGACTGGAACCCTTTCAACCTAAACCACTAAGAGGATGTTTATTCAAGTATGTATCACCTTTTGTCTGTTAAAATAGGCCTGAGGACACGTCCTTCTATGGAAGATATTTGTAAGCAAAACGTATAGATGAAGGGAGGAAAAGATGAAGGAATAATGTATTACACACAACTTGGAAGTTATATTCAATTAGAAAAAAGAAAAAAAAATCTCAATACAGGGTTTCACAATGTGTATTTCCTTCAGACAAATTTCTGTTCTCAAGCTATAATATTATCTCTGTTACTACACAGTGAATGATTAGTATAATCCTTAGATCTTGTTAAAAGTTTACAAAGCTAACTGGGATTTTTTGCAAGATAAGCACCAAAACAGCCCTAGTAAAACAAATCAAGAATAGAGAAGAGAACTCTGACTAGTTCTACAGTGATGGCATTATTTTCATGGTCACAAATTAGTTACTCCTTTTAAATAATATATAGTGGTACGCATGTGAACAAACACACACACACACACACACACACACACACAGAGAGAGAAATAAATACAGAGATATGCAGCTAAAGTCCAAACTCTAGATATGGATAAGACACCTAGTCAACATTAACATTACTAGTACTCTCTAGATATTGTGCAGTCATGGGGTTTCGAGGTCATTATTCATTGAAAATCTATTATACGTAATAACACTATGTTAGGTACTATAGGTAAAATGGATAAATGATATACACTCTGCATTCAAGGAACTTACAGAGGCACAATTCTAATTAGCCTCAGTGAAGTGTCACCATTATAATTATTCACTCATTCAAATATTCATTCATTCATTCATTCATTCATTTCTAACTATGACTGAAAATACACTACGTGAGGGGCATTGTGCTCCATGTTAATGATATGATGACCAAAAAGGCAGTACTCAAATTTAAAGTTAAAAATATAAATCTTAAGGGGTTTACAATACTCCTCTGCAGGCCAAAACCATACAAATTCATTCAAGGAATACAAATAGAGAATCTACCATGCACTGGACAATTTTTTGACTACTGATAAACTAGGAAACTAAGTACATAATGGACCCTTCTCAGATGATCCTTACTTTTTATTAATATAAGCAGAAAGAAAAACCACATGGTAGTGTGAAAACATATAGGAGGATACAACCCAGATGTCTTACAAGCCTTATTGAAAAAAGTAATATCTAATAAGAAACCTGAAGCCTAAGCAGGAATTGGGAACACAAGTAAAATATTGCGGAGGCAGGGGAGGATGAGTATTTCAGATGCAGGGCACAGAATCTGTGAAAGGTAAGCGATGAAGAGAACGAAATAGAGTTACAGAAATGGACGATGTTCCGCATGACTGTGTGTGTCTATCTTGTCTGTCTGCCTGTCTGTCTGTCCGTCAGAGAGTGATGGGGAGAGAAAAAAAAAAAGAGTGAATTTATTTCCCGGGTCACAGAAGCTGCTAAAATAAATATATACTAAGGCATGAAAATTTTTGAAACCCCAATAGGAGTTTGGAGTTTATCTGGCAAAGTGAAATCTTTGAGGATTTTTTAACTGGAGAGTGGCATGTATACATTTATGTAGAAAGTCTAAGAAAGAGAAAGAAGGCTGGAGGAAAAGGGTTAGGAGGCTGCTACTGTAATCTAGGCAAAGGGGACAGTGGCTAAAACTGAAAAGTCACAGGGAAAATGGGAAGGAGTGGGTTAGTCTCTAAAATATTTTATCAGCTAGAAACAATACAGTGTGGTTAATGAATTGGAATTAGAAAATTAGGAAGTGTGAGGTATTAAAAACAAAGGGCATGGTCAAAGGGAACAAAATTAATTCAATAAGAATAATAAATTTGGATGTTCCTACTGTACAGCAGAATGACTACCATTAACAATAATCTCAAAATTACAGTTAATAATAGTAATTTCCAAATGCCTATAAGTCATGATTTTGATATGTTTCACCACAAAGAAATTATAATGTTTAAGGTGATAGATACACTAATTCCCCTGATTTAATCATTATATATGCATCAAAATAACACACTGTACCCATAAATCTGTACAAATACTATGGGTCAATTACATTTTAAAAATACAAATAGATTGGAAGGTGGGGGAGAGGTGTTGAAAGAACGGTGATGTGTTCATATACCAACTACCCACAATGAAGGTAATCACTGTGTGTCACAAACATGAACTCAATTTAAAAAATGAAATGAAAATGTGGCAAAAGAATCTAGATATAGAGGGAGGGAGGAAAAAGGGAGGAGAGGAAGGGAAGTGGATTAAAAAGGATTAAAATGTGTTAAGTACCTACTCCCTGTGGTAAATGTAAAGGTTATATACTACAAACAAGTACTAATTTTTTTTAAAAAGACAAAATAAGAAAATAAATAAAAATCAATAATAAAGTATAACTTTCTTGCTTTAACATCTAGATGTATGGTGGTATCAATTTCCCAAGATGGAAAATCCAGAACAAGGAACCTGTATCTTGTTGTTTGATTTTGTTAGTATAAAGCTAAGATTTATTTACTTACAGTTCTTACATTGTTGACAATAAATTTTTAAACTACCAAGTGGGAATGAAAGACTACTCTAATTGTGCTTCCCTATCAAGATCCTTTAGGGCCAGGGATTTAGCTAAGTGGTGTAAATGCCTGACTGGCAGGCGCCAGGTTGTGAGTTTGATCCATGCTACCAAAAAAATAAAAAATAAAAAACACCAAAAACACAAAAAAACAAGGTCCTTTAATTACATAGAGACAAGTATATCCTGCCTAAACTTTCTTATTTTTCAGCCTTCAAACATTTCAGAATGAGAGAAGACATTTCAGAATGAGAGAAGACATGCAAAATACTTAAAAGTGGTTCCTAATCCATAGGACATGATGAATAAGTTATTATTAATCAGTAGCACAGATTGATATTTTCAACATCATTCTTAGAAGTCTATCTCATTCTCATTTTCTCCGTAACCACTTAACATGCTTTGTATGTTGAGGAACATATAAAAAAAAAAACTAAAAATCCCACCATGGTAAGACATAGTTTTCACACTGTCATTCATTGTTTGATTATATCACTATGTTTCACATAGTTGAAAAAATACATGCTACCACACAGAATTTTTTAAGACACTGTATTAGAAAATGTTTTCATTTTAGAGCCTACCTGATATTCTTCTGAGTATACTACCCATGATTTAAGCATTCCCTTCTTTTTCAAATTAAGGTTTCTGTTCATCCCAAATTTCCATTAATATAATCATCTCTGGAATGAATACTTTTTTCTTTTGGATAATCTCCTTATGGTAAATTCTCCAAAGGACTATATCACAAGGGTCAGAGTATAAATATTTTCTACCTTCTGTCAGATTACTGTTCAACAAAATTTAATGCTAATAGCACAACACAATAATGTACAATTTTCACACTATTGCTTTTATTATTTTCAACTGAATAGATGGAAAATAATGCCTCATTCCTAAAATTTGTATTTCTCTCTTGTTACATTTAATTTTTCCCAATTTACTGATTTTATGCTCACTTCTGTGTATTATCTGTTTTTGCACATTTTCTATGTAAACCAAAATGTTTCCATTATGCTCTATGTAGTGCTTAGATACCAATACTATTAATCATCTGTATAGAAATTTGAAAACTTTTTCTGTGTCATATTATTTGTATTTTTCTGTTCATCTTAGATTTTATTTATTTGAAGTAGTAAATATTTTTTACTTTGGTCACTTTGAACCTTAAAAGATTTTCACTTCAATATTTACTTTTAATTTATCATGAGTTAGGCATATTATGTGAATGAAAGACCTATTTTCTCCGAATTTACAAGTAGATTATTTTATGACTCATTACAATGTTCATCTACCCCCATTTTATCTTTACAAAAAAACATATGCTATTACTGTATATTTTAAAAATGATTTACTACTTGAATTTTTTACAACCACTTATATATATGGATGTATGTGCTATTAAATTATCTTTTTTAAATTTTAATGCTTTTATCGTGTTATTATATGATTAACTTTTCACCATCAAAATGTTGTCCTTGGTAGCCAGACATGATGGCACATGCCTGTAATCCCAGCACTCTGGGAGACTGAGCAGGCAGATCACAAGTCTGAAGCCAGCCTGGGCAATTTAGAGACTTAACAAGACTCTGCCTTAGAATTTTAAAAAGGGCTTTACATGTAGCTCATTATAAAGACCCTGGATTCAATTTCCAGTAGCAAAGGAAAAAGGTAACCAGTTGTCAAAATGGTACTTCATATTCTCTCTAGTTTACATTTACTTTGACATAAGAAGTTATCTTATGTGGAGAAACTTAGATCTGGTTTTTAAAATATGATTAGGGTTTATTCCTTCCACTGAATAAAGAAACAGCTTAACTCTCATAAAATAGGCATATTCTACATTATATAGCAAGCTGTGATTTATAAGCACTTCCATATATAATTTTTGATCCTTAAAACAACCATGTGTGATACACAGGGCCAGTAAGAACAGAACAAAGAAACCAAAGTTCGTACAATTTGAGTGTGCTGCTGCCATTCATATGGCTATATTTCACTGCATACAGACAATAAAATCCAGGTGTGTTTTGGCTATTCTGGATTCAGTTTCCATTTCTGTATCATGCATTAGCCTTTTAAAAAAATATGATTTCCCAGTTTGGAAAAAAAAATTTTCCTGCATAATAAAAGCAGCATAATTTTCAAAAACTGTAGCAAACATACTCAAGATTTATTGTTCTGGTATCCTTTCAAGATACTGAACATTTCTACATACACTTATATATGTGGCAGGAAATATTTCAGAAATCTGCATTTAAATGGATTTAAGGGTTTCTCTGAAAATAGATAATATCTATAGAAATTATATTTTGCAGCTTTCACTATGATAGATTATTCTAGTTGCTAAAGAAATAATTTGCAAATTCTGGACACTTATAAATGCATGGCTGATTATTATTCGAAAGTATGTTTCTTCATTCTTTCCTATAAAAATGAAATACCTATAAATGTGGTGAAGAAACTTGCATATAAGCTTCAACATGATCTGGAGCATATGCACTCAAAAATCATTCACATTTCATTCATGCTAAATACTTCAGAAATGAAATATCAAGGCAAGTATTTTCAATCGTTCCTTCATTTAAAAACAAACCAAAAATAAAACAACTCTGAAATCAAAAGGATACTTAGTATTTCCAATCCAAAAACAAGTATCTGAGATGAATATGCACTTCACAGATAAAGAAGTAAAAGTGGCAAATAAATATATGACAAAATGCTCAACATCACTGGTCATTCGAGAGATGCCAATTAAAACAATGCTGAGATGCCACTTCACTCCAGAAAGAATGGCTATTATCAAGAAGTCAACCAAAAACAAATGCTGGCAGGGAGGTGGGGAAAAAGGAACTTTTGTCCACTGTTGATGGGAGTGTAGACGGGTGCAACTACTGTGGAAATCAGTGTAGAGATTCCTCAAAAACCTGGGTCCCATTTGACCCAGCTATTCCCCTTTCTGGGTATCTTCCCAAAAGAGTTAAAAACAACATACCACAGTGGTATATGCACACCAGTATTTACAGAAGCACAGTTTGTAATTGCTAAGTCTTGGGGAAAGCCCAAATGGCCATCAAGTGATGAATAGATAAAAAAGATGTGGTTCTTTTTATACAATGGAGTACTACTCAGCCATAAAGAAGGATAAACTTTAGACATTTCTAAGTAAATGGATGAACCTTGAGACCATACTCTTAAATGAAATAAATCAGACAAATGTGTAAATATTGCATTATCTCTCTGGTGTGAGAAATTGAAAGTGTAAATAAGGATCAAAATGTTTAATACATATTGTGAAATAGGAAGAAATTGTTCAAAAGGAAAGGGGGTCTGGGGTGGGAAGTAAGGAAGGAAAGAAGGAAGTAAAAAGAAAAAAGGATAAAATGGAAACAAAGCTTTGTAAATAAGGAGGGAAAGGGGTTGAAGGGAGTGGGGAACATGAGAAAAAGAGGAATCAAGATATACCATGTATAAATACAAATTTCCTATGATGTATGTGACCATTATGTATATCTAAATGGTACCAATAAACTTAATAATAAAAAAATAAAATCACATCTTGTAAAAACACTCACAAAAGAAGGTGTCCACAACAATTTCAGAAAGTGAAAAAAGATATAGGCTATTTATGTTCAAAGTGACCAGGCGTATTAGAATTAAAATGCAGAATGTAACAAATTAGATTCATAATTTTATAGTTAAGAACAATGCCATGATTTAACAAAAACATTACTATAAAATATTAACTCAATATCTCAATGTTCAATTCAGATCCATCTGAGATAGATTTAAAAACTACAGATTATGTTTGTAAAACTGCTACTTTGATTGTTTAAATCTTTTGGTCTTTTGTTTCTCAATTAATACCATTTCATTTCAAAGTATGTTCATATAGTGCCTATAATAAAACCAACTAAGCTAGACAAAGGAAAAAAATTTGAGTACGTCTCTATCCTACATGTTGCTGTTTTGTACATTTTAATTCATTTCCTTTACTGGGTTAAAAGATGAACTAAGCCATTTTTGGTAGTTTACATATTTTTGTGCAGTTATTACAATCTCTGATTGTGATGTAAAAGAAATATTTAGTATTAGTAGATATAGCTGTGCAATAAGATGAAAAGAAACACCAAGATCAATAGATTTTTGGCATTACTCTAGTATCTAATATCTTCATACATCACATAATATGATCCCACTAATGTATTCATGCTGGTATACTCTGATAGAAACTGAAACCACCAATAACAATTTTAAAATGAGAATTTTTCAATTTGAAAATAAATTCAGCACTAGTACATTGATCTTCTTTACTAAGCTGTCAAAAGTAAGCACTAAACATTTATATCTAGAATATGCACGAAATCACACATGGCTGATGACTCATCTTCTAATGCTAGAAAACATAAAACAGCTTTTAAAAAAACCAAATCAATAAAACTGCTATAGTCTTGAGGTACAATTAAACCATGTTAGAAGCCATACCTAGTAACAGAAATAGTAAATACTTTAAGATGGATTTAGAGATACATTCATAATGCATAAGAAAATTTTACAGCTATTTCAGAAAAGTGAAGTACTAAAACAGAATAGTAAGAAACGGAACTTAATCTGTGTAGCAGTTATACGTATCTCTGAAGTAAATTCATTTCAACATGCAAATTAAGAATTTTTCTTTGACAACCAACAGAAGACATAACTAGGAGTCTATCCTAGAATTAATAACAAAATTCAGTAGTATAGCAGTGTACAAAGTCAAGAACTAGAGAAAGCAATTCTGAAATTCATATGGAACCAAAAGAAACCTCAAATAGCAAAAGCAATTCTGACCAAAAAAAAGGCAAGGCAGGGGTACATCCTGTACTTCGAGTTATACTACAAAACTACAGAAATAAAAACAGAATGGTATTGAGGAAAAAAAAACAGACTTGTGAATCAGTGTAACAGAATTAAGGATATAGGAACAATTCCAGGTATAGTCAGTTACCTTATCATTGACAAAGGGGCCAAATCCTTTCACTGGAGGAAAGGTAGCCTCTTTAAAAAATAGTGCTGGGAAAACTGACTATCCACATGCCAAAAAATGAACCTAGACCCATATTTCTCACCATGTACTAAATTAAAATAAAAATGGTTCAAAGATCTAAATATTAAAAGAGAATCACAATCTGTTCGAAGACAAAATAGGTAAAACTCTGGAAGACACAGGTATAAGCAAAGACTTTCTAAACAGAATCCTGTTTGCACAAGAAATAATACTAAACTCAACAAATGAGATTACATCAAATTAAAAAGTTTCTGAATACCAAAGAAAAACAGCAACAGACTTCAGAGTCAACCAAAGAAAAACAGCAACAGACTTCAGAGTCAAAATGTTGCCGGCTACTCCTCAAAGGACTAATACCTGGAATATGTAAAGAACTCAAAAAATTAGATGCCCCCCCATATTTAAAGACCTAATAAAAAATGAGCATCTGAAATGAAGAAATATCTCTCAGAAGAAGTACAAATGGCCAAGAAATACATAAAAAATGTTCCCCATTGCTGGCTATTCGATAAATGCAAAAACAACACTAAGTTTCCCTATCACTCTAGAAAGAATGACTATCATCTATCATCAAGAGGCTGTGGGGTGGGGGAGGACCTTTCTTCATTACTGGAGGGAACATAAACTCTACAGCACTACAGAATACAGCATGGAGATTCCTCAAGAAACTAAAACTAGAAATTTCATTTGACCTAGCTATCCCCCTTCTAGGTATCTTCCTGAAAGAGTTAAAGACATTATGATGTAGTGATACATGCGTACCCATGTTTATAGCAGCACAATTCGTAATAGCCAAATCTTGCAAGCAACTTATGTGTCTATTAGCAGAAGAATAGATAAAGAAAATGTGGTATTTATATACAAGAGTGTACTATTCTGCCACAAAGAAGGATAAACTTGAGCCATTTGCAGGAAAATGGATGCACCTTCAGATCATAAAGTTAACTGAAGTAAATCAGACACACATGTTTAAATATCTTATGGTTTCTCTTATATCAGAAACTCAATTTGTAAATATAATACAAAATAAAAGACAAACAGGAGGAAAAATAAGAGGAAAAAAAGTTATGTAACAGCATAGACAGTGTATCTAAAAGTGTACCTCTTATTAGTATAACTGTCTTATGTGTTTTGTATGTTTGTCTGGCTGTTGATCTGTATGTATGACAACTAACTTTATAAGGATTTTAAGATAAATAAATGAGTCCAATGCTGGCAAAAAAAAGAGATAGGGTGGAGGAAAGGGAAAAAGAGGATTGAAATGTATTATGTAATACAGCAATTCTGCATAATGAATGTAATCATTATGTACTGTGAGCATGTACTAAGAAAAATTGTTTTTAAATTTTAAAAAGATAACTAAGAGTCTAAATCAAGAAAACTCTTCAGTCCCTATAAGCTTAAAAACTTTAAAACAATACTCAGAATAGAGTTTTAAACTGGAAAAATCCAAAAACTGGAATTTAGTATTATATAATACTATCAGATAGATAGATAAATAGGTAGATGTTTTATAAATGTTGTAACTTTAAACTTATAATTTATATCTACAATGTGCTTAAAACTTCTTGGAACAATTCCTTATAAAACTTATTTCCTAAGCATGAGAAAAATATACATAAAGATGTGATTAATGGGGCAAACTTTAATAGTGTGTCATCCCTAATCCTCATCTCTGCATCCCTCAAATATCTGAACAATAAAATTATTTAGTCCCCTGTAATTCCAGCATTCAGGAAGCTAAGGCAGGAGGATTACTACAAATTCGAGGCCAGTCTAGGCTAAATAGTGAGTTTGAGGATGGCCTGAACTGCATAGTGATACTGCGTCTCAAAACAAAATAAAATATAATCATTTGTACAGAATATGGATCTTCAGAATGTTTAGTGGCAATACATTAACTGGTCTCATAGCCTGAACACCTGAGTAAAGACTTAACTCCTCCATTTTCATCATCTATTGACCTAAAGCAAGTCACTTAGCCTCTCTGAATGTTCTGGTAGTAAGGATGTCAACTAAGGATAATAACTGCCCTTGCTCCACAATGAATTGTTTTGAGATTCAAAATAATTAAAGTATTTTTTGTTTACCTTTAACTTGTTATCGGAAATATGTCCACATTTGCACTGAAAACGTTTGACAATAAAGATTCTCTCTGGATGCAGGCATAGAAAAGTCTATTTGCCAAATGGTCAGTTTACTGAAGGATTATTAGCAGAATTTACATCTTACATCAGAAATCTTTTTTTCTCAATTTTGTAAAAACAAATCTCAAGGGAATCACAACAAATGGATCGGCAGAGCAAAAGAAAAGTATGGTGAGTCTGATTTTGTAGATGTCCATCTTCAGCTGCACTAGCTAGAAGTTAAGTAGAAATAAATATTCCTTAAAATACTGTTACAAAGACTAGTCAACTAAAATCTCACAGAAACCAAGTACCTACTAAAAGCATTACAATCAATATAATTTCTGTAAAATTAACATGAACAGGTTCAAAAGAGAAATGCAGCACTTAAAACTTCAAAAAGAGTATTTCTTAAAACCAAGTTTTAATAAACTTGATGAATTTGACTTACTTACTAAATGAAAAACCTCAGAAACAGATGAACCATTTTTTAATGTGTTTGAAACATTCGCAGCCTAGCACACTATAAGATTTCAAAAGGTATTTGGCTGAATGAGAATGAATTAAAAGAGAAACCTAGTATGTGTTTATTTTAACCAATTAAGTTAAATTAAAATAAATTAACATTTCAAGCCTAAAATATGAAACAGAGTGAAGAGCTAACAGTATAAAATAGAGGCTTTTAGAAAGAAGTAATATACATTCAGATTCATTTAGTACTAAATAAAAACTTGAATAAAAAAATTTAACTACCCTAGGAAAGAAAAGATTATCAGTCTCCTCTGTGACTCACCTGTAGTACAATATCCATAGCACATAAACAAGTACTTCTCTTTCAAAATCCAAGTACTGATGAACCAGATGACGTTTTGTCATAAATTATAGCATGTTGCTGCCTTATTGTGTTTTGTACTGCTATAACAAAATACCACAAACTGGACAATTTACAAAGAACAGAGATTCGTTTCTTACAGTTCTGAAGGATTAGAAGTCCTGGATTGAGAAGCACACACGTGGCAAAGATTTTCAGGCTGTGTCATCCCATGGTGGAATGCAAAAGGGCAAAAGAAAGTATGCACTAGACGCAGCAAGGGAGGGTCAAACTTACTTTTATCACAAGCTTATTCTGACAGTAACAAACCTACTCCTGTGATTACAATGTTAACACAAATCACACCTCCAAGGTCTGACCTGTCAAAACTATTACGTTGGGGACTGAATTTCTAACATGTGAACAAAGGGGGGACACATTCAAACCACAGCATTTATAGTGAATTCAACATTTCACTTTAAATTTTTGATAGTTACACTACCTTTATTACTGATGCTCTTTAAACCCATGCTGGTACAAACACATCTAAAACAAGTCCCCACATTCTTGCTTTAATACATATATTCTAGGAAACAAAAGCTCTTGATCCCTTCTCAGGGTAATCATTAGAAGTAATTATCATCACTTCACCATACTACAGAATAGAATTAAAACAAAACAAAAACAAGTTACAAGCAAAATATTCACTCATCTCCCTGCCTAATCTCAAAATTAGGCATTATTTGATTTATTAAAGTTTGTATTTCAGTTGTTAGTTAAACTAACATTTGTTAATATACAAAATCATTATGTTTGAAAATAATATCAACTGTCGTGTGCCTCAGAGCATGAAGCAATTACTATGATTAGAAACACAAGGAATAATAATAATTCTTACTGATCCCAGACAATTCATGCAGAGGCACACACTACGGGGAAAAGAATCTTAAATAAATAGGTGAAACTCAAGAGCTTTTACTTTTTCGTTTCTCTGTTTTCCATATGAATGAATGGCCATTGAAGGGAAATAGTCAAACAGTAGAAAATCAGGAAGTACTTTAGCATCGTAGAGTGTCAAATAATGATTAAGAGAATGTATTGTTGAGTCAAAGTAACTGGGTTAGAGCCACGTAAATACCGGTATAATCTTTTTTTTTTTTGAAACTCCCGGCCCTAGTTTTTTGAGGCAGGGTCGCACTATGTAGCTCAGGCAGGCCTTGCGCATGCATTGTAGCCCAAGCCGGCCTTGAAATCACAATGCTCCTCCGACCTCAGCCTCCGGGGTGCTGGGATTAAAGGCGTGTGCCACCACGCCTGACTAATACCTGTATAATCTTGAGAAAGTTAAATCCCCTATGCTTCAGTTTAGGATTCTATAAAAAATAGAAATGTTACAGGAAAACTGAGTTAGACAAAATATTATAGGCCGTCAGACAGGGCTGGGCCCTCAAAGGAACCAGTACAGAAGTTCAGATACCTTGTAACCTCTGAGGAGACAGACACCTCCTGCTGTGAGCCAGATATCAAGACAAAAGACAGAACAAGTGCACCCATATCCTAAGGATTGATATTCTAAATAGTTCTCTACCACCCTGAGGAAGTCAGGAGTCAACATCCCACCCGCTACTGGAAGAGTCCCTGCTGTTAAGCATCCCACTTACTACTTGACTCCTTTCCTCATTTGTCCTTGATTTAATCAATTTTACCTGAGCAGTTAGTCTTATTGGTTAACTGTAGTTATGTCCCACCTTATGCCCACCTTGCAGATTCCCATTTTCCTTGCCTTAGACCCTTCTATCCTCATGGTTTTACTCTATAAAAGTCCCTAAAAATGACAGAGTCTTTGGCAACCCGCTCGGGCCCCCTTCTGTCCCTCAGACAGAAGCTTTCTTTCCCTCAATAAATATATCCTGCTCTTACCCTCTGTCGTTCCTAAAATTCATTCTTTGATTTTTAGAGAACATGAACTCGCGCCGGACATATAGTAGGTTGAGAGTTTCATTCCTCCATATCATTTGGAGGTCTGGGATCATTTTTCCTAAATCAGAAACACTGCTTACTTTATTGGGATGTTGTGACATGTGACTTAAGATATGCAAGGTACTTAGAACAATATTTGGCACAAAGTAATTGCTTAATAAAATCAATTACTATTATGATCTAGCAAGCTCAATTATGTCTGGATTGCATCTATAGTAAACATGATGATAACTATACTTTTAGATAGAAGAATAACTATGCAAATATATCATGTTATATTATGACATCTAATACTACAAGCATATACGGGACAACGGTTTTTATTGTACCAGTGTAAGGGGAATTTTCCCTGTTAATAATACATGGTTTATACTGCTCACCCACCCACCCCCATTCCGGGAATTGAGCTGTCACAATTTAAAGTTGCCCAAGGACAGAGCTGACGCGAAAACTGGGTTACGAGATAAAAACTGCCCCTTCTCATGACTAAGGAATTTACAACATGTACTTTTCCGGAGCATCTGCCACCCATATTAGGAAGCGCCCACTGCCCCCAACCTCGGACCTCCCTATGGGTACGTTCTCCAATAAATGTAAAAAGCCATTTGAATTAACCAATACCATCTGCTTCTGTACCCGCACTTGCAAAGACCCCTCCTCCCTTTGTTCTATGGCTTAAAAACCCTGCTCAGGCTTAGCTCGTGGCTCTGTTCCTGCGTGTTCAGTGAGCCCCACGCATGCCTGGACAATAAAAAGACCCCTTGCCAATTGCATGAGAAGGCGTCTGTTGCTATCTTCCTATAAGCGGCGGGCATCTCGACCCTCTCACCAGAAGTATCTGTTTAAATAAATACAGGATGAACCTTAAACATGGAAACATCCCAAGTACCTGGGAACAATTTGTTCTAGTCTTTTTACCTGAAGAACAGAAGTGGAAAACATGAGAAAGTATCTTCCATACGTACTTTTGTTTTCTTATTAAAAAACGCAGAGGCTTTTCTAGTTATCCTGCTAATGTGTTTTTTAAGGAAGTATTTTCATTATCAACAAAAAGGCTATTACATTATTTTGAACAACTGTATTATGGATGCGCCAAGTGAGTAGAAGTAGTATTGATTTACTATTTATTCAAAGTTCTTTTCAATCCAGAAATATTCCAAATCTCTGGCACTTTCAACATTCATTAGGAAAGATCTTGCCATTTATCTTCTACTCCTGACAAATAGCAAGTGAGTAAAAGAAGCCAATGTATAAATCAAGTTAAACAACAAAAAAATTATCTTTAGTAGCAATAGTGAAAAATACAAGTGCCTTGACCTTGTACAAATAGTGAGTATCTTAGGGGTAAAAGGCACCTCAAGTGAACAAACTGAAAATAATGTTCAGGTTTCACATGCTAGTCTCAAAGAATCAAAGGAACAAAAAACGAAAGAAAATAAAATGCCTAGGAAATACACTACATGAAGTCAGATACTTATCTCAAAGTTACAGTCATAAATAAGTAATGACCTAGATAATACTTCTCATAGTCAAAGAATAACAAATGAGCCAGGTGTGGTGTACACCTGTAATCCCAGCACTTGAGATGCTAAAGCAGGAGGATCACTGTGAGCTCGAGGCCAGCCTGGGTGACATAGTGAGGTCAGTGCCAGCATGAACTATATAGTGAGACCTTATCTTAAAATATGCACATACACACACACACACACACACACACACAACAAATGACAGTATTATTTCCATTTAATGGAGCTAACTTTTCAGATATCATTTTATCTAACCTACTTTGATCCCCAAAACTGAAGGAAAAAGTTATCACCATTCTTGTCACCATCATTTAGCATAGAAAAATCTCTCAGGCAAGAAGCATGTGCCCTTTAAGAATGTCTTGAAAAAGGCAAATTAGAGTAAATGCATTTTATCATGATACTCCTGTATTTCCTACTTTTTCCCCAAAAATATCAGCAATGCAGACATGAAAATTATTTTAATAGCTTAATACTGACTGATTTTGAACAAATGGTCAATTCACTTTCAACAGGTTGAAAAGTAAATCAGCTGTTTGTTGAACAGCTCAACTTCTGTATCTGTTTATTGACAAAAACATTTACCCCTATTTGCAAAAGAATATGCACACTTCTAGGCATGGCACAAATAAGAACTTCAAAGATTCCCTCAAAATCTATGTGAGCTATAGCTCCAGATCAGATAGGTCAGGCTAATGGGGGAAGAAACAAATTAGTGGTTGACAAACCCATAAAAATAATAATAAATTCCCATAGCATAATTTATATTTTCATTTATAAAACCCATGGGGGTCTGGAGAAACACAAACCCTGTTTTCTCCTCATAAATTACTAACATACTCAATATAACATGCTGACAGAAAGGGGTAATGTTCATTATCTATCACCCAGGATCATATCAGTAATACAGGATCATATCAGCAAGGTAAATGGGACAATACAAGTTATCTAATTTAGTTCACTATCTTGGGCAATCTTTCAACATTATCTGTAAAGAATGATCTTGGATTACTCATAAAAACAGACTACCATTCGCTGAGTATTATACGCCAGGCATTGTGCTAAGGAGTTTTATTCACATGATATTTTAACCCTTACACAGGGAAGCATGCTCTGGCATTGTAGAAATCTAAGGTTCTGTCCCTCTTCCGAACTCACTTATATCCACATAACTCTTAAAAGGTACAGCCAAAATTGGAATACAGAACTACCACGCTCATGCGCTTTTCCCCATTCCACTTCCCTGCCTTGTCAACATTTTACTCAGTGCTTCTTAAGGCAGTTAGTCAAAATCAGGGCATACTGGGTCACTGAGTATTGAGCTTACTGATATAAAATATAACTCTCAGCAACTTAGGCCTTGGCTCTCTTTATTCCTTTTGGGCCTACATAGGACAAGTCTAATTCTTCTTCTGTATTATTATTCTTTAGATATATGAAATAACGTTTTTCTTTACATATTGTCATTCTACTCACAAAGGCAGCAAAGGATAAGGGACATAGGCGTGAGGAAAGGGACAAAGGAGTGGTACCATTTAGACTGACCATAAGACAATGAAAGGTAATGAATATATAACACATTTATCATATTAATCTGGGATATACTCTCAAGTAAGGCTTATTAACATTTTTTTAATTCTATTAGACCTGAATCTCCAACAGTCACAGTGACTATACCACTCAAACAGATCCTACACAGAACTCAAGGTTGGCATACCAAAAGCAGTCATGATTTCAGACAGAATTCCTAGTGTATTTTGAAACACAGGACCAAAATCTCATAGACACCTTTGAAAATTATCTTTTATGCATTACATTGCATAACATACTACTGAAGAACACTAAATACCTAATTAGGAAAATATTTGCACTATTGATTTACTCAGCTAAAAGTCTGTAGTTTTAAATGCAAATTATTTTATCATCGCTTGCTTTGTTAAATGTGTAAAATGTAACCCTGGACCAAAGGACAAACAGAATTGGAATATTTTATATATTCACATTATTCTTTTTATTAAGCTTATTGGTACCATTTAGATATACACAATGATCACATTCATTATAGGTAATTTGTACCAGTACATGATATGTCTTGATTCCTCTTTTTTTCCTCAATCCCCTCCCCTTCAATCAACCCCTCCCCCTCCTTATTTACAAAGCATTGTTTCCATTTTATCCTTCTTTATGTTTTTCTTCTTTCCCCTTTCTTCCTTTCCTGCTCCTCCCTCCCTAGTTTCTCTATCTTCTAAATAATTTTTTTCATTTCATAATACCTATTATACACTTTGGTCCTTTGTTGGAGACAGGGATGTGCAAGGGTTAAGTCACTGAATACAGTGCTCTCTGACTATGCTGGAAAAATTAAAATCCACGGTCTCTGAAGACAAGATAACACTGCAGCTGCAGGAGGTGAATCTAACTCAAAAGACTTGAGGGCAATAAACTGCCAGCTTAAGACATAAGACAGCGCTCTCAATTAACAGGATTTATTGCCTAAAAATTTCTTTGTTCTACTTTTCAAGGTTTTGCTCATTTTTGTGAGATTTTGCCTCAGGTGGGCCCTCCACTTCCTGTACACCCTTGAATTGTTAAGGACCCAATACATACAGACTGCCCAGAGAAGTCTTTGTCATAGTTCCAAAAGAGTTTTGATCTTCCTGAACCCCACAAACCATATTTGCATTGTCTTTTATTAATCCTTATCTGTATGCTGCTCTCTATGACCTGAAGCCTGATCAGTTCCTGAAAAGTCCTTATTTACACTTTCAGTTTCTCTCACCAGAGAGACAACACAATAATTTACACGTTTGTCTGATTCTCAAGGTTCATCCATTTACTTAAAATATCTAGTTTATCCTTCTTTATGGCTGAGTAGTACTCCATTGTATTTTTTTTTTTAAAAAAAAACACTTTCTTTTAACCATTCATCACTTGGTGGGCATCTGGGCTGTTTCCAAGACTTAGCTATTACAAACTGTGCTTCTATAAATATGGGTGTGCATATATTGCTGTGGTATGATGTTTTTAACTCTTTTGGGAAGATACCAAGAAGGGGAATAGTTGGGCCAAATGGTATCTCTATTCCTATTTTTTGAGGAATCTCCACACTGATTTCCACAGACATTGCATCAGTCTACACTCCCACCAACAGTGGACAAGGGTTCCTTTTTCCCCACATTCCTGCCAGCATTTGTTATTCGTTAACTTCTTGATAATAGCCATTCTTTCTGGGGTGAAGTGGAATCTCAGCATTATTTTAATTGGCATCTCTCGAATCACCAGTGATGTCAAACATTTTGTCATATATTTATTTGTCATTCATATTTCTTCCTCTGATAAGTGTACATATATCTCAAGTGCCCATTTTTGGATTTGGTCATTAAATTTGGGAGTCTGATGATTTTCAATTATTTGTGTGTTCGAGATATTAGTCCCTTGTCCGAGGGACAACTGGTTAAAATTTTTTCCCACTCTATGGGTTGTCTTTTCATTCTGTTGGAAATTTCTTTTGCTGTGTAAAACCTTTGCAATTGGATGAGATCCCAGTTCATTCTTTATATTATTTCCTGTGCAATCAGGGTTTTGATCAGGAAATCTTTGCCTACACCTATGTCTTCAAGAGTTCTGTTTTAATATCTAGATCTTTAATCCATTTTGATTTTAGTTTAGTGCATGGTGAGAGCCATGAGTCTACTTTTAGTCTTTGGCATGTGGGAAGTCAATTCTTCCAGCACCATTTAGTAATGAGGCTATCTTTCTTCCAGTGAAAATGTTTGGCTCTTTTTATCAAAGATAAGATGGATGAGTGTGTTTGGAGTTATTTCTGCATCTTCTAATCTGTTCCACTGATCCTCATGTCTGTGTTTTTTTTTTTTTTTTCAGTGACATACTGCTTTTATCACAGTAGCTTTGTACTATAACTTCAAGTCAGGGATTGTGATACCCTCTACCTTGTTTATGTTGCCTAGGATTGTTTTTGCTATTCTAGGTCTCTTCTGGTTCCAAATGCATTTTAGGAATATGTTCTTTAGTTCTGTGAGGTATGCTACTGGTATTTTGAATGGGATTGCATTAAATCAGTATAGCAGTTTTGGAAGTATGGCCATTTTTGCTATGTTGGTTCTTCCTACCCTTGAGCAAGGGATACCTTTTAATATTTTGATATCCTCTTTAATCTTTTTCAGAGTACTGTAATTTTCAATGTATAGATATTTTAGCTCTTTGTTACATTGATTCCTATACATTTCACTTTTTCATGCTATTGTGAAAAGTGCAGTTTCCTTAATTTCTCTGTAGTTTGAAGTTTAACTCTGGTGCACATTGCAGGTTTCATACTTAAGGGTACTTACATAATATATAAAGTATGGTGCTACTGTGGAGACCCAAAGAAACGTACTGCTTGATATACATCACCTTTTACTATCACTACCAAAACTTTCCACACTTGAACATAAACAGAATTACTGCTTTAATTTATACTTTATAACAAATGAAACTAGATCAATAACAAAGATGAAATATAAAAATACTCTCCCTATATTCAGATATGTATCAAGGACTCCACTGAATGACATTCACCTCAAATAATAATTGCAAATGTACTATTTCTCTTCTTCCTCACACAGGATAATTACTTGCTAATACAGCTTAACAGAAACAGAAACAGGGAAACCTTAAGAGTCATTTCATTTTTAAAAGGGTAACACATCTTGTCTTTTGAAGATGGAAACATTGCTTCATCAATTAATTGCCTTTCCTTATACACAAAATGAAAGCCCACCAAGATGTCCCTTTACTTACTGATAGTTACTCTTTCCTCTAACAGTTAGTCTTGGTGTGGGCTAGTAGGATTAATGTTATTTTAATCAGGTAGTCAATCTAGTGCTATGTGAAATGTTATCAGTGTGGTTTTGAATAGGATTGAGTACCTAAATGTCTCTGAAGAGACAATTCATCAACTAGTAAACAATATGCCACTTATAAAGGAAAAGCACTGCTAGTTATCATTTCGATTTGAAAGAAAAATCCAGTGCAACTTTAAGATGTTTGTAGCACTTTCTAGCTTAAATAATCTAGGAAGAAAAATGAGAAATTCATGACAGGAAGAAAAATATCTTTTTATAAGGAAGGGTTTTTGCCATTCAAAATGTTTAATGATTAACTGTCTCTAAGGCAAGTGAGATCAGCCCATATGTGAAACCAGATTAATGGCAAGCTAAGAAACATGTTTTCCTTACCAATGTGTTTTTAAATCTTAAAATACTACTTTTCTTAACCACAACTAAATTATAAAAGAATGTTAAAGCTTTCTGGTTTGTGTAATGAATAGTGTGGTCAGTGTTTTCAATGGGGGAGGGCTTCAGAGAGGGTTAGTATATGATGGGAGATGGCCCCTCTTTCTACAATATGCTAAGTATCCCTTAAAATATCTGTGCACAGACATAAATCTTTCAGGCTCACTGGTATTTATTATCCACAAAACTTACCTGAAATCAAACTATCACTATACACTACAGTGGGTTAGGAATTTACCTGACAAAATCAAATATATCAGATTTTGTATATAAATCAATAAATATTTTAATATTTACATTAAAATGGCATTTATTTTTATTTGATCTTCTTTTGGTTGAAGCTCAGTCAAAAATCTGACTTGTTTAAAAATAATAGGAAAGCAAAGTAAATGATTTAGTGAAAATTATTAACATCATTTAAAAAGTGTGACAGTGACTATTACCTTTTGTGCAGTTAAGCAAGTTTGCTTAATGAAAAATAAGCCACTTTATGTGAAGTTTATGCATAAATGAAAAGAAGTAATTGGTGATGGTTTATAGTATGTTCTCATTTAGTACATACAGTCAAGAATTATGAATGTATATATTGTGTGCTACTGATAGAGTGGTTTTGAAATTCATCCTTGTACTTTTACGTTCGCTAATAACATTAATGGAGTAACAAATACTACACAAAGAATACTGAAATTGCTTTTCATCATATCTATTTTGGGGGATTCAAAGAAACATGTATTTGCATGCTATTCGGCCACTTATTTTGTAATTTAAGCAAATGCGTTAACTTCTTCAAGCCTCAACTTACAGATTTCTGGTGATCCACCACACAGGGCAATGTTAGGATTTCATAAATTGTGCCACACAAATCTAGTTTTCTTCTGTCTTTCAAATGCTTTCAAGGATATATAAAGTGCCTTCTTATCTACAAATTGCTTTACCAATTAGCTAATTACTGAAAGCTTTCATACATCCACTAAAACAGGTCCTAAACCCTCTGTTAGGTAATGCTGTTAGCCTACTATGATGTATATTTTTCATAGAAGTCCTGTAATTCATATTTTTTACTATTTAGAAGGTTCTTTCCTTCTATAGTCATCTTTTACAAACTCGCATTTCATATAAGTGTACTAACAAATAATATTCCCAAAGTTTAGTATGCACCAACACAGGAAAATGGAAATAGCTACACAATTAAACTTGGAGAAGGGAAGTAAGGGCTGTCAAGTGTAAATGCTTGCACTATTTTACCTGTCATGCTTGAATCAGTTGATCTAGTTAGCAAAGACTATTACCTCATACCTCTACCACACTGTATTTCTTTACTCTAACGCTAAGGAGCATTCACATCCCAGCTCTACCGTTTACTAGGTGAGTGATTTGCATAATTAAATCATTTGGCTACATTTCATTTGTAAAATGGTGGTACTTCACCAACTGTAGTGTTATTGCAAATGCTAGATGAAATCATGTATTCAAAGCACATAGCTAGCATCTAATACATGTCATTTTCTTCCCATATGGAACTGCTAAGTTAGAATCCCCAGGGGAATTCCAGTGGATTTCAATATCAGCAACTCCACAAATATTTACTGCACACTTACTACATACTACTCTGTGCTACAGTTGCAGATATAATTGAAGTATACCTAGCTCCTATATGCTCAATAAATGCCACTTAACGTTTCTTTCCAGTCAAAGGAGTTTACTATCAAAATAAGCAAAAAGACATGAAATTGTCACATGACGTAAAAGGCAGGACATTTGTAAATTAAAGTGTCGCAAGAATACAAAGTAATTGCAATGTGGGGAGCATTGTGGAAAACAGAGAAGACATTGTACAGTACTTTTATGGTCCTTGGGAAGAGAAGCAACTTATGAAGGAAGAAAATCATGAACTAGGCAAAGAAGGCTTATACTGCATTACGAAATTATGAAAAATAGGCTAAAGTTTGACTGTTCACCTTTGTGGGTAATGGGTAGCAGGGAAGAAAAGAATGATGATAGTTTGAGTGAAAAATTAAGTTTTGAAACCAGGCTGCAAATGACATTGTGCTTCATTTTTTCCTTTGTTGGAGAGGGTGGGAGATGTCTAGGGATTAATTCAGAGCCTCACTCATACCAGGCAAGCACTCCATCACTGAGCTAAATCTTCAGCCTTTTATAAAATTTTGAGACAGGGTCTCAGTACATTGCCCAGCCTGGCACTGAGTATGCGATCCTCCTGCTTCAGCTTCCTAAGATGGGGACTACAGGCATGTGCTACCACACCTGGCAGACTCCTCCCATTTTGCTGTGCTAGTCCCTGGTTAGACAACAAATAACAACATGATTAGCTTTATATTAAGAATGATAACTCTTGAAGCACTTTCATGAAATAAAGTATACAATTTAGGAGGCTCTGCCAAAAGTCGTGACCTAAAAATTATGAAACTATGAATGGAAGAGGTTATTTCAGAAGATAATTTCACTAAAATTTGAAATAAGGACAAATTAAACACTCAATTCCAGTTCTTTCTATGTTTTCCTTTTCTCAATTCTAAATTTCTCAATTCTAAATTTCTCGTAATTTTAAAGGCCAAAATGAACACCAATATGATGAGCTTGACATTACCTCACTTGATAAGTGGATAATATATGCATCAATATGAAAGGAAGGACTCTATGTATGCTTAGAATACACATTCAAAAGGATGCTTAGAATATATGTTCAAGAGCCAGGCCTGGTGGTGCACACCTTTAATCCCAGCACTCAGGATGTTGAGGTAGCAGGAGCGTTGTTGTGACTTCGAGGCCGGCTTGGGCTACAACACAAGCGCAGGGCTGGCCTGAGCTACACAGTGCGACCCTGCCTCAAAAAACTAGGGCCGGGAGTTTGGCTCAGCAGCTTAAGCACCTTCCTGGCAGGTGCGAGGTTGTGAGTTTGATCCCTGGTGCCCGGGAAAAAAAAGAAAAAAAAAAAAAAAAAGAATATATGTTTGAAAGAGAAAATAAACATTAGAAATCAAGGAAGAGGAAAGGAGATGTTTTTCTATCCCGAATATACATGAGCAATTTATGTTCAAAATGCAATGAACTTGATTCTGATTCCGACTGATAGAGCCTTCATTAGAAAGTAGTTTAACTGGCTAGTAGACATTTAAAGAGACAAGAGACAGTATTAGTCCACTTTTCATTTTTATAATAAATACCTGGGGCTAACGACCTTTATAAGGAAAAGATTTAGGGCTCGTAATTTTAAAGGCCAAAAGTCCAAGATTAAATGTCCCCACTGGTTTGGTCTCTGGTGAAGGCTTCATGGCAAGAGTACATGCAAGAGTGTGAGACATATTCCAAAGTCAGAGAGCTGGGTGGGACCAGGTTTGCTCTTCTTACAGCAATGCTCTTTCAAGATCCGACTCTAGAGTTCTATAAGAACTACCTTAATTCCTTCTGAGAGTATGGGCCTCAGTGACCTACGTAGTGGATGGATGGAGATAGATAGATAAATAGATACATAATCTCCATTCCATTAAGGTATCCAGACTGGAACAGAAGGAAAATTTGTATCTCCAAAAGGAACAAGGTGGGAAAAGGTAACTTCAATATAGAAAGAAATTAAAGAGAATTAGTTTTATACAATATAAGCCCTTTCATGAATCTGTGCCTCACTTCTTCACAAGCAAAATCAGGAAGACAAATACTATCAGTGTTGTTCAGCAGACAATATAAGCAACCCTATCCCAGATAGGGGACCAATCAGGATATAGTGGGCTGGATTTCCTCTCTAAAATTATAGAAGATAGCTGCTCTCACTTGGGTCTTATGCCTCACTTGGTGAACCAATAGCACTATTTTCAGTGTCATATCATCAGTGATACAAGGTAAAAAATAAATCAAGACTATAGATCCACACTATCCAACACAGTAGCAACTACTCACAAGTAGCAACCAATCACTTAAAACACAGCTAGTTGGAGCTGAAATGTGCCATAAATACAAAATACACACAAGAGTATGAAGCATTGGTACAAAGAAGAATATGATATATTAATATAGCTCGTTGGTAATTTTATACTGATTACATATTGAAATAATATACTAAATATATTGGACTAAATATATTATTAAAGTGAATTTCATCTGTTTCCTTTACTTTTTAAAATATAGTTTCCAGAAAATTTAAAATTTCATATATAGCTTGTATGACTTCTAGACAACTCTGCTCTAGATGAAATTTTTACATTTCTTCTGGTGCAATAGTTCTATGCTATCAAGACTTCAGTGTTGGGTCGGGGACTTAGCTCAGCAGCATAAGCGCCTGCCTGGGAAGCGCAAGGTTGTGAGTTCAATCCCTGGTACAAAAAAAAAAAAAAAAAAAAAAAAAAAAAAAAAAAAAAAAAAAAAAAAAAAAAAAAAAAAAAAAAAAAAAAAAAAAAAAAAGACTTCAGTGTTAACAGTAAAGTATAACTAGGTCTTGCTTCTTTGTAGGGAATTTTAAAAAAATCTAAAAAGAGAGAGATCCAAATATAAAAGGCTAACACTAAGTACGAAACTGACATTAAATACCTCCAAATGTAAAAGAATATTGTAAGCATCAACATTAATTTTAAAGAAAAGAAATTTGTTTATTACTTATAAGCATTTGCACTGGCAGTAGGAAACAAAAGTTCAGCTCAAAGTAAAATATTCTTTGCTTCAATTAAATTTTTAATGTTGAACATAATTTGACAAAATTAGGTATTTGCTTTAGGAATTAAAATGTATTAGAAGTCACTGATCAGCATAGAAAAAAATTAAGTCTCCTTAAATTAAAAATGACAACACACCATTTTTCTAAGAAGTGATTAAACTAGAGTTGGTGATTTAACATAGTAAGAGAGATTCCCATAATATTTTATTTCCAGAATGGGCAGGACATTTTAGTTATAAAAGGTAAGAGCATTAAACATCACTATATATTACGACTGAAACATGAATGCTTTAGAAACACGATATAGGCTAAGAGAGAAAGTACAATAGAGGGAAGGCTATAAGCATTTAAGAGAATGACATTTAAAATCCTCTCACAATGAATAAAGGCTTATGTTTTGGAGTCAGACAGACTGAACTTCAATCAAGTATGCTTGACTCCAAATACCATGTTCTTAAACATATCATGTCTCCATGTATGTAAATGCTTACATATATACTATGTATGTGTACTTAGTTATGCATGTATATATGTGTCTATATAAACACACACAATCTTCAGCCTTTGGCTAAACTTGTTAAATGAGCGCCTCCTTCCTCATAAAATACTCTGAAGTATATATTTATAAAGATGTATTTATCTACATAATTTTGCTTTCCTAACTTTTCTCTCATAAATCCCTCCTTACTATTTACTGAAAATACTTCATGTATATCAGTATATCTTAGAAAATCTTTTGCTCTATATTTTATAATGTACTAAGGAATTTAGGAGATTTTTTTCCTTCTAATTAACAAGTGGGAATTATATGAAGCTAGGAAAATTCAAATGCATTAACTAAAATTCTGATGATAAACATTAGAATCCAAATTTTCTGGCAAGAAAGCTACCCTCTGTGATAGCACATTTAAATACTGACTGGGGAAGTTCATTACAATTCTGCATAGGCGTAGCTCCAATATTAGAAACATGCCTCTAGGCTCATTTGTACAAGAATTTCTTATTCAGCATCTCAGTTGCACAGGTTTCCACACAGAAATGAGCAGGTAAAAATGGTTAGAGCTTCATTATGAGTCAACATTAACATAATTACTTTCCATTTCATCTATTACAGTACACTGTTTGACTCTCTCATTTCTTTTCATTTCAATCATTCCTTTAGAACAACCACACGGCCTTGTTAAAAGAAATGAGATTTCACAGGCTGCACTATAGAAACTGAGGCGAGCTAAATAGTTCTGTAATTTTCCCTCAGAAATGATCAAATGTTTCACATTAACATAAATACTGTAATTTTGTACTCTAATAAAATATTTCTTTACATCTCTTAATACATATATACAATTAGATAATGACATGAAAGTGATTTACTTTAGCATCACAAAAATAAGGTAACTACCTTTTTTTAGCAAACAAAACTTAATCTTCCAAATTTACATTATCTTTCATAGTTATATCAGGGGCCACTACTTACTGTAATCACGTTGCCACTGCTGAAAACATTTCTAAACATCCTTTTGTGGATGAAGAAATTACCCTCAGGGTCAGTTTACCAATGAAAAATAAACATGTCTCATTGCTTTATATTTTGAAGTCAGGATTTGGTCAACTTAGTCTCTCATCTTATTCAGCACATTTAAGGGAAAAAAAATCTTGGCTATTGCCAAAGACTGACTTTCATTCTCAAAAGTGAAAGATTTACTATCAACAAGGATATCTGAAAGACCACTTAGGTTCAAATATAAGTCTTGGAGCATACCACAAGGAAGTTTCTGGGCTGCTTACTTAAATTCTGAGTCAAAATTTTGCAACATGAAGATAAAAAAATATAACCTCTACTCTCAGGCACGTAACAAGTGTATCTGCCAAATGAGGGCATCTGTCAAAGTAGTAGCGTGGTGTCTGTTCTGGCTTGAATCTAGATGTCCCAACAAACCCTCATGTGGTCATAGGTGAAGCTTTTCAGTGGTGGCTGGACCTAAGGTGTGTGATTCTTAGATTAAGGATGTGATGCTGGGACTAATGGTGTCATGCTAGGATCAAGGCTGCCTCAACCCGGGTATGAGTGCTACCTGCCCTAAGGGTGAGTAGCCTAAATGGAATATAAGGGACAGAAACAGGGCTGCTCTTGTTCCTTACTACTTGCTACTTCACTGTTTGCTGCCTTCTGTCTGCCATGAACTGTTTCTCTCCTTCAATGCCCCATTGGCATGCCACTTTGCCTTGGAGCCAGCCAATTATGGACTGAAAGCTTTACAAACTGTGACCTAAAATAAACCTTCCCTCCTCTAACTTTGGGTATTGGGCATTTTGTCTCAAAAATGCAAAAAGTGACTAAGATGGTGCCTGACAAGAAGGGGTCAAGCCCAGTATAGTGGCACACATCTGCAATCCCAGTACTCAGGAGGCTGAGGCAAGAGGACTGCTGCCAGTTCGAGGCCAACCTGGTCTACACAGTGAGTTCAGGTTCAAGGCCAGCCTCAGTTACAGAGACAGCGTCTCAAAGAACAAAAACAAAACAAAAACCACAAAAAAAGTAAGGGATCAATGGGCGAATATACTGTATTTAAGCAATTGGAAATGAATGCAAAAGGTCATATATGAATTAAGTACAGCCAAATACTTCTAACAAGCCAACAATGCTTAAAAAAGACTTGCTTTTTTTAAGTAACAGAATTTTCCTATTTCATACAATATATACATTCCTCAAAGTAGCATAAATGACTTATAACCAAAACCCAGATTCCCTTTTTACTTTAGAGCACCTGATATGTCTAGGCATTACTCTAGGAACAAAACAAAATCTGGAAAAAATTATGGTCTTGTACTTCAGGAGTTAAATTGCCTTAAATAGTTGCTGAGGTTCTTGTTGCTGTTGTTATTGTTTTGTTTGTTTTTTGCTGATGGTGGTGGGTTTTTCCCAACTAGGAGGCATCACTGTCTCACCTTGGAGTTAGTTTCTTAGCTACCCTTTCAGCTATATACATGTACACATAGATACAAAATCATAGCTGTTGATAGAATTAAGTATGTTCATGAAGCTATTTGTAATGCTCCATTTGGAACTGGTTGCCATCTGACATAACTTACAATGTAGATTTTTATATTCTTATGTCACAAAATAAAATATTCTTAGTGGGCATGGTGGATCATGCCTGTAATCCCAGAACTCAGGAGGCTGAAGCAGGAGGATCATTGCGAGTTCAAGACCAGCCTGGGCTACAAAGTGAGCCCAAGGCCAGTCTGAACCACACAGTAAGACTCTGTCTCAAAAAGACAAAAAATAAAATACAATAAAGTATTCTTGCTTAACAATTAAGTGTTAAAATAATTAAAAATAAGCTAGTGAATATCCATACTACCAATGGCTGTCTTTAGAGTGACATCACTTTTCTTTGAAGCATGCAAGGAAAGGAATAGTTTAATATGTAAATTTTATTTTAACACTATTTTGTTAGAATGTCTCTATTCCTTATATTAAATATACCTGTAGTGCTCTTCTAAAATGAAATTAATCAAGTGCCTATGATTGGAAGTTGAGAAAAAATAGGACCATCATGCAAAATAATATTTTGCTGCTATTTTTTCTGTTCTGCAATGAATATAAAAAATTAGTCAAGGTCAGCCTGATTACTTAGCCTATCAGAAGAAAGAAGAATAGGCATTAAATATATTCATTAAATTGTGCAAAATCTAAGACTGATTTGCTAATAAACTGAAGTATAACTAGCTATATAATTATATGGAAATCAATATGTCTTTGAGAATAGTCATTTATCAAGAGAAAATTCATTCCATAACCTAATGGCATTTTGTGAGTACCTGAAACTCTAGATAACAAAAGTGCTCTAAATTAATAGGTTATATAATCCTTTCAAGCAAGGACTTGGAGGATAAGTTCAATATGGTAACGATTTCATCTTTTTTTGTTTGTTTTTGCCCCAATACTGGGGAATGAACCCAGGGACTTCACATCAAGCTATATTCTCATCCTTTATTTAATCTTATTTTTTTTATTCACATAGGGTTTTGCTAAATTATTAAGTTTCCCAGGCTGTGCTCAAACTTGCCATCTTCTTGCTTCAGCCACAGAATGCTGGGATTGCATGCAAAGATTCTACATTTACCATCAGTGGTCCTACTGAAAAAACAAGGCTGATGGTCAAGTATGATACTTGGATAACTCTTCCATGTAAAACAGAAAGAACTTATATTTTATACCTAAGCAGAGAACTATATTTGTAACAAAAGAGCATCTTTATAAAGGCAAATATTTGCCAAATTCAAGAAAATTCTTTATACTTAAAATATAAATCAAAATCTGAAAATATGCTTCTAATGCAAAAAAACTTTAAAATTTGTAAAATAAGGAGAAATCTTACTTCTGATTACACCAGATGGGGTAGGGCGAGGTGAAGGGTGATTATAAAATGCCCCTGGCTCCTTCTCTTTTGCAAAGGTCTTTAAAATCACCAAACAGGGATTTTTCAGCCAACCCAAGAGCCTGTAGGTGCTTTTAATGCCCTCCTGTGGTCAGCCCAGAAGACCAGAGGGAAGGGGAAAGATCTCTTTCTCTATTTGGAAGAGGTATTGTTGAAAGAATTAAATTAGTCTATGTACTAAAAGCAGGAATTTTGTAATCACTCTTCTCCATTCACTACTCCTTCAGGCTGCACCTTAGTTTCCGTCAAGAATCATTATTTGCAGATATGGCTCATAAGTAAAGGCAATGTCTACTAAATAAATTGTTATGGCTTGTATCTAGATGTCCCCCCAAAGTCTCATGTACTCATAGATGGGGCTTTTCAGAGCTGGATGAATCTAGGGTGTGTGACATTGAGATTGAGGGTGTGTAGTACTAAATTAATCCACTGACTGGAAGTAGCATAGTTCTCCTGTGGCTAAATGGATTTACTGAAGACAAAAGCCTCATCCTGAGTGTGGGTGACACTGCAGAAAAAGTTTGTAGCCTGGATGAGATAAAAGGGAAAGGGGAGTTGTTGCTGCTGATGTTGTTGTTGTTACTGTTTTTGTTGCTGCTGCTCCGCTTTCTCTTTTCTACACCATGTACTATTTCTCCTCTGCAATGCCGTTCTGCCATACCACCTTACCTTGGAACCAGCTGACTATGGACTGAAACTTCTACCAGCGATGAGCTGTAATAAACCTTCAGTCCTGTAACTTTAGGTGTTGCATATTTTGTCTCAGCAATGAGAAAGTAACTAAGTAAGACTTCCATCTGTATTAGGTATAAATGAAAAAAATTCTATTATTTTGTAATTTGCATACTCCTGTTTTTCACCAAATTCATTTTCATATTTATTTTGATTGCCATATTTGGTCATTTGCTTAAGCTCATTAATTATGCATGAGTAGTTATTAAAGGTAAAGCTTAGAATTACTATAAATTAAAGAAAGGAAGAATATGACATATGTTTGAAAATACTTTTTCAAGATGTATCTGCATCTGTTTGGCAGGAATACCATCTCACAATTTGATGCAAATAAGGAGCCATGATATATTTCTTGGCATATGCTGAATGTACTTGATTTCAATAGACTATACTTACATTAAAACATTTCTGTGACATACTAGGTGATCAGTAAATTGAGTAAATTCATGATCATAATTATCTTGCAAGAATATAAAACACAGAGGAGGAGGAAATGGCAGAATAGTGATCAGCAACAAAATACTGTACAGTCTTCTGTGATTTGTAATCCAGATACCTGTAAAATAGCAACTTCAAGAAGAGAAAAAAATAGAAGTAAATCTTGAAGAATTAGAAAGGAACTGGCAGCAATATTAGAAACCAGACAAACACTGGAGAAAAAGACAACAGAGAGAAACGGACGAAGCAGTCTGGAAAGCTTACTATGGCTCCTGAGGAAGGGAACCTCTCTTGACATGACAAAAGGGGTGGTGGCTCCAGGGCAAAACAGTGAAGCAGGCAAGCAACACTAGCCTCAAGAAAAGCCTGTGGCTATTATAAACTGCAAAAAGAGTAAGGAACTGTACTCTAAAACAGACTCCTTCCCCTGGGCAGACTAGAGAAGAAATCAAGTGCATTACCCACTGTTATTGTCAGAGTATTTAAGTAGATGCCACTTTGGGTTTTTTTTGGTTGTTCTGTTTTGTTTTATTTTGTTTTGTACATGGGATGGAACTCACAACCTCACACCTGCCAGGCAGGCATTTAGGCCACTGAGCTAAATCCCCATCCCTATTTTTTGAGACAGGGTCTCACTATACAGTTCAGACTGGCCTTGAACTCACTTTGTAACCGAGGCTGGTCTCAAACTCATGACGATCCTCCTGCCTCAGCCTCCCAAGTGCTGGGATTAAAGGCATGCACCACCACACCCGACTAGGAGATACCACTTTGGGAAGGGGTTGATTGTTTTAAGATTAAATCACAGAACAACTACAAAACCACTTCAGGGTTTCCAGTGTTACCTTCCAGCAGTGACTGGGTGAGACACAGCCACGACAGAGTCACGGAGCAGGAGTAGGCTAGAGGTAGACCCCCTGAGAATTTTTAAACTCAGATCATGAAGAAGACATGGCCCTGCCCTCCATGGTAAGAAGCCAGAACTGGCCTGTGTGGCTTTCAGAGGTCAGAAGATCTGAAAGTCTTTAAATTTATTAAGTTTAGTGGTCTGCTGGAAAGCTCACCCTGCATCCTGCATCAAGTATGGACCAGGGGTGACTGCTTGCCCATCTACCAACACGAGCAAGAACACACCTAGGCTTTTAAGGTTGCCACAGCCCAGGATGTAGGCAAAGAAGAGTCTCGGAACATGAGGAACACCTCACAAACCCACAGGCCATAAAGGTAGACAGAGAAAACGGTGCCTTCCTGGATTCCAAGAATGCAGAATCTGGAGAGAAATGACTCATTGAAAACTATAAAGGAATTTTTTTCTCTTCATCACTTTTTTGGAGTTTGGGTTTTGTTTTTTCTTTCTTTTCCTTTTCCTTTTTTTCTTTTTTGTTTACCTTTTAATTATCTCCTTTTTAATCATTATTTTATATTTTTTCTCTTTTTTTTCTACATTTTCTTCTTTGTTCTTTGGTTACCTCTGTCTAATTCTGTTACGTTTCTTTTACTCCTTAATAAGATCCTATATCTCACTTTTCTCTCAGATTCCATTGCTTAGTTTTTCAAATTTTCCTTCCTGCATTCCTTGTTCCCCACACTATCTTTACTAATGAAACCATTAAGCTTTATTAACCTCTAAACAATTAACTATGATATTACTGTTGAATTCTTTTCTTTTGCTAATGAAAGTACAGATGTTGTATGTAGTAGACATTTACTGTATGTTGATATTTGGTTTGTCTTAGTGTTTATAAAATAACTATATACCTCCTCCTCTTTATGATTAAGGGTGGTACATTATTGTTACTCATGAATATCAATATCCAGTTTGTCTTTCAGGGTAGCATTGTTGCTGACTTAGTTGCTACTGCTAGGGTGGCATACTTGTTGCTATTAATTAGTTTTCTCTATATGCCAATATTTGGATTACTTTTGGATCATTAACTACACTGTGGTCCATTCCCAGAGAACTGGGTGTTAGCCCTCTACGACTGCATCCTCCCCTCCCAAATTAATGGAGGTGACAGGATCTTGGGAGAGATAAACAGGCCTGTGGTTAGCCATGCCTAGAAGGCATCACTGAAAAGCAAACACTAACTAAAGAGATCTTCATACTAGCAAGAAAGTATTTATACTAAAAGCAATCTCAAACCTGGGTAGAAAGAAAAAAAAAATGGAAACATGAGGACACAAGGCTACAAAACGACTCCCAAGTGATAGCTGGGGCATCAAGGGGGAAGGAATCAATTATAACTCATAATAGCTAAACCTTGGAAGTGGTCTATGTGTCCATCGACAAAAGAATGGATAAAGAAAATGTGGTTATTTATATTCAATGGAGTACTACTCTGCTATAAAGAAGAATAGACAAGTCTTTTGTGGAAAAATAGGTGCACCTTTAGACCATATTGTAAAGTGAAATATATCAGACACACAAGCATAAATATTGCATGGTTTCTCTTCTATAAGAAACCCAAAATAAAAATAAAGAACAAACTAAATGTTAAGAGGAAAAAGCAAGATTGATCTTTTGCAAAAAGGAATGAGATCAAGAGATGGAGGGAGGAAGAGCAAGGGGAGGAGGATGGGATGAAAAAGAATTAAGATGTATACATGTACCAACTCCCCACAAGTAATGTAATCTTTATATATTTGCTGTATAGTACAATCAGCAAAAACTCCACTATTATATAAATAAGAAGCACTGTACACAGACATTGAGGCTCTATAAAAAAGATGTACAGTACTGTACAAAAAGAAGAAACGACAGTTTAAAAATCAAAAGAGCGTGCCTGGGTCGTAAGTCTTGAACAGTCATTAACCAGGTAGGTTATTAAACAAGGAATATCCATACCTTTGAAAAGTAATTAAAGTGAAATGCCTGTGCTCTTATTTGAATTTTCTACACTAACCTTATATAATGATACTTGAATCTAATCCTTTACAAATTTTGAACAGTCTTCAATAGGTCTGTTCGCTTTCATAAGCAAAAAGTACACAGTTTAATAGAAAGCTGTGAAAAAGAACAAAAATACAAACTTGAAATACACTAAGTTATAATTCCCTACTTTACAGTTTTAAACACATTTTAATTAAAAATATGCTTTTAATATCAATTTTTGAACTATATTACAAAGAGCAAGAAGATAAATAGAAAATGTTCTAATTTTCTCTCAGTATTTTCTACATAGGGAACGCTTTTATCACTTAGCAGATCATTCAGTTAATGTTTTATTTCAAATTCAAAACCCTTTCAATTTACCACTGCACATACGTTAGGGCAAAATCTGCCTCTATACAGATCATCCCGTATTTGTGTGTCTCTCCAAAAAGTGTGCATTTCTAAGGATTGTAAAAAAAAAGTATATAACAAGGAAACTAGGTACATATACATGAGATATTACACAATACAAAAATTTAAAAGGGGGTGATATATCTATTTTTTCACAATAATTACATTCTCACTAATAACCTAATAATTACTGCTCACCAGTATTTCTGTTACTCCTTAGAGAGACATAACAGAATAGATTTTCCTATCCCTTGAAGTTAGGTGTGGCTATGAGATTTATTTTAGTCAAATGGATGTGCACAGAAGTGAAGAATGGTGCTGCCAAATATGCCATTCAGTATCTTACACTTCCTTTTGCAATATGATGGAAACCAGGACCCAGAATGAGATAAAATGGTGTAGTAGTTCACGGTTAGCTATTATGAATAGGCAGTCACACTGGCCTAAGGAGAGGGCTGGATAATGGAGCTAATTCAAACAGCTGGTTAAACATACAAATGTGAAAGAAAATACAAGAACCAAGAATAAAATTAGGATGAGAAAAGGCAGATAAGTGTCTTTCCTCCCAGAAAGAAGGTAAACTAAATTACTTGACAGTTTTGGACTTCAGCCCCATTTGGAGAAAACATTAGAAATGTAAGATAAAGCAGTTTCTTTTTTAACTCATTTCCTTTGAACCAAGCCCTCCCTCCAACACTGCCCTGCTTGTCTACATAAAGCCAAGACAAACAATCAAGGGCTTTTTTCTTATTGTTTCCCATACACACTCTCCTAAATTTTCCTTTTTGTCCACAAATTTATTCTTCAATTTTAGGAATCAAAGAACTCATTTATACAAAATTAACTGTTTCAGTGACCCAGAGACCAGATGTATACGTGAGTGACCAGAACATCTGGACTCATCTCTTTCCAAGAATGCATTTGTTTGTTTCATATACCCTTGCTACATTACAGTCTTCCCTACTGGATCAGTATTAGCTAAACAACTCTACTTGTAATCTTATAGGTTGATTGTAGTTTGACCCACGTTGTACCCACATTGTGATTTTGCTGTATAAAATACACCTGACAAACACCCTCTGTGGCCACCCACTTGGAACCACTCCTGAAAATCCAGGAGCTATTCTTCTCCTTTTTTCCAATAAAACTCTCCTGAATTCCTTTGGTTCATGACTTAATCCCTCATGTTGTAAAACCACAAACTTAACACATCTGACATCTTACAAGTTGGGAGTTAATTTTTCCCATAACACTAAAACAGAATCAAACTATTTTAATTACTATAGCTTTAACCTTTTTTCATAGTTGATAGGACTATTTCCTTCTTTACACTTCTGTGTCAGTTTTCCTGGATATCCCCAGATGTTTATTCTTACAAATAAAATCACATATCATGCTGTCAGTTGCAAAGCAAGAAGAAGGAGAGACAGTGAGAGGCAGAGGGGGAGGGGAAGGGGAAGAAGAAAAAGAGAAATGGTGTTGAAATTTTACTGGTACATCATTTAATGTTTCTTATTGATATAATAAACTGGACTTATTTTCATTAAAATTTTAGTTCATTTTGTAAGTAAAATGCTTTAATTTTGATATTTTTATCAGATATTCACATAGTGGGCAAATCTTAAATATGGCTTTCTAATTTTTATATTTTCTTATCCCATTGCATTCTCTAACACACATTGTTCTCTCCACTCCAAAGGGAGGGAAAAAAAAAAGAGAAAAGGGGAGCTAAAAAATACTGGTTATTGTAAACATCATGGTCTTGCTCCCGACTTTCCTCAAGTATTACTATGTCACTATGCATAACGGTGACATTTGCTTTGAGTTATACATTTTTATCATGTAACAAGGTAAGGACTTTTCATATTATATTAATATTTTAAATCACAAAGTATTCTGAATTTTAGCAAAGACCTTTTGCTGATACACAAGGATATGATTTTTCTTCTATTTGTGACATTCAAAAGTTTAGCGCTGGGGATTTAGGTCAGTGGCACAGCCCCTGCCTGACAAGAGTGAGGCTCTCACTTTGATTGCTGGTAAGAAAAACAAAACAAAACAAAACAAAAACACTTAAACAGAATGCATGTATCAAATTTTTCTGCCTACCTATAAGCAGAAAAAGCTTCCAAACATTACTTAAACACAATTATTACCAGCTACATGTGGGCTACCTTTCCACCACCTGATGCATATTTGCATAAATTTTGGTGGCTTGCTTCCATGTTTACATAGACCACAGCAGCTTACTTGGTAGTTGAAAGAAGAACAGAGGAGTTGAAAACTCTACAATGTAAGAATGCAATCAAGGGCTGGGGATATAGCCCAGTGGCACAGCGCCTGCCTGTCAAGCATGAGGTCATGAGTTTGATTCCCAGTACCAAAAAAAAAAAAAAAAAGAACCAAAATTTTTATCATCTGAATCAAGATTTCCCAAACTCCTTTGTGGAACACTAATATTTTCAGAAACATAACTGCCCTTGAATCACCAAAGATTTAGAAACAGTGAGTTTACTAAAGCTAATTTTATGCATAAGGCATTTCAAATCATTTATGTTAATACACATCACGATTCTTCAAAGGGAGGGCGAAGGTATACATCATGCAAAATTCCCAAAGTTATTGCCCAAAGCATCTTTCACATCTATATATGTCAAATAGTATCACACTGGGCACTGGCCCTGAAACACAGAAAGTGGGATAGTTGTCCAGCCAGTCATACTGTCCCCATTGCTACTGATAACCAAGACTCTGTCAAATCAAGTAGTCTCTTTCTTATAGGACAGAATGAGGCTGATCCAGTAAGGAAAGCAGAAATGACAAAATAACAAAATCCTTGTAATATTTATGTGTATGTCTCAAGCTTCACTCTAACAAGTGATTAATAGGAAAGTGCAACTTTCTGTGCCATAATAATTACAATTAAGCCAGGTGTGATGGCGCACTCCTGTAATCCCAGCACTTGGGAGGCTGAGGCAGGAGGATCGTTGCAAGTTTGAGACCAGCCTGGGCTACAAAGAGAGCACAAGACCAACCTGAACCACATAGCAAGACCCTGTCTCGCAAAGAAAAATAACAATAATAATAATAATTATTATTATTATTATTATTATACACTTGGGCATGATTGAGGGTTTTTTTTTAAGCTTTCACCACTAAAACTACCATATCTTAAATTCACATTGTTTACAGTGGACTTGAGTTTATAAAAATACAATGAAAATATAAATTGTGATATAAATATTCCATGAAACAACTCTCTTTGCAAGAGTACTTTATTTTAACAATGTGCCAAATTAAAATTACATATACATCCATTTTATAGAAGTGGTGGACAGTGATAAGGACGAGAGAAAACGCAGATGAGGAGAGAATGCAGAGTAGTAAAGAAAACACTATATATAAGTATGTTAGTGGAATAGTCAAGGTTAAAATAATCAGTATTAAGGACTAGCTAATACAAAATGTTTTTATGTAAAAAGCAAAGAAAACAAAACTAAAAACTTTCAATCTTAAAAAATTCAATGTAAGAGCATACTATTTCTATCTGGCTTTCTGATAGACATATAACAAGAAATAAGTCTTGTTTCTAGTTTTGTGATTTAGTATAATCTATCCAAATAAACAGCACCAATAAAAAAAAACCTTAAAAATTTCTATGAAGATACTGATGGTGTCCATTGATAACTGACTATATTCTTTAGCAAAACAGTAAAAACAATAGCAATAATACAACTTACATCAAAATTTTTCATTTTTCAAAATTTCATCTCAAAAGTATTAGAAAAGTATTTAATACATAGTGGTGAGGAAAGGGAAAGCTTGCTTTAGTTAGATGTAAAAAAGCATTTACCAAAGGAGTAAATATCTCACCTTAAGGAATATACAACTATCTTAGCTAAGGTGCAGCACATGTGAAGCACATTCAATACAGATTTTCATGTAAATAATAAGGGAATAAAGTTCATATGCTTTTGGGGCCCAATTGCTTATGAATGCAAATAGACAGACTTTTTTTGTTTTTTTAAACAGCTCATGAGACTGGTCTTTTGAGAAAATTAGAATCACTTTGGAGGAAAAGTATCCTGAAGAACATCTATAGGTAAATTAAACTAGTATACTAGTCTCTTACAACTATATGTGATGTTCTTATCTCTTTATGAACAAATTATCTGAAACTGATATTGTGAAGCATTAATTTGTGTGCTTGTAAGTGCCCATTGCCATGAACTTGGACAATGGAACTCCCATTTGTAACACCAAGAGCAGTTGGGAACATAATACCAACTACCAGACTTGTTTTTGTTTTACTCTTTACATCTGCACCAAAGAATTTCATTTCCAATAAGTTGATAACTTAAAGACCTACAATTTCCCTATGTGTGTTCTTCAACTTTCACTGTCTGGTACTCAGTTAAATTTCATCTGTTTGTAATTTTTTCATTTACAAGGCATTATTTTTGTTATCTGAGCCTGGTGAAGCACAAAACCTGGCAAGAAATCTATTTGTAAATGTTAACTACAATTAAATTTATTGTCTTTATAGACAATATAAAATATAAGACCCCTTAAATGTGGTCAAAATAAATTAATATGATGCCCTGTCTAAAGTTAAAAAGGAGATGACAATAGATTAGTCAAGGTGTAAAGGAAAAGGTAGACATTTTTATATATTTACTTTGTTTTCCCTTAATCAAATCAATATGATATGCAACTATAATATCTTTTCTAATATCTAAAAAAAAGGGTAGATAAAAGAATTACTGTGGTATCCTTCATATCCTTCCACTATACTGAGAGAAAATAGAAAATAAATTTTCTTGTTTTATAAATAAAAAGGAACTTAAAAAATAGTTCTTGCTAAATTCAAAGTTGGTAAACAAGGCAGAAATCATTTACTAATTCTATCAATAATTGCTACACTGAACACTAAAGGGAAATACACATAACATGAGCTAACCCTTTCTTATTTATCATTTTTTTTCTTTTATTTCACTCCAAAGCTAAAAGATGTTCACTGTTGGAAATTTGGGAAATATAGTTAACACAAAAGAAGCTAAAAATCACTATAATTTTTGATATAGAGAAAACTGTGGTTAAAATTTTGATACATTCCGGATTTTTTTCTGATGAACAATATATTCTTAAATTTGTGATCATACTACCATTCTTCTGTATATAAAATTTATATTGTGATTTTAGTACTTACTATACTGCAAACATTTTCCATATAATTAACCTTATACGATTTTTTTTTTCTGGCACCGGGGATCAAACTCACAACCTCATACCTGTCAGACAGGCGCTTAAGTCACTGAGCCAAACTCCCGGCTTTCCATATAATTAAATATAAAGAATATTTAAACTTTCATGCACTAATCATTTTAAAAATCCCTTATCATTGGGCAGTTGTGGTTTCTTCTCATTTTTTACTCTTAGAAATAATGCTGCAGTAAACATACATATAGTTATCATTTTTATATATCTGCTTAGTTAAGAAATTTTTCTAGAAATGCAATTGGGTATCAATATAAAATGTTTTCATTGTGTTTCATTCTGGTAAATTCCTTCAGTAAAGATTGTATGGTATCTCAAAAAAGGTGTCAAGAAATTAGAGTGCCCATGCTCTTCTGCACTACACAAATCTGATAATTATTTTAGATCTTTTTTGTCTATTAAATTGTACATTACAACTGTAATTTAATATGTATTTCTCTTATTACTAGTGAGGTAACTCCATGCACACAAACACAAGTCCACATATACATACCCTACAAAGCAAGTACATCATATTATGTATACTTTGTGAATATTATACTCATTAACTTTGATCTTGTTTCTAGTAGGATATTTTTGTTACTATAAGAATACTGATAGAACAGCCGGGCGTGGTGGCGCACGCCTTTAATCCCAGCACTCGGGAGGCTGAGGTAGGCGGAGCGTTGTGAGTTCGAGGCCAGCTTGGGCTACAGCGCGAGCGCAAGGCCTGCCTGAGCTGTATAGTGCGACCCTGCCTCAAAAAAACCAGGGCCGGGAGTTTGGCTCAGCTGCTTAAGCGCCCGTCTGGCAGGTGCGAGCCTGTGAGTTTGATCCCCGGTGCTGAAAAAAATAAATAAATAAACAAAGAATACTGATAGATATTTATTATAAAAGCTTCCTAAAATTGTTCCAAATTATTAATCACTTGGCTCTTTAATATATACTAAAGAATATATATTCTTAATTCTTCGTTTACAAAATTTCCTAATATATATACAATAAAAAATATATTTTGTTTTATATTTTCTAATTCATTTTTACTTTTACAAAGCTTCCCTTCCCCCAAAAGGATGTCACTATGCTCCCTATTCAATCTTAACTGACATACAGTTTTATCTTCATACCCAATATTCTGAAATGTATTCTAGTTTGATGTAGGGAATCAATTTCTATTTTTCCCAAATACTTTGTCAATTGTTTAAGCAACACTTTACTCATTTGAAATATGTTTATAAATCTATAAAATTAGCAAAGTAGAAAACTCTCTTGTCCTGACACTTTTCATTCTCACAAGTATACCAGCAGCAGTAATGTTGAATGCCAGCAGGCTTAGCCACCTATCTCTCTGAGTAAACATTTTACAGTATATGCTCAAAGGCAACAAAATCATCATTTAGTTAACATGATCTGGTTCAATCAATTACAAGACACAATTTACATATTCAAATTCCTTTTAATTTCATGCTCATTCCTGCAGCAAGCCAGTGGACCTTGAGAAGGTAGAGAAGAGAGGACACTACTCAAGAAACCAAATCCCATATTCCTTTGATTTAAAGTTGTATTATTACACAGTAAATTTTGTATTAGCAAGATAAACTGGCAATAGAGAAAAATAAAGGTTTAAGTGAATGATGGTTTTTCATGGTTATAATATCTACAAGATCCCCATCTTTTATAAAATATAACTGCACTTTATATGCAACCTAAACAGTACAGTACAAACACTTTCAAAAAGTCAAGACAAAATATCACAGCCTAAGAATACATGTCTTTGATGCTTTAAAAGCATCCAAAACAATGCATTTGGTAGGAAAATCTAAAGCACAAATAGAATTTTTGCCTGTTGTGAACTTTGTATGGGGGAAGACTCGGGCCACAATGTCTTGTGTAGATAAACAGATTACAGAACTTTAGAAAACAAAGTTCAATGCATCTTTATAGTGTTTCCAAAGTAAAAATAAGTTTTTAAGAACTAAAAGTCAGAGCCACTATGCTATCAGTATTAGTGACAGCAAACTACCAGAGTTATATTCAACTTTTTTTCTTTTAAAAACCATGAAACTCATGTAATAGAATCATATAGTCTTAAAATTATAGGACAGTCATTGACACTAGGTTTAATAATGAACAGTTGTATTCTGACCATGAAGTAACTTAAAAGAAAAACTTCATCACTAAAACTGAAAAGTCATTATTCTTTAGAATGTTTTCTTCAATTCCAATTTTTTTTTAACAAAAAGCCATGCAGCCCTGCAACTACATCACTAGCATCTATTACAATGTTCAATATGTAGCAGACAGTCAATAAATACATCAGGAATGAATCAGTGAATGAAAGAAAAATATGAATATACAAGCAAGATTTTAACGAATTAGAAACAAAGTTTTAACAGGTCTAGTCTTCTTTTGAAGCCTTGTCAAGAAACAGAAACTACAATAAGATTTTATATTTCTACTTCTCAAGAATTCTGTACCATTTGTTATTAATCATAAGGTAAATGAAGCAAAGAAGTTGGATTGATTAGTTTTCCTATTGTTGGAACAAAATCCTTGATATCTGATACCTGTAACTTAAAGGAGTTTATTTGGCTACCAGTTTCATTTTAATACATAGCCAACTGGCCCTAAGTCAGAAACATCACAGCTGTAGGGAAAATAGTCCTCCAAATCCTAGCCAAAGTAACTCCATCTTGTAATGGGGCACTGTTTGGCTGGCCAGTGCACCCTCACTACTTGCTGAATACCAGACTGCAACATAAAAAGATCATCCACATCTGCTGCTTGACAGTGCTTGCTGATACCAGCAGAGTTCTTGAAAAGGATGTGATAGGAATTGAATATGCATAAATTTTCCCAAGGAAAAGCTTTTGACATTCAAAGCTTTTGATCTTACTTTCGCTGTTTTGATTAGTATTCTATGAAAAGCAGTACCTTAACAAAGGGAGATTGGTAACTTCATTAATACTGCAATCCAAAACTCATCCACTGTTCTGTAATTCTTAACAAACTCATTTACCTAGTTGGTCTTCTCCAAGGCATTCTTTGGATGACTGGTACTTTCTCAATTTGGAGGCAGTGGTTTCCTTTAGGTCTTCACAGGAAATTTACAGAACAATGGCACAGGGGCATGGCAAAGGAACACTGCTCAATGCATAGCATCCCAGAAGCAGAGAGCAGAGGACAAGCCTGAGAGGAAGGAACTAGGGACCAGAGATAGCCCCCAAGATCATGCTCCAGTGACCTACCCTGAAGTATGCTTTACAAATCTCTTAGGCATTCCTTAATCCAGTCAAGTTGACAATGAACATTAACCATCACAGAGGTAAAAGTCTGGAACACAGAAAACTATAAAATATTGTTGAAAGAAATTAAAGAAGACACAAAGAAACAGAAAGAGATCTATGTTCACACCTGACTTGAAAATATACTGCAAAGCTACTTTGACAAAAACAGTACGGTTCTGGCAAAAAAAAAAAAAAAAAAAAAGACATAAGAATCAAGGGATCAGATTAGAAGAGCAGAAACAACTCCAAACACACCCAGTCACCTTACTTTTGATAAAGGGGTAAATCACCTTCACTGGAAGAAAGATAGCCTCTTTAATAAATGGTACTGGAAAAACTGGCTTTCCATATACCAAAGACTAAAACTAGACTATTATTTCTCAGAATGCACTAAACTAAAATCAAAATGGATCAAAGATATAAAGAGACACTAAATCTACCAGAAGATAATATAGGTAAAACTCTTGACATACGTGTAGGCAAAGACTTAATGAACAAAACCCTGATCACACAGGAATTACAAAGAATCACAACTGGAATCTCATTCTATTAAAAAAGGCCAGGAGTTTGGCTCAGTGGCGTAAGCGCCCGTCTGGCAGGCATGAGGCTGTGAGTTCAATCCCTGGTGCCGCAGGAAAAAAAAAAAAAAAAACTTTTGCACAGCAAAAGAAAGCATCAGCAGAGTGAAGAGACAAATTAGAGTGACAAATAATTTTTAACAACTGTTCCTCAGACAAAGGATTACAATCTAGAATGTATAAAGAACTCAAAAAATTCAAACCCTCCAAATTTAAAGACCCAGTCCAAAAACGGGCATCTGAAATGAATACACTTCTCAGATACAGAAGTACAAACAGCAAATAAATATACAAAAAAAAAAAAAATGTTAACATCACTAGTCATTTGATACATGCAAATGAAAACAATATTGAGATTCCATCACACTCCTGAAAGAATGACTCTTATCAAGAACTCAACCAATAACAAGAGCTGGTGAGGCTGTGAGGGAAAAAAGGAACTCTTATCCACTATTGGTGAGACTATAGACTGGTGCAACCAGTCCGTGTGGAGATATCTCAAAAAACTAAAATTGGAGGTTCCATTTGACCAGGCTCTTCCCCTTCTTGGTATCCTCCAAAATGATTTAAAGCTATCATACCACAATAATATATGCACACTCATGATTATAGCAACACAAGTCGCAACAGCTAAATCTTGGAAACAGCCCAAATGCCCAACAACAGATGATTGCATTAAGAAAATGTGGCTTTATTATACAATGGAGTATTCCTCTACCATAAAGAAGGATAAATTTGAGACATTTTTTGGTAAATGGGTTCACCTTAAGACCATACTCTTTAAGTGAAATAAATCTGACACACATATTTAAGTATTGAATTGTTTCTCTGGTGTTAGAAACCAAAGGAGTAAATAAGGACCAAAATACATAACAGCTATTGAAAAATAGGAACAAAATGTTCAAATGGGAAGAGGAACAAGGAAGGGGGGAAGGGGAAAGGAAGTGGAAAAAAAAGGAAAAAAATGGAAACAAAGCTTTTGTAAATAAGGAGGGGAAGAAGGTTGAAAGGAGCGGAGGGAATTGGGGAAAAAAGAATCAAGATGTATAATGTACAGGTACAAATTCCCTATGATAAATATGTTCATTATGTATATCTAAAATGTTCCAATAAAATGAATTTTAAAAAAAGAGATCCATGTTAATGTATTAAGGGCCAGGGATATAGCTCAGCAGCACAGTGCCTGCCTGGTAAGCATAAGGTCCTGAGTCCAACTCCTGGTACCATAAAAAAAAAAAAAAGATGGATTAGAAAATCAATTTTTTTAATATTCAGACTATCCAAAATAATCAATACAATCTCTATCAAAGTTCCAATGCTATAATTTACAGAAATATAAAAACAATTTTATAATTAATAGAGAACCAAAAGGTCTCCAAATAGCAAAAAGAAAACAATAATTAGAACAAAGCTGGAATCCTTTGAAAACATTGCAAGGCTACAATAATCACAACTGTATCGTATTGACATAAAGACAGACATATAGGTAAATGAAATAGAACCAAGAGCCCAAAAATGAACCTACTCCTTTCCATCAACTGATCTTCCACAAGTGTGCCAAGAACACAAAACGGGGAAAGGACAGTCTCTTGATGCTGGGAAAAGCAAATATTCATACATAAAAATCAACCCAGAACAGATTACAGACTATCAAAAAACTTGAAACTATAAAACTCTCAGAAGAAAACAAGAAAGCTTCATGACATTGGTCTGAGCAATGATTTCTTGAATATGACGCCAAAAGCACATGCAACAAAAGCAAAAATAGACAAATGTGAATACACCATACTAAAACCTTTCAATATAAGAATGGAAATAATCAAAAGAGTAAATAGGAAGCAGATGGTTTTTTTGGTGTTAGCTACATTTCTATTAGAGTACTTTACTTTTTTCTTAATATAGTAGTTCAAATGTATTTCTAGCTAAATTCCATACAGAGTAGCAGCTAAAACACTGTTAGTTGCTGTGAAGTCCTTCTTTTATTCAATAAATGGCTGAATAAAAGCATTTAGAGTAGAAAAGCATTCATGTTGAAAATGAGAAATGTCTTCTTTAATAGACAATTAAACATTACCACATTTATATGAAGTGTATAATTTTTATTAGTACAAGTGCGTAGTACATGTTTTCATTCCTTGTATGGAGTTGGTACATGTATGTAATACATCTTAATTCCTTTCTTTATCCCCTTTCCCTTTTGTCTCTTCCCCTCCACCTGTTTCTTGACCCCCTTCTCTTTTTTTGTACATATTTGCAGTACATAATGTTTACATTTCTTGTATGTAGTTGGTACTTATACATCATGCATCTTAATTCCTTTTTCTATACTGTCCCACCTCTCCCTCCTCTATCCCTCCAATTCTTGATCCCCTTACCCTTTCATAAAGATCTATGTTTCTACTACCTATTATCTATCTTTTGTTTTCCTCTTTATTTATACTTTCGGTTTCTCATATAAGAGAAACCATACAATATTTAAGCTTGTGTGCTCAACATCACTGATAATTAGAGAAATGCAAATTAAAACAACATTGAGACTCTATCTTACCCTAGAAAGGATGCCTATTACCAAGAAATCAAATAATAACAAATGCTAGAGAGGTTGCAGGAGAAAAAGGAATTTTACTACATAGTACAACAACTATGGAAATCAGTGTGGACATTCCTCAAAAATCTGAAACTACAGATTTCATTTGACCCAGCTATTCTCCTTATAGATATCCTCCCAAAAGGGTTAAAGAAATCATATTACAGTGATGTATACCAACGTTTATAATACCTCAGCCTTGGAAACAACGATTCATAATACCTAAGTCTTGGAAACAATCTACATGTCCATCAACAGATACCTGAATACAGAAAATATGATATTTACACATAGTGGAGTATTATGCTGCCATAAAGATAGACTTGAGTCATTTGTAAGAAAATATATAGGATGCACCTTGAGATCATAATATTAAGTGAAACAAATGAGCACATACATTTTTAAACGTAAACTTTTAAGCAAGATTCAAACCACCTTTGTAGATATATTTTGATTATGAGTTGGAAAGAGGAAACAATGAATGAAAATTTAACTTCTGCCTCATATAACACCTTATGTCACTCTAACTTTAGAATATTGACTATTTTTTAAAGTGACCCAAGTACTGGTACAATGGATGGTATTTTGTAAATTTTACCATTAAACTCATTCCACATCGGTGTCTCATTTGAGTTCAATTAATGGTAAAAGGAGCTTTGTCTATTTACTGAGTTTTTGCACCGGGGATTGAACTCACAGCCTTGCGCCTGCCAGAGCAGGCGCTTAAGCCACTGAGCCAAACTCCCGGCCCTGGTTTTTTGAGGCAGGGTCGCACTATGTAGCTCAGGTCGGCCTTGCGCTGCGTTGTAGCCCAAGCCGGCCTCGAACTCACAACGCTCCGCCTACCTCAGCCTCCCGAGTGCTGGGATTAAAGGCGTGCACCACCACGCCCGGCTTGAGTATTTTTTATATCAGCACCATCTCAGAAAGATATGAGAGTGGGAAAGATAGCACCCTTATTAAAACACTTAGGAACTAGAGTGATAAGTAATACAGAGTCTCATGAAACTAAATCTTCTCATTTAAAAATGGGCCAAACAATGCACAGTTTATGACACCAATTGTTCTTTGAGATATATTTAGTTATTTTTTCTTTACATCAAAGTTAACCTCAAAGTGGGCTCACATATTTTTAATGGAACATTTTTCTTTGTGGTATTTCTACAACACCAACTCTCATTTATGCTAGACAGAACACAGGGGAGTTTTCTCTTTATCAGTATGAGCCTCATAATTTAATGCCCCATATCAAGTTTAATGAATTCCTGGCTCACTTTTTTCCTCCGCCTAACATTTTAAGTCATTTTTCTTAGTTCACATTCTCTTCATGGGTCTCAGACTCTGTTTCCCCATTTCCTAGTGCAAAAGTAATGAACTGAGGCTGGGGATTTAGCTCAGTGGCACAAGTACCTAACTGGCACGCTCGAGGTCATGAGTTCGTCCCCCGGTACAAAAAAAAAAAAAGTCAACTAATAAGAACTTACAAACTTCTTGGAGGCTTCACCTGGAGGCAAGAAGCCCTGCTTTAAAAGTAATCAACTGAGTGGCCAATAGACTGAGGCAACTCCAGAGTCCTGGGTTTCTACGTAAGCAAACCAAAAACCTCCTCGGTATAAAGAGTCATTCTAGGAAAATGAAACTTCGGCTTAACCAACCAGAAACCACACTAACCAATGCACTCTTCATCGGAATGATCCAAATAAAGCTACTGCTCCACTTTAATGAAATATTTTCTTTGTCCTGCTTCTGTTTACCCAAACAAAAGCCTTCCCCCTTGTGTCCTTTGGGTGGAGCCCTAACACTGCTTAGAGTCTGGCCTTTTCCAATTTAAATGAATCTTCTTGCCAACCTAACTCCTAAAATGAACTCTTCAAAGTTCTTTTTATAGTAGATCCTGTTGTTGTTGTTGTCGTCATCGTCCTTGTTGCTGTCTTTGTCGTTGTTGTTTTTGTTCTGCAGTACTGGGAATTGAACACAGGCCTGCACATGCTAGAGAAGCACTGTACCACTGACTTATGTCCCTGGCCTTAAAACAGACTCTTGATTATACCTTTTCAGCACTAAAATCTCTGCATCTGGACCTGCAACAGTTATCTATGTTTCCTCTCTTCCTTCCATAAAGTTGTTCACCGGCCCGTATGATTTATGACCTTGATTTTCCTTCACCAATCAGTCCAAGATACTATTATTCACTTCTTGTTAAAGGAGTAAAATATATATAACTGAATGACCAAAAATACACTGTTTTTTTGTTTGTTTGTTTTTGTTTTTGTTTTTTTTTGGTACCGGGGATCGAACTCATAGCCTTGTGTCTGCCAGGCAGGCGCTTATGCCACTGAGCTAAATCCCTGGCCCTAAAACTGCACATTTTTAAAAGTTATGATAAGTCCAGTTTAACAGAACCAGAAGCATCAAAAATAGATAAAAGTACATTGGATCATATATACCTGGAATCTGTGAAATGTAATTTTCAATCTGTAATTTTTCAAATTACAGGTTCTAACTTGAATATCAGTGATGGATTACTGCACTACAAAACAGAGGCTATAGTGGCAAAATTATACATAAATAAAAGGAAATTTTCAAAACTAAATTAATTCTCAATACTGCAATAAAAATTCATACCACAACTCTATTAGATTCCTGAGTTAAAAAAAAACATTAACCATCCTATAAAACTACACCTATATTTATTATAATGATAGCTAGCAAGAGCAAAAGAAACTAAAAGCTCTCTATTCAAATTTCGTTTCAAAGCTTTCCATGTTTCCCAATTATAGTGATGGCAAATAATTTGGGAAGTCAGCAATGAAGGCAGATTCTACATAATTGGAAAAGGTAATTTCCCATACTATGTAATTTGAGGGCTATTCTAAGGTCTCATCTGCATTTCTCTTTAACCAGAATTACCTAGCACTATTCCTCTTAATGTATGATAACATTAGATAAAATATTTCCAAAGTCACTGCTATATCATCATACAGTACTTTACCTAGGATTTTCCGGTAAACCTTATCATATTTTTTCTTATTTGACTTATAGATTAGAAAGTCTATACTCAAAAAATAACCAAGTTTAGGGACTGAGGTGATGAGACATTTTCAATCTAAATCATTATCACCGGGTATAGAAATAATACAGTAAAATGCTCTACCTTGAAAACCTATGGCAGTGTTTTACTCGACTGAGCACTCCAACAGTCAGTCAAAAGTCCAGGCAGAACACTTCCTCAGAGTGGAGTAAGTTTTCCTTGCCACGATCCCCATATATACCAAAGGGGACAAGTGTTAATATATCACCGTTTTTTTTCTTTTAATTTTGATCTACTACATAATTTGGGCATTCTTTCATTAATGAAAAAATAAAACAACTAATTAGACACCATACATTCTATTCCCTTGGCTCATTCCCTTATCTAGTTCCTCCCAGCTTTGATAAAATGGCAATTTCCCTATGATCACCCTATTAAAATTTGCAGCCTCCACACATGACACTCCCTACTCTGCTCTATTTCTTTTCTTCATATCACTTTCATCTGTGATACACACATGCAAATATGTGTAAATAAAAATATGTTTGTGCATATATGTTGATGTATGCATATATATATATATACATATATATATATACACACACACATACACATACATATATCTCTACCAGAATGTATTCATAAGTGACTTCAACAACGTCTGGAATATAGGAGGAACCTACTTGCTATTTAACCAAACAGATTATTTTACCTAATTGCCAGGAATATAACCAGGAAACTCACTCAGTGTTGTTCCATATCTTTACAGTATGTCAGGAAATAAAGAATTTCAGTGACTCTCCTCATTCTCCATGATATTAAAGGTTTCCAGATATGAAAATGACACTCTGATAAATTATATGCATTTCTCAAAAGTTTTAAACTGCATTTAGATTCAGAGGATATTAGTGCCTCACTGGAAAGACAAGCTTTTTCTTACCATGCAAAGCAATTACTTTCTCAAGATGGTAGTGATAACAAATTATTTATGCTAAATAAATTATTTTTAAATTTTAGCACATATTTAACAAGTTTATTTTTGGAACACTAGAAAGACTTGAACTATGAGCATTGTTCAATTAAAATGATCTAGCACTACTTTGGTGTTATTTTCTGAATTAACTTGCCCAACTATCCAAAATTATGGCTGTAAAGTGATTTATAATTGGTGAAGAAATATCAAAATTAACAATAATTCATGTTATTTAGAATACAACAAGTTTCTTTGCCAAATAGTTATATAAAAGTTGACATTCCATCACTTACTTTTAATTTTACCAATAGGAGAAATTATTTTATTCCTTTCAATTTGACAAAGCTTAATAAAATACTTCTTTCTACTCTATATTTGCTAAACAGAGAAAACAGGAGCTTGGGACTTTTAGATGGTAGAGAGGAGTGGAAAGAAAAAGAAAATGAATATGAATATTATGAGTTTTATACTTGATATTTAAAGTTGAGAAGATGAACTGTATTATCTTTTAGGTATCTGAAAATATGAGACCAGAGGGTAGGTAAGAAGTCTGGATTGAAGACACAAATTTAGGAACATCCACATAAGTTTGATAATACAAATGTCAGGCAAAATATACTGGGAAAACAAAGAGCCTAGAGAAAAAACCAAGAATTAAGCAAAATTACTAGGTCAGGAAGATGTGAGGTAGGAAATAGAAGCAGGGAGTAGGTAGGTGGCATGCCAATTAATATTTATTATAAATTTGACAGGATTAACAGATTCCAAGAGAGGTGACTGGATCGTGGGGGCACTATATTCATCATGTTCACAGCTGATTGTGCTGTTAAGAAGGGCTCAGGCAGAAACACTGGTTCACTGTAGGCTTGTCTATGGAGAATATGCTGTAACTCTCACTTGAGCTCTTTCCCTGTGCCCTGCTTTCCAGCCACCATGAAGTGAGCAGCTTCACTCGATCACACCCTTCTGCTATGATGTTTCTGCCTTGGAACCAGGCAACCATGGACTGAACCCTATTAAATCATGAGCTAAATCAAACCTCTCCTTCTTTATGTTATGGATATCAAGTATTTTATCCCAGTGACAGAAAAGCTGATCAATTCAGATAGAATAGGCATTTCAAGAAAGAATTACTAGTATGTGGTACCAAATATCACAAAGAGTTTGAAGAATATGACTTTTTCAAAGGAACTTTACATTTGGACTGTAAGATAAAGGTCACAGATAACCTTGGAGAAGACTATTAGTAGAAAATGTGTGCAGAAATTGTGTTATCTAGTATTTAAATGGTCTCCTTAGTTCTGCCTGGCTATACTAATGGTACTTTTAAACATTTATTGAGAATGAAAGTCAGTTCACTATATAAATTGAAAAATCTCTGCTGTGGAGATCCATTAGCATTTTAAGATTAAGAACTATAGCTGATTAAGTCAGAGGCATCAGATTTTTCTACAAGAATTTATGTGACTTAGTAAATATAAATATATGGGATCTCTAATGATTTAATTTTAAAAATCAAAAATGTGTATAACTTGAGTAAAGAACATGTTTTTTAAAAAGACTGACACAAGTGATAATGAACATATTTGTTGGTAGGGATATAAATTAATCCACCATCTTGGAAAATCATTTGACATTACTACTGAAATTGAACCCTTGTGCATCCAATAATGCATCAATTTCATATACCAAACAGATATGTATGCATATGTGTAAAAAACACTTAAGAATGTTCATAATGAAAAAAAAGTCCACCAATATTTAAATAAGTTAATTGTGATATATTCATACAGTGGAAACTACTATAGCCCAAAGATCAAATCTAGACGGAGGTCTATTTTTGATAAATAAAGTTTTACTGGACTAAAACAACTCTTATTTATTTACATATAACGATGGCTGTAAAAGCCAAATCTGAACAATTGTGACAGAGACCATATGACCCACAAATGCTAAAATATTTACTATCTGCCCCTATATAGAAAGAGGTGGTTGGCTGTAATTAAAGAACAATTTCAAAAAAGCACAGTTTTACTCAAGACTGTAAAGACTCTTATAAACACAGGGTTGAGTAAAAGAAGCCAGATATGTAAAATAAATACTCTATTATTATTCAATTTAAAGTTCAAAAAGAGGCAATACATAGTAGAGTGTTCAAGTCAAATTAGTAATTGTCTTTGTGGAGGACAGAGGCAACAAGAATTGAGAAAAGTTGAAAATGTCTATTTCTTAAATTCCGTGTTGGTTACATAGGCACGTTCACTTTGAGATAATTCACTGAGCTGTACTTTTACGATTTGTGCACTTTTCTGAAACTATCTTACTTCAATAAATGAGATCTTAAAATATTTGGAAGGAGTATAAACCAGATTATTAATAGTAGTTACTCCTAAAATATAGGATGAGAAGACAGTTTTTTAGATGCACATATTTCTGTATTTTTTACCTTTTAAAGTAAGCCTATTATTTTAGAATTATGAAATAAAGCTAAAATCGTGTTTATTAACTATAAAAAATCTGCAGCATGAAACAGTTCTGTATTTTTGTGGGCATGATCTAAGACACTGCAGGTACTCAGGTGGCAACAGGAGATCAGAAACAAAATGCTTGAATCACTCAACATCTCTGTGTTGTGAACCAACAATACAAAATTTGGTTCACACCTATTATTCTTTATGTTTTATCTAAAAGTTTCATAATTTTATAAAACAGTCATATTTTTAAAATACAATCTTGATTATCTTGGTCAGATTATACCTGTTATATATCCCCTATCTGTAGTAATACTGTGCTTTAATATGATGGTCTTAACAATCCCCTTAAGCTAATTCTCCTCCTCCTCAAAGAGACAAAAGACTTGAATTGAAAGTGGCATTTAAAAAATGATGCTGGCATCTACCAATTGTTGCTTAAAGAAAAGATTTAAGAAAGAAATATTTCTGCATGATTTAATGATGGTATGCTCTAACAAAAATCTTTTGTCTGGTCTCACATTAATAGAACTCCCTAGAGTGTCTTTTGCGATATGCAACAAAACAATGATGCAGAGGTTTTGACAAAGAGCCCATCTCCCCGTTGAGGTGGCATTACAGGATAATAGCTGTCTAAGCTATATAATTCAATGAGATATACTTCAGTATTAAAATATCTGTTAATCAGTTTTTTAAAGCTGCAATGTTCCAAACTCAGAACAATATGTAAAACATTCCTTTACCAAAGGGAATGACTAATCTTCTGTATGGTTTTGATAAGTTACAAGAAATAGGTTTATCTCAGAAGACTGGTTATGATTAATATGCAGTTCGTAAAGCTCCTTAGCTCTGTATGGTCTCTCTCTAACTGAATCTAATAAAGATAGGTCACGCATTTTTCATATTCCTTTTTCACCCATGACAGATTTCTAATAGGATTTATATGCATTTGATATTAATTGTATTGGGGACTGCACCAACTGCAATAATCCTTCATTTCTTTCCCTTTTTAAAGCTATACATAAATTACAAAGTTTCCATTTTTGTTTGACTGCAGCTCAACCATGTTAATGATAGAGAAATAGAGAAAGATTAAGAACCACCTCACCTAGTTCAGTGAAATGGCAAATGATACAAAAGGCTATAAACCCAGCTTTGAGAGGTGTTCGAGTTATCCTCTCCCTTGTGCCAGAAGAGCTCGAGAATATAGCATCCGTGAAAATCTTGCACTCTGAATTGGAGAGGAAAAGACATGCTGTTAATAACCATCTCACAGAGGGGTACTGGCAGTAACCCATCATTCTGATGAAATATTGCTTTTCTATCTATATACAGGGACAACACAGGAAATGTAAAAATGAGATAGTGCCACCAGAATGAAAAACTAAGTGTCTTGAAGACTCAATGTAAAATAGTCCTTAATTTTAGCTCTGAACCCAAAAGAGGTTTCACTTATATCTGTAGGGGAAAAAAGCGTTTCTTTTGAGACTATTCAAATTGTAAGTGCAGTTAAGAGAAGTGGACACTTATATGTTCACATCCTATATTCTCCACTATGACATAGTGAAAAATTTCACTCTGCAAAAGAACATAACAAGGGATTGAGAAACTAATAAAATGTTTTATACTCTATCAAAACACCTAGCTGTTAGTGAATAAAACCCAATGAATAAAAAGTAGGTCAAAATTGTAGTGATTTTCTTTTACTCGAACCAGAACATTTTGCATGTAAATGTTCCCCATACATATAGGAATTTTAAAAAGTAATGCACAAGGAAGATCATAAGACTGATTAAAATTTACAAGTATTATCTCATTATTTTACATGTGTATATGATATTTTTTCCTTGAATTAAGAAAGATTAATTTTAAAATGCAATACCCAGAGGAAAAATAAACACAAATTCAAGAGTCTGTTAACTCAAGAAAGGCAACTAAGTACACTCCATCCATCTATAAAAGCTGTATTAGGGAGTTTTATTTCTGGTCATAAAGCAACTGGTACTAGAATAGTCCTCCATCTGTAAACAACTAGAAAAATCAGACAAAATATATGAACCAACTTTTTTCAGTCATTGGACAACAAGCCACACAGGGCTGTAATCCCTGAGAGAAAGGAAACAAATTAAGTGACCCCCGACAGTCACCCAGGCTTTGTATGTAGAAGTACTTTTTGCATTTCAGTGCACAGAAGGGAAAAACCATGCAGAGTACTGCAGCATTGCAGAGCTGCAAAGAGAAAGATAATAGATCAAAGAGGCTGAGGCGACTTGTATATACGAAGCATGGTACCAGAGAAGAGTGATCCTCACAGAAAAATATCTCCAGACACCTGCAGTGGAGTCTACCTGATTCTTTGGCTGAATAGCAATCTGCACATGCACAGATGAGACTTCATGAGAATGGGCAAAGAACAACTATCAAAGAAAAAAAAAACAGAAAAGAATAAACCTAACATGTACTGGAGATCAAACAAGGTTCAGAGACATGTGAGTTCTGATCAGAGTGGAGAGACTTCACTGAGTACAGTGCTACCTTGGTTCGTGAATCTTTTCTGCGCAAATAATTGGTTCTCAAAAAGAAGCATTTGGCAAAATTTTGCTTTTATTCGCAAACTCTGCATCAGGTGACAAAGACAACTGTGACTATCTTTCCCATACAAACACAAACATGGCCATCCTTTCAAAAATCATAGAACAAAGTAAATCCGTGAACAAGGTACCACTATATTCTGGGACTAGAAAAAAGGTACACCTTAGGAGTAGGACTAAATCACCCCTAAAGCAAATGCAACAAAATTTTAAAATTAGTAATAAAATGATCAACCTAATCTGTATATAAATTACTACATGGAGTTAAGCTAGATGGTGGTGTAATCGCCCAGCATACAGGAGGCCCCAGGTACATCCCCAACTCTGTAAAATAAATAAGTAAACAAAAATACGATCAATCTGCTAGAACAAAGCCTAACATCATTTTAAGACAATCAAATTCTAACATTTAATATCACATTCTAATATTGAGCATTTAGTCAAAAGTTTAGATTACCAAAGAATCAGGAAAATATGACTTCATGGAAAGAAATCTAGACATTACAGAGATGATGAAGTACCAGAAAAAACTTGGAAAGAGGTGTTATTAGCATAGTTAAGGAAAGCATAACATAACAGATGACAAATTAAACTATAAAAAAGGGACTCTAGAGCTGAAAGAAGTACCGTATCTGAAATAAAATTTAACTATATAAGCAGGACAGATTAGATACTGCAATAGAAAAGATGAGTGAAATTAATAATGATAATGGTTACTAGCAATCTGAAGCTCAGAGAGGGAGAAAAAAGGTTGAAAAATGTATTTGTGCCTCAATGACATGGAACAATATAAAGTGATCTAATTCAGAGGAAATTTCCAAAAATAATGAAGGTCTAAATAAAAAGAATGACCAGTTGAAGAAATAATTGCCCACAATTTTCCAGATTTGATGAGAACTATTCACTTTCAAACATAAGAACTCAATGAACTCACTGTAAAGATAAACATTAAAAATAATTGAAACCTCTCCACCATGATAATCATTTGCTCAAAAACCAATGATAAAAAAATATTAATAGTAGCCAAAAAGAAACATGTCACATCAAGGGTAACAAAGTTTAAAAATGATTTTGAGCTTTCATCAAAACTAATATAATCCAAAAGACAACAGATAACACCTGTAAGGAAGTAAAACAAAACAAACCCCAAAACAGTCATTTCACAATTCTGTATCCAGTGAAAATATGTATTATATGGTGCTGCTCACACAAGAAGGTATATAATATTACCTAGAGTGAGGCTGTCATAAATCAAACACGCATATGATAAGCCCTATAGTAATCACTTAAAGTTATAATAAAGAGGCATACCCAACATAATTTCTTTTGTGATATAAGTTTTCTGTTATCTACTCCAGACTTTACATTTTACATCTGGAATCAGTCATCATAAAAGATCTTCAGGTCTACAAAATAGAGCCCTATAGTAAAAAATTTTAATGGCCAAAAGATCAAAAAACAGGTATCTGTGTATTCCTTTTACATTATTATAATTCAAATAAGATAATTAGATTTTTTAACAGAGAAGAGTCCATATATTCCTAAACTCTACCTGTTATATTTAGTCAAACACCTGAAAATAGAGGTTAATAGTTTGTTTTTTTGTTTTTTTCATTTTTGAGACACGGTTTCACTATGCAGTTTAGGTTGCCCTTGAACTCACTTTGTAGCCCAGGCTGGCCTCAAACTCACAGTAATCTTCCTGCCTCAGTTTCCCAAGTACTACAGGCGCACACCACAACACCTGGCCAAATAGAGGTTAATATTAGGGATAAAAGGCTTATCCCAAATGCTACCACATTCTACCATTATTTGAAGCCACTGTTTTGAATATTCTTTAAGTTTCGGTCCTCTGCTTGTTTAACATGTATATAAAGTGAAACTTAAGCGTCAAAAACTTGCTAATGTCCTTGTCCTCTTTTCCAGACTATCAAAAGATGATGGTTTATCAAACAACAAAACCCATCTTTCTCTGTCTCCTTTAGATCAGCCAGGGTGAGACTTGATCCCTGTCTAGGCAGAATCAATACCTCTCTTCAGCCTTCAGCAGTTATAAAAGGTGGACCTTTACACCTTCTGCAGCCCTTAAGAATAAGAGATCAAAGTCTCAAGGGGGAAATGAGATAAGATAGAAGAAATAAAGATGGGTAAAAAGGAGACAAGGACAATCCCAATTTTAAAAATAAAAACTGCATCATAGGAAATAAACCCAGTTTATGTTTCCTTCTTTCTCATCTCCCAGAACACAGGAAACCTGAACAACTGTCCCTTTTTAGTTGAAAATGATCCTCTTTTGCTCTGAATAGACCACCTTTTCACCTCTAAAGTGGCCTTTCCCCTAAGAATGGACCATTATCTTTCCAAGGATGAGCCATGCTTAAACCCACTGAACAAAGACCTAGACTATATAGATCATGAGTTTGGGGTATTTTGTCCCAGACAAGAGGAAACTGACTAAGACAAATGACATGTGGAATTCTCTTTATATGTTCACAATATATTCTGATCACACCATGTAATAAATTTTTAGTTTCACTGGTTATCTGTTTCTTGTGAAATATACACATGTACATCTCTATGTGGTCAAGTACATTGTTATGTATATCCTAACTAAATTTCCATAATCCCTGAGGTTTGTAGCAGTAAGTTGAATTCATAGGTATATTCTCCACAAGTAAAGGAGAATATCCTTATTTTGCATGCTGCCAGACTATTTTTCATCCTGATATTTTAATATGATGACTATGGAAGACTTGGATCAATTTGGACTTATTAAACTAGGAAGATTATTGACAATAATATTTTGAGGGATGGTTGGCATTAAACCTCAATAGCACTGTCTCTCAATTTACTATTATCTTTTACTTTACACTTTATATTTTGGATTTCTTATATAAAAGCAACCATGCAATATTTAAGCTTGTGTGTCTGATTTATCTCACTTAACATTATAATCTCAAGGTACATCCATTTTCCTACAAATGATTCAAATTTATCCTTCTTTATTGCACAGTAGTACTCCATTGTATAAATACATTTTCTTTCCCCATTCATTGGTTGATGGACATATAAGCCATTTAAAAGATTCAGCTATTATAAATTGTGCTGCTATAAACTTAGGTATGCATGTATCTCTAATATGATATTTTTAACTCTTCTGAGAAGATACTGTTATGGTTTGTGTCTAGATGTCCCTCCAAAGCCTCATGCTGTCATGGGAGGGGGGTTTCAGAGGTGGTTGAATCTAGAGTGTGGGATACTGGGATTAAGGATGTTTGATTACTGAACCAGTTCACTGACTGTTTTGGCACTGAACTAATCCCAATAGCCTAGACAGAGCATAAAAGTGGTAGAAAGAAGCTGCTAAGGTCCCTTGCTTGCTTGCTCTTACCTGGCTGCTTGCTATGGACTAGTTCTCCTCTATAATGCCCCTCTGGAGGACTTCCTGCAAAATGGCCGACCTGATAACACCGCCGCAGGGAGACTTCCTGGAATATACCATCCAAATGCTGGAATATAAAATAATATAATAACAGAAAGAAGGAAAGGGGAGGGAGATGGGTCCTCTGGACCTAAGAGGAGTCTAGGACGAGAACTGTAGCCCACGGACAGAGTAAAAAAAAAAAGAATAAGTAAACAAACAAAGGTGGCAGCGCCTCTGACCAGAGCCGAATCCAATTAGCAATCCAATTAGCAACAGACTCGAACTGGGAAGGTGCGATTAAAGTGTTCACGATGCGCGACTGACTTCTGCGGCTGCGGCAGAGATGGTGGAGGCAACGATCAATTGTGGAAAGAGGTAGTCGCAAGCTGGCGAGTAAGTGAACTCGGCGGGCCCCAGCCCCCTACCCCCCACTCCCGAGGGAGAGCAAGGAACAGGCATCCATCTTGAGACCGGAACCGCACCTAATTAGGCACAGTTCCTTGCCCACACCGGATCCTGGAGGGTCCTGGCGGAATCTGCACGGGCGGCCTGGGGGTGATAGAAGAAGTTAGGCGGACGGCCCGGTACGGGTTCCCAGCAAGCGGCCCTATCCTCGCACACCACACCAGACATCCGCAGAGCACAGGTGGGCTGGGGAAACACAGTGGACCAACACGGGCTCTCAGCAGAACCCAGGAAAATGCCAAGAAGGAAAGGTAGAGGGCGCTCTCCAGACTCCGATACAAGCAGCATAAATCCAGGTGACGCAAAGGCAAATAAGGTCGGGAGTCCAAAAATTAAACTCTCAGAGGAGATGACAACCGAAGTGGGGAGACAACTCCATCAAGCTATGAAAGAAATTAAAGCGGCACTGTTAGCCCAACTGAGAATTGAAATGAAATACATAATAGGGCAATCCCTAAGCACCTCTAAAGGAGACATAGCCAGAAAGGTGGAGGATGGAAAATCAAAGGAGATTGAGAATGAAACAAATAAAGACTTAGAACGCATCAATCAGATTCAGAGAGAATACCAGGAACTCAAAGACTTCAATAAAAGTTGGCAGAACCACCTGAAGGAGACTAAAGATAGTATTTCATAACTCGAAAGAAAAATGGCAGCCCAGGAGAGAGAGAGAGGCAAGACTTATTAAAAATAATAAGAAATCTGGAAGTGGCAGTGTAATGGCTGCAAGACAACCCAAGGAAATATAATTTACGAATAAAAGGTGTGAGTGAAAAAGCAGGGGTCAATACAAATCAAATTAAAAGCCTATTTACAGAAATAATTTCAGAAAATTTTCCAAGTATGGGAACAAGAAGAGACTTTCAGATAACTAAAGCATATAGAACTCCAGCTAAACTTGACCAAAACAGGCCTACACCCAGACATATAATAATCAAGATTCCAGAAATTTAACACAAAAACAAAATATTAAAAGCTATTAGAGAAAAGAGACAGATTACCTACAAAGGAAGGCCCATCAGAATCACGACAGACTTCTCAACACAAATCATCAGGTCAAGAAGAGCCTGGAGTGAAATATTTAAGCCCTGAAAGAAAATAACTTCCAACCCAGATTGATGTACCCTGCAAAATTATCTTTTAAAATCAACGGAGAAACAAGATACTTCCATGACAAAGAACAACTAAAAGAATTTATGACAACCAAGCCAACCCTACAGAGAATACTGAAGGACATTCTAGAGAGAGATAAAGAAGTCCACTGCTCCAGAAACAGCGACAGCGAGATACCACCGAGCAGGGCAGACAAATGAATAATCCATCAACGGGAGTTAAATCAAGTATTATTTTCAATGAGCTGTTTAGTTCAATCCTATTCTACCTCGACCGGACTAACTTTATCATAAATGATGACAAAGACAGCTATCTTAAAGATAACAAAATTTATAAGAGTAGCCTTCAATGATATATGATCACCTAGCTTCAAAACCAGGTATTACTTTCGCTGCTCTGTTCTGAGGGATTTTAACCTATCTTAGTGTGTTTGTGTTACAACAGATGATATAGGCAACTGCCTTGAAGCTAATATGAGGCATTATAGAAATCAACATTGCATTACTATGTATTGCTTCCATTACCTTGTTTGTTATTGGTTTTATTCAATACTATTTTGTTTGACTATACTTGGCCATTTGGTAAGGGCATTTAGTTTGAAGACAATAAGAGGTATTGCAAGGGGAACTGAGGAAGGAAACTATGGAAAAAAGACATAGTTTTATATGAGGGTATTCATAAGATAGTTTAAAAGTCTATACTACTAAATGCATTAACTGGTGAGAGAGAACAGTTGATATTCATATAATCAGATCAATCCTACATGTCTTTATCTGTCAATCTGAACAGCCCCCTTAATGGTAATGATATACACTGTTGCAACCACTGTAAAATTCCAACCATCTAAATTCCTAAACCTATAATTTTACAGTATAGGATATGTTGTTGTTGTTAGTTGAATTCTTTAGTTTTTTTTGTTTCTCTTAAGTATGACCATCCTTTTATCCTTTATTGGTTTCACTCCGAACTATTTTGCTTGATTATATTAGACCTGATATTATGGGAAGTTATTTCAATGATAACAAGAGGTACTCTAAGGGGAAAGGAAGAAAGAAAGGGAAAAGGAAAAAGACATAAACATAAATATGCATAAATAAGACAGGAAAAATAACTGTATTACTAAGTACATTAGCTATTGAAAAAGAAAAGTTAATATTCCTGAATTGATAAACCTTGCGTGTCTATGTCTGTCAATATAATCAACCCCTATGAAGATAATGATAAGCAATATTGTAACTACTGTCAAACTTCAACCACCTCAGAGTGTAAACCTACAGTGTAATCGTATCAGATCTGTCATTGTTGTTTGTCTTTCTTGCTTTTTGTTTCTATCTTCTGTATCCATTTTCTTTTAAATAAAAAAAAAATCACTTAAGCTATACATTTAAAAAAAATAAAAAATAAAAAATAATGCCCCTCTGCCATGCTGTCCTGCCTTGGAGCCAGCTGACTATGAACTGAACGCTCTACAATGTAAGCCAAATAAACCTTTCTTCCTCTAACTTTGGGTGTGGGGTATTTCGTCTCAGCAATGAAAAAAGTAAGACAGATACCTAGAATGGAAATAGCTGGGAAAAGTGGAAATTCTATTTTCAATTTTCCAAGGAATCTCCAGGCTGATTTCCACAGTTATACTAGTTTTGCATTCCCACCAATAATGTAGAAGAGTTCCTATTTCCCCATATCCTCACCAACATTGTTGTTTGTTGTGTTCTTGATGATAGCCATTCTGACAGGATTAAAACAGAATCTCAGAGTTGTTTTCAATAGTGTGTCACTAATGGCTAAAGATGCTGAACATTCTTTCATGTGCTTATTGAACGATTCATTTCATTTGCCCATTTTTATTGGATCACTTGCTTTTGTTGGGGGGGTCTAATTTCTTGATGCCCTTATAGCGTATATTCTAGACATAAATCTTCTAACAGAATGAAAGTAGACCCATATCTCTCACCCTGTACTAAAGTCAAATCAAAATGGATCAAAGACCATGATACAAAAACAGAAACACTAAAACTGCTGTAAATAACATAAAGGAAACACTTGAATCTGTGGACACAGACAAGGACTTTCTAAACAGAAGTCTAATAGCACAAGAAATAATGCTGAGAAACAACAAATGGGATATTAAATTTAAAAGTTTCTCCACAGCAAAGGAAAATCAACAAAGTGAACAGAATGTACAAGACAGCATTTTGTTGTTTTAATATCCCTCTAATGACCAGGCCAATTCAAAGATTTCCATAATTTTTCATTCATCCATCAATATACCTTTACTGAGTGCCTACTTTGTGTCGGGTGGTACGTCCAGTAATCAGGACACTGTCATGATCTAAATGTATGTGTATGTCCAAATTTCACAGGTTTAAACCTAATCCCCAAAGTGACAGTATTAAGAGGTGGGCACCTTCTAGGAAGTGATGAAATCATAAGGAGTTGGAGTCCTCACAAACAGAATTAGCACCTTTATAACATAAGCCCAAGTGCTGTCCATGAACCAAAGAATGAGCCCAACCCATTTTGACTTCTCACACTCCAGAACTCTGACAAATAAACAGCTGTTGTTTAACCCACCCAGGCTATTTGTATTTTGTTATCGCAACATCAGCTAAGACAGCACTATACATATACACATATGAAAATATTTTACACACATACATTTTTTCTCTGAACTAGATTTTAAGTTTGATGAGAATGAGATTCCATTTCTATCAAATCACTTTAATAGCAGCTATTCCAATTCACATGAAAGTTAAATAAATCTTTCTAAAATTAGTCAAATTCACAAAATGACTTATCCACAGATTTTTTGTCTTTTAACGTCAAGCTGTAATCCCCTTCTTGTAGGATTGGGTAGGTTTTCTTTTGCTCTGAATTTTCTGCTTCTGACATATTTATCTTTCTGGTAAGGAAGGTAATGTATGGTATGGCTAATTATGGAGAGCAGACTGAGGCTTCTGGTCAGAGAACAGAGATGTGTTCAGTCAGATGTTACATATATTGGGGACGGTGTAAAAAAAAAATCCTGAGACATCAATTTCAATTATCATTATGTTTTAAGTGTCGATTACCCATTATTTAGCAAAGTACAATATGGATATTAGAAGTTAACAGAAAATAATAAGAGATGCATCCTGATGCAGCGGTAAGACCAGAGACTTTGTTATCAGACCTGCACTGCATTTGACTCCTCATTATATTCCACAAATTGTGTAACTGATAGTAAGTTATTTCATCTCTCTATGCATCAGTTTCTTCATCTTAAAAATGGCAAGAATACCATCTATTTAAAAATACTGCAAGGATTAAATTAGATAAAGATAAATTTATGATGCATATGGGCTGACAATTTGGTAGTGGTTATCAAAAGTTTTCAAACAGACCGTGTAGCCCAAAAATCTTACTTCTTATATCTAAGTCACTAAGTTACCCAGGCTAGGCTCAAACTTGCAGTACTTCTGCCTCAACCTCCCATAATGCTGGGATTACAAGCATGCACCTGTAAGACATATTATCCTCCTCTGAAACTCTCAATTTCTCCTTACCCTGAAAGGATAAATTTATTGAATTCAACTGTGTCACTTATTAAGCCTCCATTCTCTATGGGGTAATGTTATTCTGTTATGTTAACTGCTCATGCATTAACTCCTATCTTTCTCCTTTTCACTTATACCTACATGCCATCTATAATTCTAATGCTATCCACTTCTGCCTTATTTCCCTAAGATAAAACCCTAAGGAATTTCCCTCCACACCAAATAGTCTGCTTAGTTTTGGAGAATGGAGTATTTCAAATCTCCAACATAAGGAACAGAGTAGAACAATTTAAAATTACATAGCGTTATCCATTGTTATAGAAAAACAGTTGCAATATCTTGGTTAGGAGCAATGAAAAATATCCCCCAAACAAACGAACCACAACACTGCATTTCTCAGGATGGTGTTATGGCTTATATCTAGATGTCCCCAGAAAGCCTCATGCACTCATAGGTGGGGCTTTTCAGTGGTGGCTGGATCTAAGGTATGTGAATATGGATTAAGGGTGTGTGGTACTAAATGAGTCCACTGATTGGTTTAGTATAGTTCTGAGTGTGGATAATGGGAAGACCCACCCTGGGTGTAGGTGGCACCAACCAACAGGCTTTTAGTCTGGATGAAATAAAAGGGAAGGCAAAAGGAAGGCTACTGTCTCCTACATGCCTTGCCATGGACTATTTCTCCTCTGCCACACCACCCTGACTTTGAGCCAGCTGACTATGGACTGAGACCTCTATAAACTGTGATCTAAAATAAACTTTTCCTCCTTTAATTTGTGGGTGTCAAGAATTTTGTCCCAGCAATGAGAAAGTAACTAAGAGAGATGTTGAGGTTAAAGAGCTCTTTATGGGAGCAGGGGTCTACTCTTTTAGTTTTTCTACAAAATGTTTGGTCTCATGGATTAGATCTGGAGTTTCTCCCCGAACGTTCATATATTGAAAGCTTGGTCTCTAGGGAGCAGTGTTCAAACGTCAGACTTTAAGGAAGTGACTGAATCATGCAGGCTCTGTCCTCATCAATGTATTAATCCATGGTAGGTTCATAATTAGATGAATTATTGGGAGAGGGTAGAAACCATAGGAGGTAGGGCCTATTTGGAGGAAGTAGGTCACTAGGAGAGTACCCTACAATAGGATATACCCTGTACCCAGACTCGCCCTCCTCCTACTCTTCCTCATCTTCCTCTTCCTCCTCTTTTTCCCTCCTCCTCTCTCCTTCCCGGCCACCACGAGGTGAGCAGCTTTCCCCTTCCATGCCATGATACTGCTGCCTCATCACAGGTCCAGAAAAAATGGAGCCAACAATTTTGGCTCTGAAACATGGGGCCAAAATGAAACTTACCTCTTTTGATTTTTACAGGTATGTTGTCTTTGCAACAGAAAGCTAGCATAGACGTGTTATAGGCCAACCAAATTCTCATGTTTGGTTGCGGGCTTCTGACTAAAGCAAAGGAGGCCACGTGTTTGGAAAAAAAGTGAAAAGGATTTATTTAAAATTAACTCTAAGGAGATGGAGGGAACCATTTGCCTCAAATCATCATGTAGCCATTTACAGGTGGTCAAGGGTCTTTTATAATAAGGAACAGAGTGGAAGGAAAACACAAACTGGCAATGCAAATCTCCACAATTGCTTTATCACTTTTAGCCATCTTCAGTTCATTGTTCCCTTTCTTACAGAAAGCAAACTGGGTTCCAGGCTTCCTGTCAGTATCTGCATAATCTGTTCATTCCTCTGGGCTGAGGAGAAGTTCAGGAAGCTGTTAACGCCCTAGGCCTCAAGAAATCACTTTTTTCTTTTGTCTCTAAAGGAAAAAAATTTTTAAAGTTCCATTCTATAGTGTCACTAACAGCTGTACTGTAGGTGTAAGGTTATTACTTTCTAAATAGAGAAAAATAAATACAAAGAAAGGAGTAAAATAGTAAGTATCAGTAATAATATACATAACTGGAAGCAAAATCAAAATGGCTAACAAGCTAGAGTGTGACCTCTTTCAGTTCTCCAGGAGTTTAAAGATTCCAGAACAAGGCTGCCAAGTGTGCTTTTCTCTAACAGAAGTTGTACTATCATATGACCTAAAAATTCAATAACCCAAAATAAAAGACCTCTTAATATGCTACATAAAATCCTATTGCTCCTGAAACTATCACTCTATATAATAAAATGATAACACAAAATTAGTCTTCATAACAGGTAATGTAACCTGCAACAGCAGCATTATTAACGAATTCCATTGCTATTCCATTATGTTTATTCATTGACAAGTATAATTTTTTCAAATCATTGAAACTCACTAATTATTTAACACCTCCTTAGAGTGTATTTTAAAGTAACTTTCATTTTAAAATGTAATAAAACTGAAATGAAAAACATTACTAGGCCTGTGCAAACAAACCTATTTGAAATATCTAAAACTTAAATAAATTAACATTGAAATGAACGAACCCAACTCTAATCTCCAAAGTTACATTAAATTTACATACTATTGAAATTATGCTTTTATAGCAATTGAAATGTTAAACTAACTGCAGCATACACAATTTCATATATAGTACAAGATTCAAATTAACAAGAATGTTCAATCTAATCTGATAAAGTGCTCCCAAATCTATATATGTTACACAAGCAGTTCCAATTGAAAAGTGGGTTGTCTTCTGAAGTCTGTTTATAAATCAGTTGGCAAAACAAAAGCACGTCATAAGCAAAATCAGCTTAAAATTTGTGTCAAGGCTATGCCAAAAAAATTTAATCAATAAAATAATGTAGTATTATAATAATAGAACTAGTAAGCTCCGAACCCCTTGCATCTGGCAGTAGGGACGGACGGAGTCATACATAAGGAAGCCCTCAAAATGGAGTTATTGGGAAGAAGAGCACTGCTTCAGCTCTGGTAGCACTAGGAGACCAAAAGCAATGAAGGAGTTCCAGCATTATGTGTACTAAGTACACATATTTAGAATAAATGAATTGTCTGTAAATGGGCAATCAAGGACTGGTTTTTTGTTTTTGTTTTTGTTTTTTTGTGGCACGGGAGATCGAACTCCCAATGTTCCTCCTACCTCAGCCTCTGGAGTGCTGGGATTAAAGGCATGCGCCCCCACGCCCGGCTTCAAAGACTGCTTGTAAGAAAGTATCAAAATAACGCAGGAAGAGAAACAGTACAAAACCACAGAGACTAGAAAACATTATGAAGCAAAGCATTGTTTCATGGTTCTGAACAGAATGGTAAGAGAAAACAGGTCTGCATTTCAGTTACGTTAGGTAGATTCCTCTGCAGAAACTCCAGGAGAACAAAGAGCTATCTTATATTTGTTGCATGTTCTTCCATCCACAATTATTCTGGAGCTTCAGTGACTAGAGCAAACCTACTGAATATCACAGTACGGCACCCAGGGGAGTGCATTTCAATAGAAAGCAGCACAGCATAGCAGTTAAGTGATGAAAGTTCAGTGTCAGGCACAGTTCACCTTGGTTAATTTAACTTCTCTGAATTTCATCCTCCTTGTGGACTGTAGATAATAATGATCACCTCATAGGACTACAGTGAAGATTAAATGAAGTCATCCAGAAAAAGCACTGATTCATCTATCAGTGTCTAGCACACACAGTAAATGGTCAGTACTGTAAATGTTACTGGAGAGGTGCCTAGCAGACAGTTGGGACAAGGATATTTTTACATAACAAACTAGCATCATTCCTTTCCAACTTGGTAAGTAAAACTACCAGCTTTTAAAAAAAAAAAAAAAAAAAAAAAGATGCATTCCAGAAATCTGCAGAATAGGAATTCTTCCTCTCCCCATAATATGGCACTAGATTTCAAGTAGGTATTTACTTATTTCTATGATCAATTACATTCCCTATTTCCACAAACTGTTTGCCACATCAAGAACTGAAAAATGTCCTCCAGCTCCTTCTGGGAGCTAGGCAAGCACTCCATCATTGGGCTACAATATCAGTCCTTTTTATTTTAAGGCAGGACATCACTAAATTACCAGGCAGGCCTTGAACTTGCAATCCTCCCACTTCTGCTTCCTGAGATTACAGGTGTGTGCCACCACATTGGTAAGAAAACTGTTTAAACAAGATATTTACTGGTGATCAACTACTTTCTTAGTAAATAAATCTCAAATAGTGTGAGTTCATGAAAGCATGAAAAACAGAGTCCAAGTTTTACCAAATATTTCTATAATTGTTCCTCATTCATCTGGTATAGTTATTCTATAATTGTGCTAACATTTTTAGTTGTATTAAGTTTTGCAAGTCGCAGATGTAATTTTTCCATGAGCTTTCATAAGGAGAACTAAATACAATGAGCCCTTCATCCAGCATAATCAGTGTTCCATAAATACATACTATGTACTTAAAAGATATCCCTTTAAAATAATAATTGAAAGGGGTTAGCTAACCACTCCTGATAGAAACTTTTAGAAAATATATTACACATAGACTGCATTGATTAAGAGTACTATATATTGAAACTCTTCTCAATGATTCCTCACCAAGATCAATTTCTATTCTGTGCAATAAGACAGCAATGCCCTCTGAAACTACCGAAGAGCGTGGGACTGTTTTTCTCTGTGAAATAACTGAAGGTTACTATCTTTACAGTTCCTCCTTCCACTGTTAGCTGTTATACTTCACAATCAAAAACATCTTTCTTTTTTTCTCTTTCTTTCCAAAAATATAAGATTAACTGGGTTAGAGCCTGAGCTGACATCCATGATTCTCTAAGACACATAAGTGTCTTTTTTTCCTCTTAATTTGCAAAAATGCCAGTAATACTGCAATAGTTGAAATCAGCCAGAATGCTGCGTTCCTGATACAGAAGGCCTCTGCTGAATACAAAACTGCTGTGATTGTATTTCTAGAAACAGGAAGGTAGAAACCCAATTGATAGAAATCCTTAAAATCAGAAAATACATTATCACTGTAAACCACATAAAGCAGTAATCAAAGGTTTTTATCAATCACCATGGAGATGCCATCTACTAGGGATTTATCTAAATAGCTCAGAAATTAAGCTTTGAACATTTTGTGACATGTGATACTACAACTGCCCAGATATTTTAGAATCTCCATTTTTTTCTGTAAATTGTTTTCCTGGCTCCTGCTATATGAATACACCAACCCATCAGCCAAAATAAACTAAATATTATAAATAAAATCCAATACAATATTATATGACTCTATCAAAACCATCTGCAACCAGAAACCAACAAAAAATATATCTAGCGTACTATATTTACAAGAGGACATAGAATATAACTCACTATACTTTTAGCAAGCTTTCAAATTCTGGCTAGGGGAGTAGAGTCAGGGATGTCTGGTATATTCACAAAGTTCAACAAGAGAATTTTGCAACAAAGCAAGTTGATAAGTAGATATTTATACTGACAAACATTTGAGGAACCTCTAATACGGAACAGAAATCTTTCCCCGTCTAAAGAATTGGAGGAAAATGGATGCACCAGGAGACCATAATTTATGTGAAGTAACTAAGTCACACAAGTTTAAATATCACATGGATTCTCTTATATGATAAACTTTAAAGTACAAAATAAAAGACAGATAATACAAAAAAATGAGAAAAAAGTATTGTAATCCAACACAGCAACGTATCAAAGTGTACCTTGACTTAGAATGTTTTACGTTTGTTGGCCTATTAGTCTAGTTTTTAAACTGTATATATGATAATTAACTTTATAAGGTCTTATAAGCTTGTTAATTGACTCTCATGCTACAAAAATACAGGCAGATGAAGGGAAGAGGAAAAAAATAATTGAAATGTATTATGTACACATACCAATTTCCTACAATGAAAGTAATCATTATATACTTCAAACATGTACTAATAAAAGTCAAAAAAATAAATAAAATTTTAAAAATCAGCTTTGCCGGGCATGATGGCACATGCCTGTAATCCCAGCCCTTGGAAGGCTGAGCCAGAAGGATTGCCATGAGTTCCAGGCCAGCCTAGGCTACGTAAATGAGTTCAAGGCCAGCCCGAAATACACAGGAAGACCCTACCTCAAAATAAAATAAAATTTTAAAAAGTATAAAAAATCAGCCAATATGGAAATTATTTCAAACAGCTACTGTGTATGCATAAAAACTATGCTCCAATATAAAAATCAGGAAGACATTTGGAAATGAGTTTTTTCTTCTTTTTTCATTATCATCTATCATCATCTTCAATAAAAGCTAAAACAATTTAAAAAATAGTTCAAAATATTAAAAGAAACACCATACAGTTTTTTTGTTTTTTTGTTTTTTTTTTTTTTACCAAAAGCAGTATTCACATGAAGCCATGCTGTGAAGAAAAGTTAGCTTAGGGAGCCTAAGACTACTACTCTCTATCGACAGCTTGCTTACAAGGCTGCCCTGTGCTAATATCTAGAAACTTAAATTGGAGGAATATTCCCACTGCTTCCTAGATTGTAAGAGTAGTTCATTATACCTGCCTATGTGACCAATCTGGTTTACATTGAATATCTGCTTTACTTTGGGTAGTCTGGAATTTTGGTGCTAAACAGAGAGGACCTGCATTGGCAGACCCCAGAGACCCCAGTAAAAATCTTGGGTAATTACTTTCTAACAGCCTTTCCTGGGCAAGAACATCTCACAGAAGATAGAAGAGAGTGTTCTATGTAATCACTCCTAGGGAAACAGTAAAGCAGCCTACCATGGATTCCTCCAACCTGCCTGTATAGTCTTCCCCTTATGATCATTTGTGTCTGTACTATATCACAGTATCCTAACTGCTGATGAAATTATATATATGTTCTGAGTCCTGAAAATCCTTTTAACAAATCCCCAAAAGTAGGAATGGTCTTGGTAACCTTCAACAAATATACATACTATACATATGGCAATGTGTTGACTATGGAAGAGAGACAAATTTAAAAATGATTAATAAATGGGCTCAACCCTCAGATTACTTATTGTCTAATGGGAAAGTAGAGTATTTTGAAAACAAATATATTAATCATTCATTTAACATTTTAATGAGTATCTACTATATTCCTGGCAATGTTAGTAATGACATAATAGAAATATAAAAATTAAACACAACCCCTTTATGAATGGCCTTACTAATAGAACTCATACACAAAAACAAACAGTACTCTTGGAAATAACATCGCCTAAAATATTAAAAAATAGAAAGATGCTAACTACCCCATCACAGACAACATCATTTTCTCTGACATATAATTTGACTTGTACAATATACATGCTTTCTTGGCTAATAATAGGAATGCTAACTTTCCTAAAAATATTTTGAGAAGGAAGTGTAGTAGGCCCTAAGTCTTGCCAGGCCCTTAAAATGCATATTGCAGGAGCTTCTCAACAATGTACTAGCTACCAACTAAGAATCAAACACTGTGCAAAATGCATTTGGAACAGAAACACAAACACAGTCTTAACCTTAAAGGATTCACAATCTCCTAAAAGAGATACAAAAGTAAATCATAATCCAGATTACAGGTCTGAGAAGCTTACATGAGGTGATATGACAATGCAGATAAGCACAGAAATGATAACATCTAACATTAGGTATCATCAATGTTAGAAAACAAACGTGTGTGAAGAAACTAACAACTATAGCACATGAGTGATGGAGTCTTAAAATTAGTCCTACCCATGCCTTAAAAGTTACCCAGTTTCCTTTAAATTCTAAAATAAAATATACTTATATATCAAAATAAATAAAATTAGAAAATCATTTTATCAAGATAAAATAAATTTACATGATACAAAAAGTTAGTATAAAACATTATTTGAGAATAAGGCCTAACATCCTCATTAACAACCAAATTGCTGAATATATTATACTACATCATGCATATATCTGCAAAAATATGCAATTCTGTAGTCTTCCTATTAGAAAAAGTTTCAACATTTAAAGATATGTTTCAGTCAATTTGACATTATGTTGAAAAGAAGCCTAATTTTTAAACCAACAAAAAACAATATTTATAGATGGGAAATAAATCTTCAAATTACTTTTAATCACTTCATTAAATTTAAACCTCTTTACCTTAAAAAATCACCAGCTTTTTTCTTTACCCAGAATGTTACAATATCCTATCGTTCAGGACTTCAGAAATATATTACTTCAAAATCCATTTCTTGGTTCCCACTGAGATTTAAATTACCTGAAACTAATAGCCTCACTGCAAGAGTTTTATTCCATGGCTTATAAGTTGAACTCACCAGCATGACATCTATGTTTTATATATGTAAATTCCACAGGTATACTGTAAATTCATAACATTGACAACACAGGTTGCCTAAAAGAGTGGTACTGCTACTGAAACAAATACACAAAATGACAGGGGAAGTAGCCATAATTTTTTTTGCTTGCCTGTTTTATTGTGGTAATCATGGAAAAAATGGAGATAGTCTAGAGCACAAAAACTAAGATAGCAGCTGAAAGGAATATAAACCATAAGAAACAAATATTTGCATATAAATCAAAGCAAGCAATAAGACTTACATCATGGTACACTATAAAAAATATTTTATTGCAGAAGCTACTGCTTGCATACCAGCTTTGATTATTACATTTTCTAAAATTTGCCATAGGCAAAATTAAAAAGAAAATTTACTAGCAATAACATGTGCTGCATTGACCACAGTTCTCCTTTACTCTCTGAATTTTTCCTAATACTATAAGGAGTATAGTTTGCAAAGCAAAACACTTAATTATTAGTAAAGTGAAAGGAATAGGGTCATCAGCAGTGAAAGTAAGGCCCAGGGAAGTGTTTCAGCCTCACCTGTTGCCTGTTAAATAACTATGCAAATTACATTGTCAGGGCTTATCCATTATGTTGCTTACCAATTCAGCTATCACAAAAATCTGCTTAAACAGTCACAGCTATTCACAGCAGCTGTGACTAATTCCAAGGTCTAATTATCTGAAGCCCCTAGCTCTGCAATACATTGCACTCCCTCATAATCAGGTGAGTACTTAAGAGTACTACAGCAGCTTCTCTGGAGCTGATCAAGTGGCCATTGACTTCATTTTGAATGCCAAATTCTTGATGAGTACCACACAAAATAACTTTTATACTATGGAAAAGTATGAAGTTTCACTGATGGCAACAGGGGACTTGCTGTTTCCCATGTTCTGAGCAAAAGGGCCTGCAGGCCCGCTCCCATCTTGGATCAATCTCCTTGGTTTCTTAAATTCTGTCTTCAAACAAACCCAGCTTTCTTCTATCTTTTGAAAGTCTTTCCTGGACTCATCACATCCTGGTCCCTGTGCTCCTCAAGGATATTTTCCTTGGCTTCTCCATTTGTTTCACTGCTCCAGTTCATCATTCTGCTTTCTAAACATCAACACTCCCAATATAGTCTTTGTATTCTTTTTTATCTCCTCTCTTTCCAATGAAAACCCCTAATTCTCTAAGGTTTAGATTATGGCTCCTATATGAGGAATGCTATTGTCTGAGTGTCTCTTCCCAAACCCCTGTTGAAAACTGGTTGCAGTTATGGTCATGTTAAGAGGCAGGACTTTTGGGAGCTCTCAGTTCTCATGGGTGGAATACTGCTGTTATAAAATGGCAAGTTTGGCCTACTTTGCTTCTTTGCCCTTCTGCCTTTTGCTACATGAGGACACTACATTCCTCCCCTCTGAAGCATACAAAAAGAAGGCCCTTACCAAATGCTGTTGCAATGGTCTTTTACTTCCTAGCATCCAGAATTGTGAAAAAGTAAGTTTCTGTTCTTTATAAATTACCCAGTCTCAGGTCTTCTGTTATATCAGCACAAACGGACCAAGACACAGACTCACAAAGTAACTCTTGCTCTCCCCTTTTTACCTAATTTCTTTTTAGTTTCTCTAACAGCTTAGCAATTATCTCTAATTATAGTTGACAATTTCTATAAAACAAATCCATTTTTGTGTCCAAAACCACATCTTTTCTCCTCTCTAGTAACAACAATAGCGGTGACTGACCTCACAACATACCCTGTAAGCAGATGCTTTTTGTCATCTCATTTTACAGATGAAAAAACCAAGATTACACATACAGCTTGTGAGAATTCAAAACAAGTTAGACTGCATCTTACATCTGAGATTACCTATTTAGACAATCCAAAAGAAATGGCTATTCTCCAGGTGTACTCAAACCAAGGTAGTATTTTCAAAGTCCATATTCTGTTTTTGTTGTTGTTGTTGTTGTTGTTGTTGTTGTTTTTGTTTTTTCCGGCACTGGGAATTGAACTCACAACCTCACGCCTGCCAGACAGGCACTTAAACCACTGAGCCAAACTCCCAGCCCTCCGTATTCTGCTTTGATAATTTATTCCACAATAATTTAATGTCTACATAAGATAGACTCTGTTAAAGTCCAGATTTATCACCTAGACCCTAATATTCTTCACTGTTCTACAAACATATGGATTATACTCAAGCACATCTTTTTCTAACTCAGCAAGAACTATACAAAATGCAGAATTATGAAGAAAGGAAGATATTTAAGTTGGTTTGGCTATATAACCAACCCCACTTTAATTTTCAAACTACAGGTCTATGGCAGTAACACAAATGAAATTTCATTAATTTAATTGTTGGTGCTTATATTTACACTACTGTTTTTACATAAGTTTCAAAAAGAATTAAATGGACACAGGATCCTTCTCCTAAAGTACCACAAAGTTAAAATGATGTGGAGATAAAGATATATATATATATATATTTGGTTGTTGTTTTGTTTTTTGTTTTTTGAGACGGTGTCTCACCACACAGTTCAGGCTGGCCTTGAGCTCACTTTGTAGCCCATGCTGGTCTCAAACTTGCAACGATCCTCCTGCCTCAGTCTCCCAAGTGCTAGGATTACAGGCATGTACCACCACACCTAGCTAATATTTCAATCAATGTTACCAATTCCATGAATCTTCAACTACAAAAAAAAATCAAAGGCTAGAATATGTTCCTTGATTTCATCAAGTGGACAATGAACAAACTTAAGTGAGGCCATAATCTGGATCTTAACATTTTAATAAAAAATGGCTTACTCAAAAAGATGGCACACATACTAATCTTGTTGCTGTATTACATTTAACAGTATGACGGCATTTATATCCATATTATGGAATTTTTTTTCATTTGCAAAGAAAACTGATACATGCACATGGGAAATTAAAATCCCAAACACCCAGAAAGCAGATCAGTGAAGCAAAATACTGCCCCCCCATACGCAACACAGCTGGAATCAGTAGACAATGACATTTTAGGTTGAAATGTTCCAGAGAAGTAAAAGTTTCCACCCAACCCATCTTTTTTTAAGGTATTAGGTTAAAACATTCTGTCTGTCTGAAAAGTAGTATTACTACACATGCCAGTGATCTGAACATATTACAATAGACTAAACAGATAGCTGAGACACTTGAAGACAGCTGGGTGGTTACTAGAGTCAAATGACTGACCAGTATGTGTTACAGGTTCTACATTCATGTAATATCCTCAGAAAATATAAAGATACTAGTAGGACGGGCAGGGGTTGATTTATACGCATAAAACACACAAAAAATAGAGGAGCAATTTCCACACAGAGAAGGGAGGGAACTTTTTTCATTTACAAGACCTTACCCTCCAAATCAAAACTCAGAGGTGGGGGAGCAGGCTTGAACTGGTGAGGTTCCCAAATGCAGCCAACTCCCACACAAGTGCTGCCCTGTGACTGTCTGCTCCTGGACCTGCTGGAAGACACCTACAGGTAAATAGCAGCTCATTTATATAGTTATTTACTACACTGCTCCCCATACAACTATCTCAGTCATTACCTCTAAAGACGACAAGAAAATTGTTACCATCATCTCTAGTTTGCATCTGTGAATGACTGCTTCTATTACCTGCAAGCCATCAATGTGATAGTCGCCACACTTCTCTCCCTTATTAGTGTTTTAATTTTTCTTTGTAGCTTCTGCCTCAGAAGTCTAGGCTTCTAAAGTCAATTACCAACTAGAACATGCTTTTTGGTCTTTTCATCAAGCCAGCGATGTAATGTGTAAAAATTTAACTCCAGGGTCTTCCTTAGCCTGGCTAGTGATCATGTTCTGCCTCCCTCTCTCAATCCCCCTCTTTTCTTATTTTAGATACAACTCAGATATTCAAGGATTTTCCTTCCACCACAATAAATTCTCCATCCCACCCTTTATTAATCCCACCCTTGGCTTACTAGGATTTCACTGTTGTCTGAGTTTATGCATTTGGTTGCTTAAAAATTAGTAATCCCTTTTGGAAAAACAAAATACTTCAGAAGTGATTAGTACAACTGCATTTTCATCAAATAAAGTACTCAATAAAGACATACTGAAAACTAGAAAATGCAACCCTTTCTCCCTTTGGAGTGAAAGAGCTGAAATCCACCAAACAAGTATGTACAGTAATGGTTTACTTTAACACTAGCTCAAGCAAACTGAATGTACAAGGAACTTTTTCCCCTTTTTCTCCTCACCCCATCTCTACCATCTAGAAAACTACCTGGCATGTTCAGGAGGCACTCAATAAATATTTTAAACAAACAAATAACATAAGACATAATGAGGATATAGATTGAGGCTTATGTGGCATTAAATAGCAGTGGACGCTTCTCAGATAAAAAAGTACAAACAGCAAATAAACATATGGAAATAATATTCAAAGTCACTGGTGTTTGAGAGATGCAAATGAAAACAACACTGAGGTTCTATCTAACTCCAGAAATAGTGTCTATCATTAAGAAATCAACTAATAACATGTTGGTGAGGCTATGGGGAAAAAAAAGAATTCTTCTCCACTATGTATGTGAGTATAAATTGGGTCCATCAATATGGAAATCAGTACAGAGATTCCTGAAGAAACTAAAAAACAGAAATTCCATTTCACCCAGATATTCTCTTTCTTGGTATCTTCCAGCAAGACTTCAAAGCATCACACCATGTCAAAAAATGCACACCCATGTTTGTTTGTTTGATTGATTTTAAAGAAAATAAAAACAAACAAGATAAAACAGAATAAAGCCAATCAAAACAAAACAGTGAAAGTGGCACAGGACTACAAAACAGGATAATAAGAAATCAACAATGGCTACCATAATGCCGCTTGTTATCTTCAAAATTGCTGCCCACACCATCAGACCTAAAAAAACCAAACAAAACAGAGTAGAAAAAAAAAAAAACAATCAAAACAAAACACTGAATAAAACAAAATAAAACAGAGCAAAACAAAACAGTGAGAACATTATTGGATTTCAAAAACAAGACAAAGCTGGGCATGGTGGGGCACACCTTTAATCCCAGCACTCGGGAGGCTGAGGTAGGAGGAGCATTGTGAGTTCGAGGCCAGCTTGGGCTACAACGCGAGCGCAAGGCTGGCCAGAGCTACATAGTGAGAGCCTGCCTCAAAAAACTAGGGCCGGGAGTTTGGCTCAGTGGCTTAAGCACCTGTCTGGCAGGTAGGAGGTTGTGAGTTCGATCTCAGGTGCCACGAATGAATAAATAAATAAATAAATAAATATTAAAAAAAAATAAGAAGACAAAAGAAAATTCCCAATAGCTGCTATATTGCATATTGCTATCCTCTAAATAGATGTTCAGACTACCAGCTTTGGGCCTATAAAGTCAACCCAATAATACAAGCATTAAGTTGTTTTTGTACCTCAGTTGCCATCAACTCAGTCTGTATTCCTCTGAGTTAGCCGGTTGCTTACCAGAGGATGGAGGGGCTTGGCTCTTCTTGTCTCCCAGCCTGCACACTGGCTGGCTCACAGGAAGGGTGCTTCCTGTTTCTCCTCCCAGCCCACAGTCACCACTGCACTCTTCTGGCCCACAGTCACCACTGGCACATAGAAAGGGTGCATTTGTTTCTCCTCCCAGCCCACAGTCCACTCTCATGTTTATAGCAGCAGAATTTGTAATAGCTAAATCTTGGAAACATCTATTGAGGCCCATCAACAGATGAATAGGATAAAGAAAATGTGGTTTTTACATACAACGGAGTACTATTCTGCCATAAAGAAGTATAAACTTGAGACATTTCTAGGGAAATGGATGCACCTTGAGACCATACTTTTTAGTGAAATAAATTGGACACATGTTCAAATATCACATTGTTTCTTTCATGTGAGAAATAAAAAGCACAAATACGGAACAAAATCCATGACAGATATTGAGAAGTAGGAAAAATACGTTCAAATGGGAAGGGGAACAAGGAAAAAGAGGAGAAGGGAAGGAAGAGGAAAAAATGGATCTAGATGTGTTGTGAGCATGTATCAACTCCCCATGATGAATCTAATCATTATATACTATATACATGCATTAAAAATTTCAACAAATTTAAAAGATAAAAGTAAAAATCTACTTTTTAATTTTACTGAACATAAGAAATCTTATATCCAATTTTTAATTGTATTAAAATTCTATTACCCATCCTCATTTTCAGGGTCCCCCTGCTGTTTAAAAAGTCATGAAACTTTAACTTTATTATCAAGCAAGAATCTATAAAGAACTACAAATATGTTTCAGTAAAAAATATTTTAAGGTGTTTGTCTAGGGGAATGTAGGTTGCCACAGTGTTGGATCAGCCAGAACAGTGCTTTTTCAAACTATCTTCTTTATAAGCTCTTCACTACAGGGTTTTGCAGAGGTGTTTCATAAGTGCTTCAAAAGTTCTGCAAATATACCTCCTCTCCAATTATATTTAAAAAATGAGTTCTAGGGCTGGTCATGTAGCAGTGGTAGAGTGCTTGCTTGCTTTAATTCCCAAGGATTGCTGGCACAGGGAGAAAAAGAGGAAGAGGAGAAGGGTGGGGGGAAGGAAATATCAGATAAATTCATTTTTGTATACAACTCAGAATGTAGCTTCTCTTTGTCTCCAATGGTAAAGTATCCTAAAGTTGCGAGACATGATACTTCAAATTCTTAACATTTGCAGGGTCTTATTTATGATCATCTATATTTTCTTTATATGCTAGAACTAAAGCATAATGCATAAACCATTTGCATGTTTTAATAGGACTTAAAGGTTTTGCCTGGTACTGGATTTTTGTGTTTACCCAAATAGGTTGTTTTTGACTGAATTATGAAATCAATTTCCACTAATGGAATACTACTTTAAATACTTAAAAAATGCTAGTCTTAGGGTAGGAGAAGCACTTAAACCACTAATATTAGGTGAAAATATCTATTTCAATATGTGAATTAGTATATTCCTTAAAACATGTAAATGTGTGTGACACTTTTAAATGTATTTTTATTCCTATCATGGGACACTGAGGCAGAATTTTAAGATTAGCTCCCCTTGATCTTTATAAAACAAGTACAATGTTTTATGTAAAAAAGAATAATTTTAGCATCTGAATTGAGGGGTCATGAAAAGCAGCAGGTATACTCTGCGGTATATTGGTGTGGCTGAAGTATAGATTATGGTCACATGGACAAGGAACTATTAGGAAGGCAGAAATGTCATGGCATTGCCATATATCAGAGTTGTTATAGGAGTTTGTATAGTATGTAAGATCAAGGTAAAATTTAGCCAAAAGTTTGGTAGCCCTTCATAATCTGTTTCTTTACTTTACTATGTTAAATTATAATGTACCAAAATTATCTGTGTAAGTTTTATCATAAACACATTCATTTGTGAATGGAAGTATAACTACAAACAGGTTAGAAACTATGCTAAAAATGTAAGTAAGCAGTGATTGGATATAAATGTACCAAAGTACTAACTATGGTTTATGTAAGGATTATAGTGGTATGGGTGATTATTTTTTAAATTCCTTTCCTTAACTCTACTATCTTATTTTCTGAAGTGTATTGCATTACTTTTATAATGAGGACAGCAAATGTGAAAAAGACTTTCTTTAAATCACAGATTTAAAGGAAATATAGCCTTTTGTATTACAATATTTAAAACTACTGAAAAAAGGGCAAATTCTTTACTACCACAACTCTCAACTATGCCAGAAACCTTTCCACTTCTGAGTTCATGTGACTTTAGTTTTAGTAGTTATTGAACCCTTAATTTATAGAGTATATATAATATTCAGCTAGAGAAAGAGTTCAAACAAAATGAAAAAAAAGGATACCATGGCTATGCAGATTAAAATGTAGATATGCTAATATTTACATGGAAAAGTAAGGCTAAGGCTCCTAGTTCCTTGTGACTTTTCATAAAAAGAGTGACTTTAAACATAGTTTGTAGGCCAGGTAACATGTTAGAAGACCTGAACTTTTACAAAGCTTATAGCTGGCTTCTAAACTGACACTGAGTAATGAAAAAATGGTTCTGTGAATCCTTTAAAAGGCCGCAGTACTTGTGGTTCAACATATTCTTCCAAAATATGTGTTATGAACTACCATGAGAATCATTTTTTCACTGATTATTGCTGTCATGATGCAAAATGTGTGTTATGTTTTGCACTTTACAAAATGTTTCATAATTCTATTAAGATAGCCAAGTGCAGATAAAGAGACTTGAGCTCAAAAAAGGTGCAGTGTTATACTCCTAATCACCCAGGCACTAAGAAATAGAGCCCTGACCAAATAAATGCCAGGCCTGTAACATCAAATGCTATAATATTGTGGTATATGCTTTAAGCATCCATTTTGTGCAGTGCTTTTCCTATGGGTATGATTCACTTTGTACCCCAAGCTATAAGCAAAAACAAATACAGAGAACATCCAGAACATTCAGGATGTTTGTAGCTGATGTGATGAACAGCAGCTACTTTTCCAAAATAATGGAAAAATAATTTGGGGTTAAGCCAGGCATGGTGGTGCATACCTTTAATCCCAGCACTCGGGAGGCTACGGTAGGAGGAACACTGTGAGTTCGAGGCCAGCTTGGGCTACAACATGAGCGCAAGGCCAGCCTGAGCTACATAGTGCAACCCTGCCTCAAAAAACTAGGGCCAGGAGTTTGGCTCAGTGGCTTAAGTGCCTGTCTGGCAGGTGCAAGGTCGTGAGTTCGATCCCTGGTGCTGCCAAAAAAAAAAAAAATAATAATAATAATAATAATAAAAATAATTTGGGGTTAGGGGTACTCTTCAGTATTTTTCAGTCACATCTGTAAACAAAGTCACAATCATCATCAGTAGACGTTGCACCACTAAAACTAAAGAAACACACAATCGCAAAGAGTAGAATAAGAGCATTTAGATTGGGTACATTATCCAATAACACTTAACAGTTCTGGGATCCCAAATTACAGACAATTTGGAAGCAATTAAAAAGAAAACAACACTAACTGGGAAAGTTAAAGGACATAAGAAGCAGCTGAGGGGACACTTCAACCTACAAGTACCCTAGGAGACTGTATCAGTGGTGACAAACCTATGGCACGTGTGCTGCAGTGGGCTGTTTGTATCACTGAAATTTCTAAAAGGTTCACCATCAATGGTGAACAATAGGTGATGATGAACAATAATCTTCCATGGAAGTAGTAAACTTATCAAGAGAAAAGGAACCTAAATTGCAATAGGAGAAGTTTAGTTTATTTACTTATTCATTGATTCATTTATTTACATACTGCAGTACTGGGTATTGAATCTGGAGCCTCACTACAAGACCTCTACTACTGAGATGTATCCCCAGTCCATTAGTTAAAGCCATCAAATTTTGAGAAAGGGTCTAAGCTGCCCAGGCTGGCCTCAAACTCTCAATTCTCCTGCCTGAGCCTCTCCAGCAGCTGGGATCAAAGGCAGACATGAGCAACCATCCATGGCTTAATTTTATTCTTGGAGAAAAAAAGATATGTTACAATGCTGGATAACATTTCCAAAGGAAGAGGACTCTGTTTTGAAGAAGCAGCTTTCTGATTGCATTTTATGTACAGTTCAGTGGCAGAGGTTATTGTGAATATTGTGTAGAAATTGAACAAAAGAATGCTTAATTATTTTATTATTGTTATAGCCTAATGTATTTAAAAATGTCTAAGATGTCTTGACATGGTCCTTGCCCTCTAAGAACTCATAAACATTCTAAGGACACAATATTAATTACAAAACTAATGTTGCACTGAAATTAATTATAAAAGGCAAGAATGCATAAGAAAGGTGAATATAGATGATATAAAACTTGAACAGACACAGTATTTAACCTATTTTATTTTATTTTATTTTATTTTATTTTATTTTATTTTTTGGTACTGGGGTTTGAACTCACAACCTTGCACCTGCCAGGCAGGCGCTTAAGCCACTGAGCTAAATCCCCAGCATTTAATCCATTTTAAACACAGGGAAAATGTCTTACAAAAAACTATGGGACATTGCTAAAAATGGAAATTTTTCTATTACTTATATTTGGTTCCTCATAGTAGCTTTTCCTCACATTGATGTATCACAGTATCATCTGTTTATCTGCATTGTTACCTATTTGCAAATACCTGCTACAAAAGCACAAAGATCATTTCTGCTCACTTGTTTCTAGTAAAGCAACATGTGCACAGAGCTATTTCATTCTCAATAACATAGCAACTTTTCCATGGGTTCTCTGTGTTATGAGAATGAGTGCTGAACATAAGTATTCTTTAGCTTCTTTACTATGTGTTAACAGGTGACTATTTTCCACTTAATTATATTATTTTATAATGCCAGGTTGAATTCATTGTTGACCATTATCCACGGCTACCTGAAATCAACTAAATCTTAGGGATTGGTAAAGGACCCAACTCTGAAGGCTTTTGGACTAGATTCAAATCCTGACTTGCCCATTTATTTATTCACTACATAATCCCATACAATGTACTTGCTTTTCTAACCCTCATTTTCCTCATCTATATATATAACAGGGATAATAGCTGTTCGGAGAATTAATTTGGTTTTGACACAGAATGATCTTAGCAGAGTTCCTATCACTTAATGCTCTCAAAACTTAGCTATTATGAATTATCAAATGGAAGAAAAGGAATACTATATTAGTTAGCTAGGGCTGCTATTACAGCTTGTGTCTAAGTATCCCTCCAAAGCCTCATGCAGTCATAGGTGGGGCTTCTCAGAGGTGGCTGGATCTACAGTTTGTGGTGCTGGGATTAAGAGTGTGTAATTACTAAATTAGTCCACTGATTGGTTTGGCACCAGCATAAGCCCAGAAGCCTAGATAGAACATAAAAGGGAGCCGGGCGTGGTGGCGCACGCCTTTAATCCCAGCACTCGGGAGGCTGAGGTAGGCGGAGCGTTGTGAGTTCTAGGCCGGCTTGGGCTACAACGCTGGGCAAGGCCGACCTGAGCTACATAGTGCGACCCTGCCTCAAAAAAAAAAAAAAAAAAAAAAAAAAAAAAAAAAAAAAAAAAAAAAAAAAAAAAAAAAAAAAAAAAAAAAAAAAAAAAAAAAACCAGGGCCGGGAGTTTGGCTCAGTGGCTTAAGCGCCTGCCCTGGCAGGCGCAAGGCTGTGAGTTCAATCCCCGGTGCCGCAAAAAAAAAAAAGAATATAAAAGGGGCAGAAAGAAGCTGCTATTGTCCCTTGTGTCTTGCTTGATTTGCTAACTTCTGCCTGCCATGGACTGTTACTCCTCTGCAATTCACTTCTGCTATGCCATCCTGCCTAGGATCCAGCCAACTATGGACTGAAACCTCTATAAACTGTGAGCCAAGTCAGCCTTTCTTCCTCTAACTTTGGGTGTCAGGTACTTGGTCTCAGCAACCAGAAAAGTAACTAAGATAGCCGCCATGACAAAATACCTAAGTTTGGATCACTTATACAGCAGAAATTTATTTTTCTAACAGTTCCAGAATTTAAAAGCCCAAGATTTACGCATCAGGAGGTTTGATTATTTCTGTGTTGAGGGTAGGGGCTGGGAGTGCTGTGTGTGTGTCTCCCTCCAAATCTCCCTCTCTTATCAGGACACTAGTCAGACTGGATTAGGCCTACCTTAGCCTCACTTTAACTTAATCCTTTAAAGACCTTATCTCCAGATATATTCACAGTTTGAGGTATGGGGCATTAAGGTTCTCACATGGGAAGGAGGGGGTGGCACAATTCACCCCATACCCATATACCTTTGCACATTCTAGGTATAGACACTCCACACAATAAAATCTTAAATTATTTGAGAGAAGGGAATCTTGTAATACTTCTCAGCTTTCTAACACAGAAAGAACCTAAGATCATTTATCTTTGGAAGGATATACAGACAGATGGTAAAGAGCAACACATATATACTGTACATACATATTATCTCTAGAATATAGATGTCCATCATACTTTGTAAAAAGCTCTCTAGAACTGCCAAACAATAATCATCAATAAAAATAATTTACCTAAAGTGTACATAATAGTTACTGTTCTCAAAGCACAAGAATTCCACTGCACAAGCACTTGCTTTCTCTTTAGATCACCAGTTCATTTAAGAAAAGAATAACATGTTAGTAGAAATTAACACAGAAACCAGACCAGCACAGAACTGAACCAGAAAGTTTTTAATACTTTCAAATGATGTTGCTAAATTCATATAGAACCAGAAGAGACATAATAGCAAAAGCAATCCTGGGTAAGAAGAGCAAAGCAAAGGGTATCAAAGTCCCAGACTTGAAGTTATATTGCAAAGCTACAGTGACAGGGGCTGGGAATTTAGCTCAGTGGTATAAGCCCCTGCCTGGCAAGTGCAAGGTTGTGAGTTCAATCCCTGGTACCGAAAGAAAAAAAAAAAACCTACGGTAATAAAACCATCATGGTACGATCACAAAAACAGACATAAGTATAAATAAAACAAAATAGAGGATACAGAAACAACTCCAAGCATGCTTGACCATTTCACTTTTGACAAAGGAGCCAAAAATATACAGTGGAGGAAAGATATCCATTTTTAATAAATGGTGTTGAGAAAACTGGCTATGCACATGCAGAGGGCTGAATCTAGACCCGTATCTCTCTCCATGTACTAAACTAACATCAAAATGGATAAAAGAATTAAATATCAAAACAGAAACAACCTGCTGGAAGAAAAAATAGGTATAATTCTTGAAGTCATATGTTTAGGCAAGGACATTCTGAAGAGAACCCCAGTTGCACAAGAAATACTATCAAGACTTAAAAATGATCACATCAAATTAAAAAGCTTCAGCACAGCAAAACAAAGAACCAACAGAATGAAAAGATGATGTACAGAATGGAAAAAAATATTTTCCAGCTATTCCTCAGACAGAAGACAAATATCTAGAGTACATAAATAACTCAAAAACATTAGACACCCCCAAAATAAAACACCCAGTCAAACAATGGGCAAGTGAAATGAAGAGAAACTTCACAGAAGTACAAATGAAAAATAAATACATGAAAAAAATGTTCAACATCACTGGCCATTAGGAAAATGCAAATCATTATGATTCCAGTTTACCACAGGAAGAATGCTCATCATCAAAAAATCAAATAAGAAACGCTGGTGAGGCTGTAAAGAAAAAGGAATCTGTCTACACTGTTTGTGGAGATATAAACTAGTACAATCACTATGGAAATTATTATGGATATTCTTCAAAAAACTGCAACTAGAAATTACATTTAACCCAGCTATTTGCCTTTTGGTATCTTCCCAAAAAGAGTTAAAGACATGGTATTACATGCATAGCCATAGCAAAACAATTCATAATAGCTAAATCTTGGAAGCAGCCTATATATCCATCAACAGATGAATGGATAAAGAAAATATGGTATTTACACACAATGGAATACTACTCTGCTATAAAAAGATAAATGAGTCATTTGTAGGAAAATGGATGAACTTTGAGACCATAATGTTAAGTGAAGTAAATCAGACACACAAGCTTAAATATCACATTGTTTCTCTTATATGGGACAGCCGAATTATAAATAAAGAGCAAAAAATAAGATAATAGGAAGTAGGGAGATAGAACTTTCTCAAATGAGAAGGGGATCAGGAGATGGAGGGAGAAGCAAGGGAAAGGAAGAAAAGGGGCTGAAAAAGGCATTAAGATGTGTTATATACATGCACCAACTCCACATAAGGAATGTAAACATTATGTGCTGTAAACAAATACTGTCTTAGTTCCTTTTCTAGTTGCTCAGACAAAATACCTGACATCCAAAGTTAAAAGGAAGAACGATTTATTTAACTCACAGTTTGTAGAGGTTTCACAGTCCATAATATGCTGACTCCAAAGCAGGGTGACATGGCATACAGGCATCACAAGGGCAGAACACTTCATGGCAGGGAGAAGTAGCAAAAGCAACAAGGGACAAGACAGCCTCTTTTTGTATCCTGGTTAACAGGATTATGGTAGTGTCAAGCCAGTCAGTGAGCTGACTCAGTAATCACCTTAATCCTAGCATCTTTAATTCTAGCATTACACAAATCAATTCTAGATTCAGCCACCTCTGAAAGAGCCCCACCTCTGACCTCATCAGACTTTGGGGCAACATCTAGTCACAAGTCATAACACAAGCTACTAAAAACTTCATTTTGTTTTATATATTGTTTGATAGGTAATTCTAGTCACAACTAAAATAGCACATGCCATTAATGGATAAATTACAATATCTGATTACTGGTGGCCATGTTACTCTGAATGTCAGTAGTCGCATCACCAATATTTAGAAACTGAAATTCGCAAACTATTTCATTCACAAACTTAAAACTGGATACTAATTCAAGTTATATATATCAGATGACCACTGACAGGAAATACCTTGGTCAATATATGTTACTCAAAAGACTACATTTAACTATCTCCCACAAAAAATCTATGGGACAAGGTCAAAGCATAACTAGCATCCAGGAATTCAGGGACAGAAGCAATGTCTTCCTGAAAAACTGATGCACAGATCTACAAAAACATATGCAATATGTAGTTTAAATGAGAAAATATGCAAAGAGGCTTTAAATACACTAAAAGGCTAAATAAAACTAATGTAGCATTTTTAAGATGATGCTATTCTGTATTTAGGGCATTCGAAAAAGCTAGTGTTTCAACCAAAAAGTCTTTTCCTAACAGATAAGCAGATAAAATAAACCTGATTAAGTAAAATAGGAAATGGAATCAAACATGTGAGTTGTAGCCAAATGTTTGCAGCCAAATGTTGCTACACAGTAAATCAACATAGTTTTTTAACACAGATCATAATCTGATTGTTTCCACATTTTCCTCTACTGTCAAATGAGGGTCTAGAAAATATTGCCTCATAAAAAAAAATCCTTGTTCGGGAGGCTGAGGTAGGAGGAGCGTTGTGAGTTCGAGGCCGGCTTGGGCTACAACGCGAGCACAAGGCTGACCTGAGCTACATAGTGCGACCCTGCCTCAAAAAAGTAGGGATGGGAGTTTGGCCCAGCAGCTAAAGCGCCTGTCTGGCAGGTGTGAGGTTGTGAGTTCAATCCCCCGTATGGCAAAGAAAAAAAAAATCCTTGCATTATGCCACTTTAATTTTTATAATAGAAACAGCAATTTTTACATAAAGCTTTTAAAGGATGTAAAGTGCAAAGATTATTTTAGTTAACCCAAAAAGTCATGTAGCATAAAAACACCTCATGTTACACACCCAATCAAAATTTGTGCCACAGATGAAAAATAAATTAATATGAAATAATGCCTATACTTGTTTAAATGTCTTATATCAATCATCAGACTTTAAATCTACCCTTTTACCTGATACTACACACAGAGAAATATCCTCAATAGAAAATTCTACATAATCACAATCAAAATAAAGAGCTAATAAATTTGCAATACAGAGTCCTCTATGCAAAGTGCATCATCGTTTTGTTTCCAATATCAGGATATTAAAATATAACCACCTCATACTTATAACATTAATACAATCAATTTGCAAAACATGTCTAAACATAATTTCACTGTTTCATGCTGTCTTTTAGACATTTTCAAATGTCAAAGGTAAGTTAACTTCCTAATATTTAAAATCTACAGTATCTGAGCATTCCTTAAACAATGATTTTAACCTAGCATGATGAAATAATATAATTTGAAGCAATATACTAGAAGGAAAGGGCCTGATAAGAAATTACTGTAAAACAGTTGTGTGTGCTGAAAGCCTGCACAGCAAAATCTACGTAGTGCTACAGCTTCGGCAGTGTAGCCTTGGCACCTCGCTCGGAACCTGGTAGGGCCCTGCCCAGTGTCCCCAAACATCCAGGGACTTTTAGGAAGTGGCCTGGGTCCTGGCTGGGCCCCTCTCAGCAACCCCAAGTGGCAGGGGAACCTCCTGTGCTGAGTGGTACGAGCTCAAAGTCTGCACAGTGAACTCCAGATAGCTGTGCAACCTCAGCAGCTCGACTAGAACCTGGTGGGTCTCCGCCCAGTGACCCCAAGTAGCCAGGGAGCTTTGGTGCGCTGTGCGGTATGAGCTGAAGGCCTGCACAGTGTACTCCATCTAGCTGTTCAGCCTTGGTAAGCAACTCAGAACCTGGTAGAGTCCCGCCCAGCAAACTCAAGCAGCTAGGAGCTTTGGAGTGCCACATGTGGTGTGCTGAAGGTCCACCCAGCATACTCCCATTTTTTTTTTTCCCCCAGCACTGGGGATTGAACTCACAACCTCGGGCCTGCCAGACAGACGCTTAAGCCACTCAGCCAAACTCCCAGCCCTTACTCCCCTCATTTGAGGGACCTTCAAGTGCCACTAGGAACCTGGGGAATAAAGGAAAATGATAAAAAAGAAAGAGTAAAATGCAATCCCAAACCTCCAGCCCATCCTAACCAAGCCTACGAGACATGGATACAGAAGAAAGGGTAAGATATACACCTAAAACTTCTGAAATGATAGCAACTGAAGTAAACAAACAACTCCATGAAGTTGTATAACTCAGATCAGAAATAATCTCCCAGGTAAAACAAGAAATGATAAATGTAATCAAAGAAATGCTGAGCACAACTAAAGAAGACATAGTTTAAAAAATCAAGGAGCACTTCAAAAAGATGGAAACCTTGAATGAACAATTTAAGAAAGAAACAGAAGGCATGAAACAGATTCAAAGAGATATCCAAGAAATCAAAACCTCCATCGAAAGCTGGCAAAACTGCCACAGTGAATGTGAAGATACATTTTCAGGCCTCAAAGACAAGATTGCAGCAAGTGAAAAGAAAAGGAAAGATCTTTTAAAAATAACAAGGGATCAGGAAGCCAGGCGTGGTGGCGCACACCTTTAATCCCAGCACTTGGGAGGCTGAGGTAGGAGGAGTGTTGTGAGTTCGAGGCCGGCTTGGGCTACAACGTGAGTGGCAAGGCTGGTCTGAGCTACATAGTGCGACCCTGCCTCATAAAACTAGGGCCGGGAGTTTGGCTCAGTGGCTCAAGTACCTGTCTGGCAGGCATGAGGTTGTGAGTTTGATCACCAGTGCTGCAAAAAAAACAAGGGATCAGGAAATAACAATTCAACAGTTGCAGGACGATGCAAAGAAAAACAATATACAATCTATAGGTGTAAATGAAAAGAGAGTGACAACACAAATGACAGCAAAAGACTGCCGCGTCCTTCTCTAGCCATGCTCTGTTGACAAGGTCCAAACATGGAAGAAGATAGATCTTCAAGGAGAACATCTTCTAAGAAAAGGCTGCAGCATAAAAATTGGCTTTGTGGGAATGGGTTAATGCTTCTTGGGAACTATAGTGTTAATTTGTGCTCTGATCTAGTTCTGAAAATTTTTTCTTCTTTTTTTCTCATGCACAAAATCAGTAAACAAAGTACAGAAACTCCCTAAGAACAAAGGGACAGTTAATAAAATGTTTTTCTACAATTAATGATGTAATGGTCTGACATCGAGTCTGGACCAGTGAGATCAAGGTCAGACCAAAAGTTTGGGAGCCTTTGATGATAATAATAATGACCAGCTGGCTGGGGCTGGCTGGGAACCTCCATGCGGAGAGGCCGATATGTTACTATGTTTTAAAACAGACAAGGTAGATAACACATCCTTGCAGCTGCAAGAACATCACAGGGGGATTGGGGGGCTAAATTAGGGCTGAATATAATCTTGTGTTTTGCAGGCTTTTAGATAGGATACCACTATGGAGCACTTATTAGTAGCAAAAACACGCTTCAAGGTCTTTAACTAAATATAAACTTTCTGCCTATGCTAACAAATCATGTAACTATAGAAACCATGTTATCATAGAAACACCTGTTGATTTCATTCTTTTTATCTAAACTTTCAACCCTGGCCAAAAAAAAATTACTTAATATTCTGTTAGAGCTTATAATAAACGAAGCAGATTCAAGCAGTCTCTGAGCTGTTTGTGTGTCTGTTCTCCATGCGCCGACGCTCAGCCCACCTTTGGGAACTCTGTGGACCAAGTCCAGCTGGACCATGGCAAAAGACTTTTTACAAAAGTAACAGCTGAAAATTTCCCAAACGTGGCAAAGCAAATTGACATACAGAGAAATGAAGCATACAGAACTCCAACTAGCCATAACCAAAATACATTACACCCAGACATATAATAAACAAATCCCAGAAATTCATTGTTAGAACAGAATATTAAAAGCTGTTACAGAAAAGATACAGATCACCTATAAAGGAAAGCCCATCAGAATCACAGCAGATGTCTCAACACAATCTAATCAAGAGCATGGAGTGAAGTATTTCAAATCCTAAAAGAAAATGACTTCCAACCCAGATTGATATACCCTGCCAAACTGTCTTTCAAAATTGATTGAGAAATAAGATACCTCCACGACAAAGAACAGATGAAGCACTTCATGACCATCAAACCAACCCTGCAAAGAATACTTAAAGATATTCCAGATACACATAAAAATAACTACGACTCCAAGAACATCAACAGAAAACAATCACCAAGCACGGCAAACAATTAGAGGAAAAAGGTAAAGAATCAACAGCAGAAAGATATTACAACAAAAATAAGCTAATATATATCACTTATAACCATTAATGTAAATAGCCTCAATTCACCAATTAAAAGAAAAATACTGGCAGGGCAAACAAACAGAGCAAACAATTAAACACCAATTAAACAGAGGAAAAAGGTAAAGAATCAACAGCAGAAAGATATTATGACAAAATAAGCCAATATATATCACTTATAACCACTAATGTAAAGGGCCTCAATTCACCAATTCAAAGAAAAACACTGGCAGAATGAATCAAGAAACAATATCCAACCAAATACTGTATACAAGAAACCCATCTAACCCAAAAGGAAACTCATAGACTGAAAGTCAAAGGATGGAAAACAATACTCCATGCAACAGGAACCACCCAAAAAAATCAGGGGTAGCTATTCTGTTTGCAGACAATGTGAAGCTCAAACCAAGAATGATCAAAAGACGTAAAGAAGGTCACTACATAACTACATAACCATTACATGGTTAGGGGAAAACTTCAAGAGGAAGAGATAAGAATCTTAAATATATATGCATCAAATATGGAGCACCCAGCTATGTAAGACGAATATTAATAGAAATGAAAAATCAAATAAGTAATAACACAATTATAATGGGAGAACTTAACAACTCATTGACAAAAAGAGACAGAACAACTAGAGAGAAAATCAGCAAAGAAATAACAGGACTGAATCAAACTTGTGAACAAATGGACTCAGTATACGTGTGCACAGAGTTCCACCCAACAACATCAGAATACACATTCTTCTCAGCTTCACATGAGATATTGTCTAAAATAGACCATATACTAGTCTGTAGAACATGCTTAAATAAGTGCAAAAGAGTCAAAATTATCCCATGCATATTATCTGATCAGAGTGCCATGAAACTGGAAATCAATGGCAAAAGAAACTGCAAAAACACCATAAACACATGGAAATCAAATAATACACTCCTGAAAAATCAATGGGTCACAGAGGAAATTAAAGAAGAAATTAAACAATATCAACAAGCAAACGAAATACAAATGCAAATCAGAACCTGTTGGATGCAATGAAAACAGTCCTCAGAGGGAAGTTTATTTCGGTGAATTCCCACATCAGGAAAACAGAAGAAACACAAATAAACAACCTGATGCTACACCTCAAACATCTAGAAAAAGAAGAGCAAGTCAAGCCCAAGTCAATGGAAGGGAGGAAATTATAAAGATCGGAGCAGAAATTAAGGCAACAGAGACTAAGAAAATAATACAAAGAATTAACAAAACAAAAAGTTGGTTCTTTCAAAAAATAAATAAAATTGACAAGCCCCTGGCCAATCTTATTTTAAAAAGCAAAGAAAAAACTCAAATTCATGCAATAAGAAATGAAAAGGGCAAAATTACTACAGACCCTGTGGAAATACAGAAGATCATCAATACCTACTTCAAAAACCTTTACTCTCATAAGTCTGATACAGAAGAAATGGACAGATTTTTAGAAATATATGACTTAACAAAACTGAATCAAGAAGATGTAAAACTGTTAAACAACCCAATTTCAGCTAATGAAATTGAAAATATAACTAGAACCTTACCAACAAAGAAAAAGGTCCCGATGGATTCACTGCTGAATTCTACAAGAAATTCAAGGAAGACTTAATGACAACACTCCACAAATTCTTCAATGAAATTGAAAGGGAAACAGTTCTCCCTAACTCATTCCTGGAAGCAAGTATTACCCTAATATCAAAACCAGGGAAAGACCTAACCAAAAAAGAGAACAATAGGCCAATCTCCCTAATGAACATAGATGTAAAAATCCTCAATAAAATACTGGCAAACAGAATATAGCAAGTCATTAAGAAGATTATACACCATGATGAAGTGGGATTCTCCCCAAGAATGCAAGGATGGTTCATACACAAATCAATAAATGTAATACACTATATCAATAGAGCCAAAGACAAGAATCACATGATCATTTCAATAGAGGCAGGAAAAGCTTTTGATAAAGTCCAACACTGATTCATGATAAGAACCCTATGGAAAATCAGAATAAGTGGTCTTTACCTCAATCTGATAAAAGCCATCTATGACAAACCAACAGCCAGCATCATATTAAATGATCAAAAACTGAAAGCTTTCACTCTAAAATCAGGAACTAGACAAGGATGCCCACTATCACCACTCCTATTCAACATAGTGCCGAAAACATTAGCCAGAGCAATTAGATAAGGGAGAGAAATAAAAGGAATAAGGATAGGAAAAGAAGAAGCTAAATAGTCATTATTTGCAGATGACATGATACTCTACAAAGAAGACTGCCAAAACTCCATTGAAAGACATCTAGATGTAACACCCAAATTCAGTAATGTTACTGGATACAAAATCAACACTAAAAAATCAATACCATTTCTGTACACAAACCACAAACTTACTGAGAGAGAAGTAACAGAAACCATACCCTTCACAATATCACCCAAAAAGATGAAATACTTAGGAATCAATCTAACAAAGGAAGCAAAAGATTTATTCAGCGAAAATTACAGTACTCTCAAAAAAGATATTGAAGAGGATCCTAGTAAATGGAAAGACATTCCTCGTTCATGGATAAGAAGAACAAACATCATGAAAATGGCCATTCTCCCAAAATTGTTATATAGATTTAATGCAATTCCAATCAAAATACCATTAGCATAATTCACAGATCTTGAGAAACCATTCCTAAAATTCATCAGATACCAGAAGAGACCTAGAATAGCAAAGTCAACTCTGTACAACAAAGGCAAGGCAAGAGGCATCACAACTCTGACTTGAAGTTATACTACAAAGCTACTGTGGCACTGGAATAAAAACAGACCTGAAGATCAATGGAATAGATTAGAAGATACAACCACAACTACAAACACCCTTAGCCACCTTATATTTGACAAAGGGGCCAAACATGTTCACTGGAAGAAAGATAGCCTCTTTAATAACTGCACGGGAAACACTTCCCAGAATCAACAACTGGGATCTCGTCTTATTAAAAAGTTTTTGAATGTCAAAAGAAATCTCCAACAGAGTGAAAAGAAAACCTACGAATTGGGAAAAAATCTTATACAACTGTCCCTCAGACAAAGGACTTCTATCTAGAATATATAAAGATTTAAAAATATCATGCCGCCGAAATTCAAAGACTCAATTCAAAAATGGGCATCTGAGATGAATACACACTTCTCAGCTAAAGAAACACAAATGGCAAATAAATACATGAAAAATTGTTCAGCATCATGGGTCATTAGAGAAATGCAAATTAAAACAACACTGAGATTTCATTTCACTCCAGAAAGAATGGCCAGGGATCAAGAAAATCACCAATAACAAATTCTGGAGAGGATGTGGGGAAAAAGGAACTCTTCTACACTGTTGGTGGGAGTTTACACTGGTGAAACCACTGTGGAAATCAGTCTGGAGGTTCCTCAAGAAGCTAGGATTAAGAGATCCCATTTGACTCAGTTATCCCACTTCTGAGCATATGTCCAGAAGAACTGAAAACATCATACCACAGTGATATATATGCATTCATGTTTATAGCAGCACAATTTGTAATAGCTAAATCTTGGAAACAACCCAAATGACCATCAACCAAGGAATGGATAAAAAAGATGTGGTATTTTTATACAATCAAGTATTACTCAGCTATAAAGATCACATTGAGGCTTTTATAGGTATATAGATACAACTTGAGACCTTACTCATAAGTGAAATAAACTCACATGTGTAAATACCATATTGTCTCCCTAGTGTAAGAAACTGAAAGCATAAATAAGATAAAAAATTTTCAATAAATATTGTGAAAGGGTAAGAAACTGCTCAAAGGGGAAAAAGTAACTCAGATAGAGAAAAGGAGACAAGAAGGATGGGAAAAGAAACAAAGATATAAATTTGTATATATAAACTTAGGATACCTAGGATGATTGTACTAGCGAATCTATTAGTTCTTGGAACAAAACAGCTAACATTCATAGGATAAGGTCAATTTTGCAAGTCTATATCTGGTAATCTGAGTAACTCTTTTGAAGATAACTAAGCAAAATAACCACCTTTGTTATGCTCCTACCACCTTGTTGTGAAAGCCTATACTGTTATTGTTTTAGGTTCTTTGTTATTGTTATTTATGTCTCTTTTGCTTTTTGTTTTTCTTGTATTTTTTTTGTGTTGTTTTTCCCTCTAATACAGAAAGGATAGATATACATGTATAGACTTATAAATGCCTAGAACTTCTCCTAAAGAATTTATAAGAATTGATTTTATTATGTAGGATGGTATCAACAGTTATTTTGAAGAGAACAAGACATTATGATAGACATTGCTGATTTCCTATCATTTTGTTTTGAAATCCAAGAATGCTTTTATTCTTTATTTTGATTTGTTTTAGTCTGTTTTCTATTGGTTGATTTTAATATATGTGAAGGTATGGACAGTTATTTTGAGGAAAACAAGAAACATTATAGTAGCTATTGTTGGCTTCCTATTGTCTGGTTTTGAAGGCCCATAATGCTTTCACTCTTTTGTTTTGAATAGTTTTATACTATTTTGCTTTGTTTGAATTTTTGTGTCTGATGGTATGAACAACTATTTTGAAGGAAACAAGAGTCATTATGGTAGCCACTGTTGATTTCCTGGTGTCTTGTTTTGAAGTTCTGTGTTGCTGGCATTGTTCTGTTCTGATCTGCTTTGTTCTAATTTGTTTTGTTTTGCTTTGTTCTCTTTATAATAAAAAAATAAAATAAAATAAAAATAAATTAAAAAATAAGAAATTATTTAAAAATGAATGTAGGTTTAAATAATAAAACCTTTCAAAACATATACAGATACCTTTATCCAAAATAAGAATAATATACAAGTTAGTTCACAATGTTAAAATACTAGGAAATGAGAAAGTAGCTACTCATCGCATATAATGAATATGAAATTAGAAAAGACTGAAATAGGTACTTTAATAGTGTTTGTGCTATTTTTAAAAGATCACTTATTGTATACCATCATTAAATTGCCTTAGGTCTTATGTTCATCTGATTTCCAAATGAATTTTTCTACTTTATACACTAGTTTAAAATAATGGCATTAACTAGTTTTATTCTGATTGAATTTACATTCTTACCAAAATTGTCGCCAACATAAAACTAAATATTTACAGTAGCAACTATCCTGAAATTCCTAAACACATAAGAAAAAGCAATCAAGTTGGAGTACAAGAAAGTGAAAGTGATGTTTTACCATGAAACTACTCCAAACTCTAATAATCAATGTTTTGTCTCCCCCTTCTGGATTACACATTTATAAAAAAGAAAAAAAAAAAAACAGCAAAATAAAATTTAATCTTTACTTTTCACAGGACAAATAACTGGCCTCACATGGTTGTCATATTAGATGAAGTAACCATAAAGATACTATTCTATTAATAAACTAACAAAACCTGAATTTACTAATGCAAAAACAGCTAACCACTTTACAGAAACATATTGCTATATTAAAAGCCTATTACTACATAGTCTACAGTAAAAACTGTATCAATAATATTTGAATTTATGACTTTGAAACTAGCCATTAACATATACTTTTAACTCTCTGTGTTACCTTCACCAAGATCTTAAGATCCTTCAACTTAATTAGTATCAACAATTCTCACCCCTCATTGGGGCAAAGAAGCACATATTTATACCCAATTCTCACTATGATAAGACTATCTCGTTAACTGAAGTTATTTAGAAGCACTGCAAGAGGTACAAGTATGCCTTCTGAATTATGTAACATGGCTCATCTGAAAAACCAGTACTATAGGCTACCAAAATGAATAGCTCTGCACTGAGTCTACTCAAGTCATCTAGTCACATAGCCTCTGTTACCTACTAAAGACCTTCAAGCTTCAATTTATGAACATGCAAAATTTATTCAAATGATAACCAATATATTCTCAGCAGTATAGAGTAAATTTGAAATAGTAAAAATATTAGTTATAAAATCACAAAGCTAAAAGCAAGAGCTAAAAGCAAAAACCTTCTTGCATGGTGAAATTTTGCTCCTGCTTTTGTGATCTTAGTCACTTCTCTTTGATTTACATGTCTAACTGAACTCCCATGTCTAAGTGAACTCCAAACTTGGTCTTTCCTAACTTCCATATGAACCCTCAAGTCATTTTAGTCATCCATGCTTAAAATTTCAGTCATTATTGAATCACACGTGTCTTCTGCCCTTTTCAATCATTTGCTGAGGCTGATATATCCTACTTCTACATCTCTCTCAGCTCTACTCTCCATTTAGTTTCTACTCACCCCACTCCAATTCAGGTTCTTATTAAACTACTGCACCAGCCAATTCTTAAGTTTTAGCTCCCTTCCCTAATCTCTAGTCTCTTCTATTTCCCCTGCTACATTAATCTTTCCCAAATACACATCAGATTCTACCATTCTACAGCTCAAAACCTTTCAGGGCTCCTCACTGACTACTAAAGTCACAACTCCTAGGCAGATTTCTCCCCAAATGACTTCAACCTACCTTTACAAATTTATGACTCATTAATGATGCTAACATATGTTTAGTCTTGTTTATTGCCTCTTGGGCTTGCTCATTAAGTACCCTCATACTTTCCCCTGTTCATCTCACTCCACCCACATCTATGCACACTTGTACCTCAAGGCCTTTGCATTTGACATTCTCTCTGCCTGCAGCGCTCTCCCCCAGATATCTCTGGGTGGCTCTCTCCATTTTCATTAAGGTCTCTCTCCATTCAAATATCATTTGCTCACCTATTTAAAATAGTATAAGCCTGCTCACTCTGTGCTTTCTCATTTTGCTGCTTTTTTTTTTCTTTATAGCACTTACCACTACCTGTCATTATATTTGGTATGCATGTTATTGTCTGTTATCTCAATTAAACTGTTAGTGCCAGGACTGCAGCTATATGACTTATCATTCTAGCACCTTTAAGAGTGCCTGGCATGTAACAGGTATCTAGTAACTTTTTGTTCAAGGACGAAAGGAAACTATCAGAGACTTAGAAGGTCATAGTGATTGAGTAAGTGGTGAAGCAAGGATTCAAATTTATGTCTTTCTGAAACCAAAACACTTTCCCAAAAAGTCACTACTGTTGCCCCAGGGACTCAACTATCTATGCCACTATATTGAATTATCCAATATTTAACACTGCAATTCTATTTTCCAACTATCATGTATAATTATGTCAATTTTTACCTTTTATCACAGAAGAATGTTTATTTTTTCCAACTGCAGATAAATTATTTTGGCTTCCAATGAAATCAAATCAATCACTTTAACTGTTTTCTAAACCCATCTTATGCAATGTGTTACTAAATAAAACTAATAATTTTGGTTCGCAAAGTTTTACAATTGCTTAAACCTAGTAGCCATTGAAAAATTCATTTTATTCTATGCCTACCCAACTCCAAAGTCTGTTTGCCAGTTTTAGATATCTAGTAGAAGACATTTTACGATTTTTCTTCATAGATGGTATCTATACAAAACCCTATTTTGTTAAATCTTTAAAATAGCCTTGTCAATATTAATTTGAGAGCATATATGAATTTTTTAAAACTGTTTTCTCAAACCCAGCAATAATACAATCTACACCAAATAACACATTGCTTCCAATAAAAAGACAAAACATTCTTGTTCTAACACCCAGCTGAATCCTCCTCATCATTCTTGACCTAGAACAAATCCTATTTCTCCATGTAAATGTTCAAATAGCACATCTTGAATACCTGGGGGGGGGGGCGGAAGTAGCTTACTCATAGTCTTATCTCATTTTTTTGGTGTAATTTTATGATTTATATCTTCCATAACAAGCATTTGCAATATTCACTACATCTGACAAAAATACTATCTGGATCTAGTATCACAAAGGTTATTTATGTTAAATGTTAAATACAAATAGTATACTTCAAAACTATCCTTCATTCAGTATTGTTGTCTTCATTTTATCAATAAGGAGACAAAGTTCAGAGGGGTTATCCAAATTATCAAAGATCACACAGCTAGTATACAGCAGAGTAAAAATCTGAACCTAAATCCATTTGTCTCTGAACCTATGGCCTCTACTAAAATTTGCATTCCTTTATAGAAACTATACTGTGGACATAAGGATTCATAGGATTATAGTGACTATTATTAAAAGAAATAAATTCCTATGAGATAAGAATGTTGTAAAACAAGTCCTTAAGGAATATATGAAGTAATAGGAACTATAAGATAAAGGAGAAAGTGATTCTATAAGAAAGTTCAAAATAAAGTACTATAGGAGGAAATGAGGTGTAGGGATTTCAAATCAGGACAAAGATAGGCTTTTCTGAAGAGCTTTAAACTATGTACAGAATTCTTACACAAGAAAGAAAATATTTTATATAAAGAAGATTTAATAAGCAAGGTTAGAAGCAACACTGCCTGAGGCTGAAGGGGTGGTTATGTTCAGATAACAGGCAATTTTCTAGCTTGACTTTTAAAGTAAAATGTATAAAGATGAATAGTGCAAAGTAAGGCTAATGGTAGTTCAACATCAGGAGGGCCTCAAATGCCTCCATTTCTGCTTCTCATCAACATCAGACAGAAAAGCAGAACTGTACAGACCTAATTCATTACATAGCCCATTATTCCAATTTCAATCTGAATCTTGCTCATTTTTTGACTAATGTTGGTAATCTCTAGGTAATCACAATACTTACAATGTGTTATTCTAGAATTTCTTTTCTGAAACACCTCCATGAAATTCCTACTTGCCCTTTCTATCAATGAATGAGCTTCTTGAAACTTTTGAAAAGTTAACCCTTTTGAACTTGACTTTTACCAGGACAATTTTATTTTATTTTATTTTATTTTATTTGTTTTCTCTGTCTAAGCACAGGAAAACAATAGCAACAACAAAGTTTCCTTAAGGCATTCCTCCCACATGAAACTCTACAAGTAAGCACTCCTCATTTCCTCTAGATCAGTGAAGGTGAGCCTTTTAGAGAAGAGTGCTTAAACTGAAACTCAAAACCCACCTATTTATTGCCAAGTGCCAACACTGCAATTAAACCTAAATACTGTTTTAGTTTAGAAAAAATAACTCATACATTAACATCTTTTGTCTTAAAAGAAAAACACAATAACAGAGCTTTCAATGATACAAACAGCTTCTTATTGAAAGGTAAAAGTTTGCATTTGGCTTGCTTTTGTGTGCTGTTATCCAATGCTGGGCCACTGGGGAAATGCTGGGTGATTTGGCTAGCATGCCCATAGGTTCATCACCACCGCTCTAGAAGCTGACTCCTAAGTTTCCTCCGTTTGTCACAGGATTTGCAAAGACTCAAATGTAAGAAGCAGATCATAGATAAGACAATAGATATAACTAGTTTATATCATGGATCTATCATAACACCTCTCTCATACTATCCTTTGAAACACTCTCAGAAGCATGTATGTGAACCAGATAGAACCTGCTGCTCTTTCATGTTGCAATCTTTACAATTCATCTTCAGGCCCTATCTTTATTCGGTTTATCCATCTGTCTTCTTCCCCATTAGAAGGCAGAAGTTGTGTTCATTAGTGAAAAAAGACATAATTCATTATAATGAGATATATTAAGTGTTATAATAAATTTATATACGTAGTGCCATGGGAAGGAAGGAGTTATCTACGACAGCTTCTCCAAAAACCGATATGAAGCTTAATCTTGAAGGACATTTAGAAGCTTGCTACACACACTGAAGAAGAAAAGGGCAATGTAGCTCAAAGACAACATATGCCTGACTTAGAGGTATGTCTTGGTTACTTTTCCCTCTTGCTGAGACAAAACACCTGACACCCAAACTTAGAGAAGGAAAGGTTTATGTAGCTTACAGTTTTTGGAGGTTTCAGTCTACAATCAGCTGGCTCCAAGGCAGGGTGACATGGCACAGGAACAACACTTCAAGGCAGCAGCCGGGCAAAAGCAGCCAGAGTAAAAGGGGGCAAGAGCAAGCTTCTTCTCCTCCCTTATATAGTACACAGGACACCCCCCCCCCAAGGTGGGTGTAGCATTCACAAACATCTTTGCCTTCCTTTGCACAGGATGAGGATGTTTACCAAGTAAGACCCCTGGCTCCCTGCTGAGTCTCCCAGTTAAACTTCTGACCTTCTCAAATTGTAACAATGACCAGGTAACTGTGCTCTACACCCCAGGATGTAGAGCTGCTGAGTTACTTAATTAAGCTGCTAGACTTCTGAAGTTGACACAATGTATAAACCGTAGCAAGGTATTAAAGAAAAAGTCTCTTAAGGAACTGTCAAGTATTTCTGTATGAACAGAGGACAAGAATGCAGCTGGAGATAACTTTTAAAAAGGAGGCAGAGATGGGATCAGAAAGCAATTGAGAGTCATTTCAAGGTTTTGAGAAGAGGAAGAGCATGATTGTGTAGTCATGTAGAACATGCATGGGTAGGGTACGAGGCTGAAGACAAGTTTTAGAGGGTTAGGCACTCATGGATGTGTTAAATGATTAGAGTCTGAAATAAGGAAGTAACAGTGTGGGCAACTAAGGGAGAGAGTTGAGAGCTATTTAGGAGAAATAATCAACAAAATGTAATAATTTATTAGATAAGAAGGAATTAGTCATATTTTACTGGCTTCTAGAAAAGTCAAATAAGCCAGGCATGGTGGCACATGCCTGTAATCCCACCACTCAGGAGGCTGATGCAGGAGGATTGCCATGAGTCTGAGGCCAACCTGGGCTACACAGTGAGTTCAAGGACAGCCTGCATGACAAAGCAAGACCTTCTTCAAAAAAAAAAAAAAAATTAGAATAGTCAAGTGGATTACTTATGTTCTGGGACTAGAAATACAGGCCAGGTCCAACCCCACATCAAAATAAACTCAAGATTCCTTTATCTTCTCAAATTTACTTATTTAACCCTAACCCTACCTTCCCTCCTTTAGCCTCAAGTTTACTATTTATCATCACAGACTCACTCAGAATTCTCTAGGCAGCTTCCCAAACAAGTCTTTCTATATCCCAGTTCAATAGAATCACACCTAGCTTAAAGACTAATACCTTCTGAGAAATACACTGCTAAGTGATTTTATCTTCGTGGGAACATCAGAGTATACATACACAAACCTGCATGATATTGCCTACGATACACCTAGTCTACATGCTATGACCTATTGTTCTTATGCTACATACCTGTACAGCTTGTTACTGTACTTGTTACTATACGTAATTGTAATAAATGTTTAATATTTGTGTATCTAAATATATCTGAACAAAAAAAAGGTACAATAAAAGTATTAGGTGATAGAATTTTTTCCACTCCATTATAATTATATGGGACCACCATCATTTTACCAAAATATTACTTGGTGCATGACTATATTTCTCAATGTGTACTCTTCAAACTACCTTCAAGAATCTGCTGTAGGGGTCCAGGGATGTAGTTCAGTAATGTAATACCTGCCTAGCAAGCATGAGGCCCTGAGATTGCTTCCTGGTACCAAAAAGAAAAAAAAAGAATCTCGAATGGAACTAGAAAAAAATATTTTTTTGTTTCGGTTTGGTTTTTTGAGACAGAGTCTCACTATGCAGTTCAGGCTGGCCTTGAGCTCACCCAATCCTCCTACCTCAGCCTCTCAAATGTGGGATTACAGGCATATGCCACTATGCCTGTCTTATAAACACAAATTTCTTGACCACATATAGTATACTTCATGAATCACAATCCTAGAGTGGGGGAGGCACAATTTGCATCTTCATGTCCTGCCAAGTCTGAATTATCATACTCCAGCCTACATGCCTAATAAATGTTACATCACTGTGTTGCTGTTCACATTTCTTTATTTTTTAGGTACTGAGCTACATCCCATAAATCAACTTTTTTTTGTTTTTTGGCTTTTGGTTTGTTTTGTTTGTTTGTTTGTTTGTTTGTTTTTTGAGACAGAGTCTTGCTAAGTTAAGTTTCCCAGGTGAGATCTGAACTTGAGATCGTCCTATCTCAGTCCCCCAAGTGCTAAGATTACAGGCATGCATCACCACACCCAGCTGCTCAAACTAATTTCAGATCTTCTGTCTAAACATCAAAAGCCTCTTTCAACTTGACTTTAATCTTTTCAGTATACATTCTTTGTTCCAGTAAGGTCATCCTCATCTCTCACTTCCCTCTTCCCTAACCCACACAGCTGTGCTCTTTCTCCAGGGCTTTTACATTTAATATTACTTCCCAAACCTGAGATGTCACAGTTTTTCCCAAGTGAAATCCCAGTATCATAATAAACCATACCTGGCAGCCTAGTTTAAATTCTGGTATTTTCCTAATTACTCCAACCCTACTTATGACTCCTACTTATGAATTCCTATAAAATTTGTAGGCAGCATGTGCAATTTAATGTGTTGATTACTTTAACACATGTAAACTAAAGTTCTTATCTAACTTTTACTTTCTAGTCATCAATGTACCTAACACAATTCTTGGCATATAATAAGCACTAGATAAATATCTAGTAATTTTTTTTACACTATCCCAAAGGTTGATGAGGTTTTATTAATCCCCTGTAGATATCATATGAATCGTTAAAAGGCGGGGATGAAGAAATCAAGTTTTAAACAAAAAATAATTATCAAATGTATTTGCTACTCTAGATACCTCCTTACTCAATTAATGCATCCTACCTTGTTGTCTGAAGAAAGAATACGTTATCAAGAAGGCAAACTATTTACAAATAACTCTCCATCACAATACAGGACACTTTTGGATTATTATACAATAGTGTGCCATATAATTACAGCACTGAAATACTGTGCCTTGAGTACAAAAACCTTTAAATCACAGCAACAAAAATAAGTTTAAAAGATAATTTAAACCATTCATTTCCATTTATCCATTTAATAATTCAACCCCAGAGAAATATGAATTGCCCAAAGTCATGGAATAAATTAATATCACCCAACAAAAACATACACAGACCTCCTGAATGCATGGCAAGGGTTGTTTCTATTACACTATGTGCTCAGTGATACTAAAATCAAAATGACATGTTAATAAGAATTCCCATGAGCATGAACTAATATTTTAGGAGTCTCTTTCTACAATACTAAAAAACTGAGGTACGATAAACAACTTCACCAGAATCATATAGACTGGAAAAAACAATTCCAAAAAAGATAAAAATTTTCTATGAAAATAAACAGGCACATTCTACTTTTAAAACATTTACCAAAATTGCAAGAAAAATACTTACTAGAGCTACATTCCAATCACCTCACTCAAACATTGACCTCATCACCTTAGTAAAATTGAAACCAAAAAAAGACCCAAATATACAAAATACAAGCAAAAACCACAATTTCCAAAAGTACAAGTTTATATCTAAAAGTAAAACACATCTTTTGTTCTTCTGTAACTTTACTTCCAACTATCTGCATGCAGTGGTCAATGAAGAGTGATGATGGTGGAAAAAAAAAACAAAGCAATAATATTAGTAATCAGAAGCTTTTCACAGAAGTGTTTATTAAATTAGTAAATAGCTCATCCTATTTATAATTTTAAAATTTTGTATCTAGAGGCTAAAACAAATATATCAATATTAATGTCTACGATATTTCAAAAATATGTTAAGTCTGCAAAATAAGAATTTCCAAACAAAGATTATTTACTATATCAGAACATTTTCAAATATTCTGTAATGGGTTTCTCACCCAGTGCAACTTAAGTATCAAGTTTTGCAAAGTGAATTCCAATCTAGCAATTACAATTCACTTGCCAACAGAAAATTGATTTTTTTTCCTGATTATTGCTGTTTTTCTTTACTTGTTATGATAAGTATAATATTAAGGTTGAAACAAGTTATTTTAGAATATGTGTTGCATTTTAAATCATGCATTAAGTTTAAGAATGAACTTTAGGTTAAAAATGCTATTTTTATACTATTATAAACTTCAGGTCTATAGTATTTTTTATCCTATACCTAAAAATTACAAAGATAAATTGTTTATTATTCTTGTTCTCCTAGATAATCCTAGCATTTCTATTATAAAATCAGAATTTCCAAATAATATGAGGATAAAAAGGCAGTTTATAACTAAACATGCACATATTGATAAACAGGAAACAGTTCAAAAAATTGAACTTTCCTAATAGACAAAAGATAAAAGAATTTCTAATTTCTGAGAGGCAGAATTGTGGTTAGGAAAGCAAGATCTAAATTCATAATCCTAAACATAATTTTATGAAAAAATCTAAAAGTAAGTCAAATCACTGTTATCAGATTCTTACACACGAATATCAAGCAGTGTCCAAAAAAAGACCTAATCCACAAATAAAAACCATTAATCTGATAGAAGTTATTATCAAGATACGCTCCATTTTTCAGCTTTAAAAATAGAATCAAATTTCACTGAAACCCTTGTAAAAATCCTAAATCCAACAGGATGCAAAAGGATAATGACAGTTTGTAAGTAAATTATTTCAGAGGAATCCATAAATCTCCAAATACAGAAGAGAGTTTCTTAAAAATTCATTCAACAGACTATTTACAGGCAGTAATTATTTAGTTGAATAAAAGCTTCTTTGGTTCCATTAACAGTCTTCTGAATTGAGAGATATGCTACTGACCTAAATTATTCCCTTCCACCAAAAAAGACAGAGGTTGTATTTGTCCCTTATTTATTTAGTATAGACATGTGACTATAAAAAGAATGTGAGCCTGTCTTAACAATTAAGGCAAGTGTATATTCAGTGAAACAACCAAAATGTGGCTCATTTACTGATTCACTTGGACTGCAAAATGACTACATTTAGCTAAAGCACATAGAACAATACATTAGACTAATTAGTCAAAAGAAGCTAACATTTCATCATATCCAGACCATACCTGGAAGCAACCCGAGAAAATAGTTTCTGATAACAAAAGCAAAACCATAATAAATGTATACATACATACACACACACACATATATAGTTGTACTGCAACTGTCAACTATTTGCCATACAAGTAACTCTAGCAAATCTGTAGATGTAGTTGGTATTGCTGTTTTATTTCCTAAAGTTATTGATTTATTGAAATTTATTGATTTATTTTTAAGTCAATGATACCTTTTTTAGCTTTTTTTGTTTTTTGGTTTTTTGTTTTTGTTTTTGTTTTTTTTTTAGGTACTGGAAATTGAACTCAGGACCTTGCACTTGCCAGGCAGGCACTTATGCCTCTGAGCTATATCCCCGGACCTCAATGATACCTCTTAATTGGTTCATATTTTCAAACATATAACCCAACACATTCTAAAATCTCTACTTAATTATTTAAATTATTTAAAATTATTTATTAATATTCTGATAAGGATATTGGCATTTGCAAACTAGTAGGGACTTTGGTGAGTAACTTTTCTTCATAAATGTCTATATATGCTGTTAAGTGCATGCAAGATCCTCTCTAAATCACTAGTACATAATGTTTCCGGATTACGACTTGACAGGATGACTTGGAATATTAACAAAGTTTAGCTTTTCATTTCTGAAAATATGCTGGGGGTTTTTTTTAAACACCAACTCTTTCAGTTTATTTGTAGACAAATGGCCCACATACATCAACAATCTTTACATCAGATCCATAATCACACCTCCTACAATGATTAAGAAGAGTCCATCTCATGGTAGACAAATGCAGAGATAAGATTCTTTTCCATTTGCCCATTTGAAGTTCATTAATCACCGACAGTTACACAAGCTACATATTTTTACTTTAACATTCATAGAACTTTACCTATTATGGCACTTTGAGAAGAAAAAATAAGTACTAGTCTTTACTATCTTCTGATTTCCTTAATCTTCTCTTATTCCATGCTACTTTTAACAAAGTTAATTTACAACAAAAGACTCCTGTGTACTTCAGAAACAAGTCTTGACTATACATCTATGCACTGCTTTACTGTACTTTCATGTGCTTAACCAGAAATTCAGGAGCATGGTGGACATTTGTTGAGCACATATTTTGTTTGGTTTTAGAACTCATACAAAATGACTAAAGCAGGTAGCTAAAAGGGAAAACGTTGAATTTATGTTTAAATCTAACTGTAACTCTCAGATGTTTTGCATGAGACTATAAAACATTTTTCCATGAGGGACTATAGCTAGTCCTTACCCTTGTTTTTTACTTCAAGATGAAAATTTTTGACTACCTATAAAGCATTTTCATAAAGTAAATTACCATCATCTGCTTCAAATGAGGAAACATTTTAATGAGCATATTAATATAATGAAAAAGATTAAACAAGTACACATAGCTAAAGCCTAATGAATGACCGATACAAGAATGAGAAGCTTGGTTATAAATGGATAAATAGTCATAGGTTTGATGCTAATTGATGCAAATTTTATTGTCCTGATCATGCAGAGGTCAAAGGATCAGATATTGTTTCTCACTAAATGCTACCCCTCTTGCCTTTGAAAAGTAATTACATACACAATCTTCATAGTTTTAATGATAGAAAACAGTGCTAATTAATGTCTTCCCAAGGTAAAGCAGCTTCAAAGCATGATTGCTTCCATCGACATGTATGGGTCATTAAAAGTAATAGCAAAAAACAAAACAACAACAACAACAAAAGTATAATCTTAGACATTTTCTGAGCTGAGTGTTGCACACCTGTAATCTCAGTACTTGGGAAGCTGAGGCAAGAGGATCACAAGTTCAAAGCCAGTTTGAGCTACATGGTGAGACACTGTCTCAAACAATAACAACAAAAAAGGACACCTATAAATTTGCTATGCATATATGAAGTGCTCATAGGTAAAGTGAAACAAATAAGGACCACATACTACCTGGCAGTACTGAATTTGGGGCTAATACCTTAAACACGAAATTTTCATGTCTTTGAAGAAATATTCCACTCTCATCTTTTGAATAAAGCAGTTCAAATGAGCTCATCTAATATTTAACCAAATGTCTGCATTTTAATCTGAAACATAAGTATGTAACTTAAAATATATATATTTTTTTGGTCAGATGAAAAGCAAAAAGCATGAAAATAAATCCTGCATAGAGATCAAGTAATAATCAAAAGGTCAAGAAAGAAAACTATCATGTAATCTTCATTATAGTCAGTCCCACTTACACAAACAACAACAAATGAGTTAGAGACACTAACAAAATCATGTCATTACAAAAGACCACATGATTACTCATGTATCATTATCTGTGCTTCATACTCAGATTTAGCTCTATAGATCAGTATACTTGCTTTCATGTATTTGAAAAATAACATTGAATCTATAGCCTGCATTTCCTAAAGCATTTTACTGTGAACAATAACTTTAGTGCAAAAATGAGAAGAGATTCATCAGAATTTCAAAGTAAAACCCTACGCATCACCCAATTCTATTGAAAATGATGCTCATGGCAAATTTCACTTATCACTTGAAACATATTTCTGCCCTTGGATACAGAAGCAAATTAAAAAACATGCTGTTGCTCTGCTCTGGCACAGCTGAAATGTGTTATATTCAAATAGTTCAACATTCAGATTTAGCTTGCCTAAAATATGATATACAATCAACACAATCTCAAATTCAGTAATTGCTACTAGAATTACTGTACTGAAATAGTATTAATAGGAGAGCCAAATAACTTCAAAATATATTTTTCCAATAAAAAACTGTTTTCTTCACTGGTCAACTCTTTAAATTTAAAATACGTATGTTTTAAATAAGTGCTGTATATGCACACACACACATATATACATATACCTACACATAGTGATTTTATACTCTTGACATGAAAAAATCTCTACAGAAATGTAAAAGATGCCCTTTGCCATTTCAAAAATACATTTTTTTCTTACCAAAAAAATCAAATCTTAAGACTATTTTTGGAAGCACCTTAGGAAGTGAACAAAGCAAAACACTCTATTAAAACTGTATGTTTTTCCTGTTAAGTCCTCTCAATGAACCCTACTTTCAAGTCTAGAGACTCACACAGATTTGATTACAGTACATATTGTTTTCCTTCTTATTAAACAAAGCTATCCAACGTTAAATATGAGGTAGCTTCCATTGCATAAAATGTAAAAAACAAATCTGGATACTTAAAAACATTGCTAAAACTTACATGCAAGCAGGACATGTAGCTTTACTGTAAACTTAATTAAAGGTCAAGTACGCTGTTTATGTCTTGTCTCTCAAAATCTGAAGTTTTCACCCAACAATCTATATATTAAGTGTAATATCTGTGAAATGTCAATTTTCAGTAAATGCACAAAAACTCTGGCTCCAATCTCACTGAATTATTCAAGAGTCTTCTATTCTTTTCAATCTATTGTTTATTATAATGCAAGTATCTCATTTCTAAGCATGAACATTTCAGTTTTGTAATACACACTAAATATGTAAAAATGAATGCATAAATTATTTCATAAATAGTTGATGTGAGTGTACAAAAGCAAGAATTTGAAGATCTGAGGTTTGTTAACTTTTAAGTAGATAATGCTAAGCCCATTGTATTGGTTCCCGGAAAGACTACTTACAGATTTGGTAGTAGCAGAAATATACTGGACAACCATCTCATGCTTAGTGGTAAAATCTTTGTTCCGTAAAGGAGCTTTCTTTTCTTCATTAAGGTTCATGTCCTCCTGTCAGAAAGAACAGTTAACCGTGAGCATTGATAAATTTCTGCTTAAGACTTTCAAAAGGGATTAATAAATATCAATAATGTCTATGTCTTAAAATATTAAGTCATGCTTTAACTAACAAAAAACTTTTTTTTCTGGATACTTCACTGATTATTTTTTTCTCTAGATACCATAATCTTGTGCACATTTTGCCATATATTCAGGGTCTATATGTATACTCAGATGTAATGGTTGATACACTGTGTCAGCTTGAGAAGTTTACAAGTTTAATTTGATGACTCAGCAGAGGGCCAGGGTCCTCACTTTGTAAATATCCTTGTCCTGCCCAACAGGAGAGCAGGGATGTGAGTGCTACAACTCCTCTGGGTGAGTAAGCCTGCTTACAGTGTGAGGGAGGAAAAGAGGTTTGCTCTCTCCACTTTTTGCTCTTGTTGTTTTTGCTGTCTTCTGCCGCCTTCTACTGCTGCCCCTCTGCCACGCCACCCTGCTTTTGAGCCAGCTGATTATACACTGAAACCTTCATAGGCTGTGAGATAAATAACCCTCTCCTTCCATAACTTTGAGTGTTGGCTATTTTGTCTCAGCAAGGAGAGAAAAGTAACTGAATCACCAGACAATCAGTGAACAAAAAGAAACAAATATTTTTGAACCATTCTGCAGAATAGACTGGCAATTTATAGCACAGACCAACATTATACAACCCCAGCAAAACTTATACTACTTACCTTGTTAGCAAAAGAAAACACACAGAGACACACACACACACAAATTACTATTTGGCATATGCTCACTTGAGATCACTATTATCCAGGAAAGCAAATATGATTGGCAAACTTACAGGGAACATATAACTATGAAATTACTGAAGAAAAATCCACAAGTTGATGAACTTGAAAAAGCAAAAGAAAAGGATAAATATACTGTAGTTAGATGTACTTGGGAAACAAAAATCACAAATAATGGAAAAATACTCAGTTACAAGAACACATTGAGGTTCAATAAGCTTCAACTTGTTTGGGAATTCATCTTTGTTTTGTGATACACACACATACAACACTTTCATTTCGCAAATTATTTTTCTTCATTTTGAAATTCATATCAGCCCTTGCAACACATGAAGACACAGGTGATGGATCACAAAACCAAAATGGAAGTAAATTTGTTCCAAAATCCAAAAAGCAAAAAGACAACCTACAGAATGTGTAAAACTATTTACAAAACATGTCTGACAAGAAATGAGTAACCAGAAATACAAAGAATTCTTTACAAATCAACAATAAAAAGATAAATAAACCAATTACAAATGGATAAAATATTTGTATAAAGAAGATCTTTCTAAAGAAGATATAAGAATGGTCAATAAACTGGGTATGGTGGCAAACACCTGAGGTTTGCAAATTTGGGCTCAGTCACTAAGCAAGTTGTGAGACCCTGTTTCAAAACAAAAAATAAAAAAAGGGGCTGAGAATGTAGTTCAATGCAAAGCCCCTGGGTTCAGTTCCCAGTAATTAACACACACACACACACACATATAAATGACCAGTAAGCACATGAAAATATGTTGAACATTATTCACTGAGGGAATGCAAGTTAAAACCAAAAGAGATACCCCTCACTCCCACTAGTGTAGCTAGAAGAGGAGCCAGGCATGGTGACACAGGCCAATGATCCCAGAACTCGGGAAACTGAGACAGGAAGATCTCAAGTTCCAGGATAGCTGGGCATACATAAAAAATTCAAGGCCAACCCAGGCTATATGGAGAGATCCTGTCTCAAAAAACAAACAAAGAAAAACAAAATTAAAAGAATAAAAAAGTAACTGACAAATATTCACAAAGATGTGGAGAAAATGAAACAATCACACATTCATTGCTGATGGGAATGTGAAATGATGCAGCCATTTTGAAACATGATCTGATAGTTTCTGAAAAGGTTAAATACAGAGGTAGTACCATAAAACTCTGCTTATATACCTAAGAGAAATGAACATCAAAACTTACACATGTATGTTTTTACAGCATTATTCCTAATAGCCAAAGAGTACAAATTATCGATATGTCCATGAAATGATGATTGGATAAATGTCATATAGCTACCCACTGGAACATTATTCAACCATCAAAAGGAATAATGTGACTGATACATACTATAAACAAATTAATATGGAAATCACATTATACAAAGTAAAAGAAACAAGTCACAAAACACGACTATTGTATGATTCCATTTATACAAAATATCCAGAAACGACAAATCCACAAAATAGTGTCAGAATATCTAAAATGCTCTCTTTTAGCTACTTTGAAACACAGATTATAGTATTTTTAACTACAGTCACCCTACTACAATGAGAACACCAGAACCTATTTCTTCTATCTAAATGTAACACTGTACCCTTGGGCCAACTTTTCCTCTCCTCCCCCCACCTTCAGAGTCTCTGGTAATCATTATTCTATTCTCAATTTCAATGAGAATATAAATGAGTAGAAGTATAAATTAATACAGACATTGTGGAGAAAAGTTTAGAAGTTCTTCAAACACTAGATATAGAATTATCATATGACCTGGCAATCTCACTACTGGTATCCAAAGGAAATGAAATCAGTATGCTGAAGAGACATCTGTATTCCCAAGTTCACTTAAGCACTGTTCACAATAGCCAAGAAATGGAAATGATGTAAGTGTCCATCAACTGATGAATAAGGAACATACAGTACATGTACAGTGGAATACTATTCAGTCATAAACATGAAATCCTGTCATTTGTGACAGCATGGATGGAACTGGAGATTATTGTGTTAAGTGAAATGAGTTAAGCACAGAAAGACAAATGCTATATAATCTCACTCTTATGTAGAACCCAAAATCAACCGGATCTCAATTTCTAAAACTAAAAAATCCATATTATCCTTTCATTGTTTCAGTAATTCTAACCATTGCATTTTTAATCAAGTAAAATATGGGCAAAGAACAATATTACAGTTATTTTAAAGACTCATATTAGAATGTGGTGAAAAAAAACAAAGAATCCTTGAAAAGTCATCAAACTCCTCTATCTATTGCATATAGACTGAGTAGCCATAAACTAAAAACCCAAAGTCTAAAACTTTTTTGGTGTCATTTAGAAATGTTTTAAGTGCCAATATGGTGCTTTTTAAGGAGCACTTCAGATAACTGATTTTCAGATTAGCAATGCTCAACCAGTATTGTCCAAACAAATATTATGAAATCTGAAACAACTTTCAAATCTGAAATACTTCTGCTTTGAAGTGTTTTGCACAAGGGATAATCAACTTGAAATAGCTTCAGTGAAAGCAAAAATTACAAGATCTATTTGGATCCCCCATGCTGACTTTTATGGTGACTCATTCATAGCCAATACCTATAAATTTCTGGTATACATGCATGTTTTCCTTTTATAAACACCTAGATCACTGTCTGTACTTTACTGTTTCTCTTACATCCTTATTTCTCATTTGTGTAGCTTACTTGTAAATGCCTACCATTGTTGACTCAAAGCAAAACCATACAAAGTAGGCTGGATGATACTCTTAAGGTAGTCCACAAATGTTCATCTATGTTTTATAGCTACTTCAACTGATAGGGAACTTACAACCATCTTAGCCCAGCCCATTTTAGGGCAGTTTCATTTCTCCTAAGTTTTTCGTTGAAGGACTAGACATGAAATATGAACAACAAAATACTAATAATGTGTTAGAATGGCAGGATCATGCCTTTTCTTTTGCTTCTCTACTTTTAAAATAACATTTACTGGACACATTCTGCACAGGAGGGATTATGTAAGGCTGACTAGGGGAATGCAAATTTGAGAAATCACTTTTACACTCAAATTAAGTATTATTATTTATGAAGCAATGCCTGATACTTATTAAATGCTATATATGTTTGTGGAATAAATAATTCATGGTCTAGTAGGAACAAATAATTACAATAGAGGCATGTGCAGGACCCTTGGAATCACAGGACAGATGGGAAGGCCAGAGAAATCTTCATCAGGATTTGGGTCATGAAGGATGAGAAAAATCTGGCCAAAGGCCAGGAATATAGCTAGGAGACTCTGGTGGTAATCTATCATTTTTTGGCTGCCCAACATCATTTAAACATGTCCTACACATTTTCATGCATCCTGACATTATCAGTTCCATCTAAAACAATGTAGAATGCACAAAAGCTACATTTGTCAGCCTGTGTAATAATTAGAGTACAGGCATGTGGCTTCATCTCCACAAGTGTAATGCACTTATAGCACTTAAAAGAGATACATGTTCAGAAGTGAACAATATAAAGAAATAGGCCATGAGTAGGCCTATTCTGTTACTGTGTGATCTCTGTGGTCACCCATACTAGCAATATGGATGACCACAGAGATCACACAGTAACAGAATTGCTGGTAGTAGCTCCGTATTTTTTATCAATACAGTTCAACCAAGTGGTTTTAGAATGGCAATGGCTCCTTAATTGGACTGTATTTAAGTTGCGTGGTTCGGAAGTTACTCCTGTAATATTATCTGGAGCCTGTTTTGTAATTTTTCTGATGCAAGAGCAAACTAGTATCACTTAACAATATACTTAAACTAGCTAGAACAGACTTTCTTATGCTCAATAGTTTGGGATACTGATGTATTTCAAGCGACTAGTGATGAGTCGAACTAAGGATGGTAGCCAGGCTGGACGGAAGGAAATCATTCAAGAATCATGTAAATGATTTTTGAAGGAAACACTGTCTCTTTTAGGCTAAAGTATGTCTACTTGTTTTAGTTCATCTTCATGAGAAATGGCTTAGCATTCATGCCTATCTCTCCCAAATACTCCATGGTAAATGCCAGGAAGGAAAACACTGTCGTTCATTTTGATATACTATACTTCTATTAATTCAACCTCTGATTTTATGATCTTATTGGCTAAGCATATTTTTCTGCTGACCCAAACTATGCTGTCATCAAAATCCGTAAATTCTGCTCACATAGGCTAGGGTATACCTTTACTGCCTCAGAATATTCTAGTTAAATCTCAATAAATGCGATTATTATAAATCTGCAACTCCTAAGTAGAATCAACTTTGAGGTACTAACAAGAATGTTTATATTTGTGCACTTTGCAGCCAATCCAAAGAGGGTAGGTATAATCTGCTCTCCTCCCAGTGATATTTCTACATTTACTATGTGCCTCCATTCAATTTGTAAAGGCACACACTGCTGAGATTATGCCATCAGAGTAGAATTATTGTATAAGGACGTAGGCAACAAAGTAAAGGGAATGTAAGATTATACACCATAAAGAAATATCAAGATTTGGTTGTAATCATGCATATCAGGCCTAGGGTAAACAAACTAGTCTGTAAAGAATCCTGGGTGAAGGGAGGAAAGGATGGGTTAGGAGATGAAAAAAAAAAAAAAAAGAAATGAGATGTGTTATGTACGTGCACCAACTTCACACAAGGAATGTAAACATTATGTACTATATACATGAAAGACAAGAAGAAAAGACGAAAAGAAAAAGAAAAGACAGAAAAATGAAGAGGATTAAGAGATGAGGGGGAGGGTGGAAAGAGAAAGGCGATGGGAAAAGGAATTAAGATGTGTTATATACATTTACCAACTTCCTACAAGGAATGTAAACATCATGTACTACACACATGTACTAATAAACTAAATAAACAGAATTCTAACTATTATTAACTCTGGCCTCATTTTTTTAAAACCACTCGTCTTACACTTTGTTTTACTAACACTAGTTTGATTGTAGCTTTGTTACACATACTGTGCTATGTATCATTTCCATCATCTGGTTCATGATATTGGTCTCCCTGTTTGAAATACAGTCATTTTCATCACCCTCTCCCTCTACACTACTGCTTTATACCAAATCCATATTTGGCTAACTAATGTACTTCAAACTGCTCAGTCACCAATTTTTAAGGATTATTTCCCCAAAATTACTAGTTGGAAAATGACAAAACTCACATCTGATTTATGCATATTAATTTTACTTACATTAAAACTATGATAAATGTATCTTCGCAAAACTACAAGTGAACTGGGAAGAAATTTATTTATCTTTGTACTCACAGGAAAGAGCATAGTTCCTGTACTACAGTTCAAGTTTAATAAGTATTTGTTGAATCAATATGGTATTTCTTCAAATATTTTAAATTGCTCCAAAGTGATCTACACTTTATACTTAAATATTTGCTTCATAGGTCAATGGGGAATGTGTATCACTCTATAACAACTCGTTTCGTTCTTGTGGAAATAAGAAACATATTACTAATCAGGCAGCTGATACTTCCAAATCATTAACTCAAGCCTTATAACACAACCATAAAACTAAATAAAACAATAGTCATAATTCAATATTAACTCTAAACAACATAATTGGAATATGAAACTGCTTGTGTACACACTGAGTTCTTATAACCAAAACAGAAAAGCAATCTTTTAGCATGTTTAACAGTTATTTAATGTATCTACATGAGAAGAATATATTAAAAACACCAATTGAAGTCTAAATAATTGACCACTTACAATATTTTAAAGCCACATTTGCAAATACTAAATCCTTTTTTCCTCCTTCCACATATGCCATGATAGAATTTCCCCTTTACAAATTCCTTCATGTTTTCAGCAAACATTGCCTTGTTTTATTTCATTTTTCTTTTTTGGTAGTATGGTTTGGAACAAGGACCTCATGCAAGCTAAGCACATGCTCCATCACTGAGCTACAGTCACAGCCCCAAAGACTGCACAGTGGTATTCCTAAAATTATTACTGAAGAATTAAATGGAATAGAGTCAGATGAGAAAGTCCAAAGTTGAATCAGCTACCTACTAATTCATTCTCTTCTGTCTCTCCTCTCCCCCATCTCCTCCAAATGCCATAAATAGAAGACAATATAATTTTTAAACTACTTTCCCCTCATCTTCCAACATCATTTTCTATTTTGATTTTTTTTTTCTTTTATGGTAGTACTAGGTACTGAACCTAGGGCCTTTACACTGCTA
>RJWM01000002.1:0-362500 GCA_004363535.1 Dasyprocta punctata
TAAAAGTGGATGGAGTAGACTATGCTGTAAATTTTTTAATACTCTACAAATTACTTAAGAAAATAGAGAAACTTATCTGTAATACTCACCAGATTGACTCTGTCCATCCAGAACATAGTTTGTCTCTCTTTGTTCAGATTTTATTTGTATCTTTCTTTGCAAAGTGCTCTTGGTTCTCTATTATACTTCCTAATATTTTTCCTAGAAACTTTATATTCTATATTTTGAATGGAATTTTTTTCCAATAATTGTGGCTGGTTATAGCCAATATGTAATATTACTATTGGTGCTATATACTTATTTAGAATCAACTCACTTTTATTATTCATTTCCTTGACTTGATAAGATAAAAAATAGATTTTAGTGTAAAGATGAATATCAAGCATGTTTGCTTATCGAAATTAAATATCAATGGAGAATTTAGTGGAGGTGATTTTAATGATTGATTTTTAAATCAAGAGGTCTTTTTGTTTTATGGGCATCTACTTCAGGTGAATCACAATGATTTAATCAGTAGAATTTAATCAGGATAATTGTGTGAGGATTTGATCCACTGATCTGAAATATCTTAATTCTTCACAATAACACATGGGTCTTTGAAGGAGTCCTTGTAAATGGCCTTTTTGGAGATGTTTTGGGGAATTGTATCTGCTTGTAATCTGATATTGAATTATGAGCAAAAGTTTGAATATTAGAAAAGAAATTCTTTGGGAAAGCCTGTATAGTTTAGATTAGAAATATTCTATGACTCAAATAATGAAAAGATACTTTAGACCATATTGACCAACCATCATCTGCTGAAACAGGAAAGGCCCCAAGAAAATGAATTCTCCTGCATCTGGTGAAAGCACAGGCCTGCCCAAGAAGGATACAGGTGCATGGGAGTTACTGCTCAGCAAGATAGTCATCTGGGAAGTGTGGGTGGTCCCAAGAGAGCCTGCCCAGAGATGGAGAAGGAGAAGAAACTAGTTCTGGAATTTGAAAAAGCAGCAAAATTAAGGTATGATCAAGAGTAATGAGCAGAGGATGGGAAAAGAGATAAAGTAGGGCAACTATGGGTGCCAACTTCATGTAAGGTCAGCAGTGAGGAATCCCCAGATCACCCAAGGCACAGTGCTGTTCCCATGGGAAAGAAGCAAGGGGGTCAGCTGGACCACAAGGACAGCCCCGGAAATGACCGTCATCCATGAATCACTCTCAGTTGGACTTCTGAGTTCATCTTGAATGAGAAGCAACTCAACATCTCTGTTAGAACCTTGTGCCTCCTCTCAAGTTGAGAAGGCCTTGACTCTCAGACTCGAGTTGACCCTTATTAACCACCTGGTGTAGAGCTACTTTCCCCAATTACAAAATGAAAAGCTTAAAACTATATGACTGCTAATGGTATGTTTCAGTTCTGCCATTCTGTAATCCTCCATCCATAATCGAATTTCACATATCCAAATTCATTCATCTAAGAATTTTTTGAATTTAAATTTATTTTAACTATGCATAAAACATAAAATTGTAAATATTTATAGTATGTCATGTGATGTTTCAATACATCTGTAGGTTTTATATGTCTAAAAATAAGTATATCTACTCTTCAACTTTAAAAAATCTTTTCTTTTAACTTTTTGAAATGAATAGATTATTGTTATCTAGTGTCGCTCTACTGGACAGTACCATACCAGAACTTTTTGCTTCCATCTAATTATAATTCAGTACCCTCTGACCAACCTCTCCTATCCATACCCACCCCCACTCTCTTTAGCCCATAATGACCACCATTTTACCCTCAACTTCTATGAGTCAAATTCTTTAGATTCCAAACATGAGTGAGCTCATGAAGTACTTGTCTTTCTGTACCTGGCTTATTCACTTAATGTAAGAATTTCCAGTTCCATCATGTTTTCAAAAATGACAGGATCTCATCCTTGTTATGACTGAATAGTGTGTCTATTTACCATATTTTCTTCATTCATTCATTCGTTGATGAGTGTTTAAATTGTTTCCATTTCTTGACTACTGTTAATATTGCTGCAATAAACATGGGGGTTCAGATGTTACTTCAGGACACTGATTCATTCATTTCACATTTATATGTAAGTACAAACACACAAAGACATTTTGCAAGCCTTTGCAAATACACGGACAGACTTGATGCGGGGAAGGACTATCTCAGATGGTCGTGAGGCTCTCTTATGAAGAGATGGAAATGAACTAACATTAGACTGGTGTGATGGTTGCACAACTCTAAGTGTTCTAGTAAACATCTGTGTTGTACATTTTGAAGATGGTTTTTATAGTATATACGTTATACTCTGAGAAAGCCATTCTTAAAAATTAATAAACAGAATAGCAGGCTTTCTCCTACAATGCTCATAGAAGGACAAAAGAGCAAGGCATGTGCTAGAGGACACCCCACTGGGGATGGTGGCAGATACCACAACCTTGAAAGTGCAGCATGGCTTGACTTGGAAATGAGTGGGTATCTCTCAAGCATTTCTGTATCTTAAATTGTATTCACTTCCTCTGTGTCATGCCCACATGGACACTGACTGGTAAAATAAAAGCCAACATCAGTCTCTGAGGCAGCCTCCAACCAGCCTGGCAAACATCCAGCCAATTGTGCATAGAGAGGCAATTCCTTTCTTGTCTTCTCTGTCACATCCCCTAGGAGAACTGCACCAGGAAGGTAAGCCATGTGGGTAATAGTACATAAGAATCCTAAAATGGCTACTAATTACAGTGTTTGCAATTATTTCAAATTTTGATTTTCATAATAACATTTCATGGTTGTGTTGACCAGAGGGAAATTTTATTCCCAAATGTGCCCATGTCAAATTTGCCATTATCTTCCAGGGAAAAAAAAATCAAATGAAAAGGCTTTTAAAGAGAGATAAAGTTTACTCATTGGAAATTAGAAATGAATATTTATTGTCAGATCTCTGTCTAGATTAAAACCTTTTATTTAACACCAGTTGCAAGTGTGAATTATTCACATGTTTACATTTCAATGACTTCTGTTCTCTAATGATTCCATTTTCTAGAGTGTATTAGTGGTAAGATAATGAAACGCCTCATCAGCTTGGAGTATTAAGCAAACAACTAACTTCAACTTTTTAAACAGTGAATAAAAAATAGAGTGGTCCCCAACAATTTATTTTGTCAATTTCATACAATTCTCAGATAGCTTCCCGAAATATGGCAACAGAGGGCCGCCAACAGTCCGTGGTAATGTGTTCCAGTCATCCGTCAGCACGCAGTGAGACATTGATAACAAATATACTGCTGTCTCGCAGATCATGACTGTTGGCAAGACTCGTCTTTCCCAGAAGAGAGAATTGGGGTGAAAAAAAAGATAAAAAGAAAAAGAAAACACATTACTGTCCACTTCTCCAGCAAAGATAAGTTCTTCCTTATTTGAATGAAATTACATAATCATTCACTCTTTTCTTCTCTTGCTAGTTATTGCCTAATGTTAGGAAATTTTATTATTAATAGCAATAAATTCCATCTGTTTAGAGTGCTTTAGGCTTACAAAATACTTGCACATATGTTATCTCATTGAAGAGATTGACTCTTCCCAGAAAATCTATCTACATATTTTTTGAGATAAATGAACTTCTGCATTGAAATCTAAGAATCTTACAAAACAAATCTGCTCTCCAAAAATTTCACACGGATGCTTTACAATTCTTCCAATGGCACCATGTTGTCCACACATTTAATACATCCCTCTATTTAATCAATCTCCATTTCCATGGAAATGAAAATGAGTTTTGTTTGTTTTTGCTGTGACAAACTCAATGGCTAGTCTCAAATAAGTCACGGAAATGTTTTCTTCAGAATCATAGTTAAGGAGCTAAGACAAAATGCCTATCATCAAAATATTTAATCTAGTAGGAAAAAACACAATGCTCATGAAATGAATACTCAACAAACATGGCAATGAGTGGGAATCACCAAAAGAATGATGCAGCAACCTCAGGACCAAGTCCTCGTAGGTGAAATTGTTTGGCTTGGAGGAATAAGAGAGGTCTTCTTGGACTGTTTCAAATTCATCTAGGACTCTGATGTTCAGAGAAAACAGAAGAGGAACATGGTCAGGAGGTGCAGGGGGAAATTTTCAGGATGATAGGAGTTCGACATACACAGGAAATGTGCACGGTCTCATCAATGTGATGGTGTTTTGAGCCAAAAGTGTTGTGGAGAATAAAGATGGAGCTTAGATTGGGCCAGGTTTTAAACTTAAACTGGTCAAATATCAGGGCCAAAAAGGAAATTTAAATTTTCAAAGCAATATTTTGGCAGTATTCTTCTGAAAGCGATATGCATTGAATGAGAACTTGGGTTAGATGAGACCACTAGAACAACCTCCTAACCATGTCAGTCTCAGTTGAGTGACTGAGACCTCAGCTAGGGATGGTAGTAGAGGGAGGGCGACAGAGAGACTCTGTAGGCAGTGCCAGGGCCAGCTGATGCTGCCACCCAGGAGACCAGAGAGGGGAGGGGCAGAGTGGCTCCCGGGATCCCGACTCAGGTGCCCATGGAATAAATGGCAGGGTTCTGTCAGGGGCGCATGACTGGCTTGCCTGTGGCCCCTTTAGGAGATTGGCACAGGTAGAGCTGGATGGGAGGGGACCACCTCACTCCTGGGTGTGATGTGTAACAGTCCTCTGCACACAGAGCAGAGTCCAAGGGAATTCAGGCAGGAACACTTGCTGAAGCCATCAACACAGAAGTGAAATCTGAAACCACAAGAGCAAAGAGGGTGCTGAGAGCAGCATGCCAGGGCCCCAAGAGCAGAGAGGAAGGAGGAGAGCCCTGCAGTCCTCTCATATCAAGGACATAGAGAACAGGGCTTCCAGAAGAAAGGCAGTAACTTACGAAAGGTAGCTGTGGTGTTGCAAGTATCCCATTCATTTTGGGGAGAGGGAGGTGCAGATGTTGATTTCGATATTTAGTCCACAAATTGGCCTTTTGACCTTCTACATTAAATAAAGCATCACATGTAGAATAATATTTACTGGGTTAAGATATTCTGCTGTCATTCTCTTGCTTAATTTTTCTTGTACTGGGAAATGAACCCAGAACTCTCCCACTGAGCTACATTTCCAGTCCTTTTTAAAATGTTCAGAAAGGTCTCCCTGAATCCCTAAATTGCCCATGCTGGACTCAAACTTAATCCTTTCTCCTCAGCCTCCCAGTGTGCTGGGATTAGAGGTGTGTGTCACCAGAACACCTGGCTTCCCTCAATCATTAACATGCATCTTTTTATCTATGGGAGACAGAAGGCGTTTTGTGTCTTTCTGTCGACCTCCAGTGAAATAAATGTAGCCAAACCCTATCCCAGAATATCTCTCTAATATGTGTCAGATTCTTTCAATTTGAAAAGAAAGATCATCTTTCTGCAGTTCCCCCTTATCCTTAAGAGATATATTCTTAGACACACTCCCCACAGTGGATCTCAGAAACTACCTACAGTGCCAAATCTTACATGTGCTATCTATTTTCTTGCATGTACATTCCTATAATTGTTTAATTTGTAAGTCAGGTGCAGTAAGAGACAAGCGACAGTAATTAATAAGAAAGTAGAACAATTATGCAGTAACTAATAAGAAAATAAAACAATTATGACAGAATACTGCAATAAAAGTTATTGAAAACTTATGAACTCTTTGTTTCTGGAATTTTCCATTTAACATTTTCAGACCACAGTTGGCTGTGAGTAAATGAAACCATGGAAAGTTAAGTCACAGATAAAGACACTGTCAGCCTTCCGTGAAAGGTGGTATTACAAAGACTAGCCCCAAACAGTTCACGGGGGGAGGGGGGATCCAGGGTCCCAAGTCCTCCCTGTGCGAACCAGTCTGGGGAAGCCCACATGGGCCCTGTTTGGGTTCTATCCTGGGCTTGTCATCTCCCTCTGGGCCACTCTGTGTTTCCTGATGTGGTCCTGATCACTTGCAATTCCTCTAGCCAAAACCACTCATCCCCTGTATGTCCACAAGAAATCCTCTGAGACCCAACACATAAGTTCCCATAGAGGGACAATATCTGCTGCAGGTCTGATCCACCCTGCCATTACCATCGGAATTCTCTTGAACCAGGAAAACTCAAGTGTGCACAATCCCAGTTTACTTTTAATTTACCTGCCTACTTCCCATCCTTGTCTCTTTGAGTCTCTCTAAAGAATGCATGATTCCCTTAGGTTTCTTTTGTGCAGCTTCACCTCAGAAAACTTTCATCCTGTAGTATTCAAATCCATCATGAGGCACCTAGCCCCTCTCTGCACACTCCAGAGCAGCTTTTGCGTGTACCATTCATGTATGTGCCCTTTATTCTTTTCTAAAGAGGAGCCCTGTAGCACAGCTACAAATAAATAAATAGATTGCTAGTGGTGAGAAGGATCCCCATCCCATTCAGAGTTTCTTTCCTTGCATTAATCTGTCTCTTGTTTGGGATGACCAAGGTGGGTGTGCTATCTGAAAATTGTAAGACAATTCAGAAATTTTTATAAGGAAGTCACAAAGCAGGAATCTCTTGGTGATGTTTAATTCACAGTGAAGGAATTCATTATTTTTAGGAAGAACAAACTCTAAAGATATAACTAGGCCTCCAGGGAATGGTCTTTCATTTCCTTACACTGACCCTTTAAATAATATTGGGGTTTCCTGCAACAGCTGGCTTGGGAAAGAGACCCTGGAGCCTTTTCCATGGTTTTTTTCCTTTTTCATCATCACCCCCATCCACTCTTATTTCTGGTCTTGATTCTGCCTTGTTGTCTCTCCCCATCCAAAAATCTCTTCCAACTCATCTTCCCTCCTCTGTGGAGTGGCTCAGGATCCTAATTTTCTCAGGGGAGCCTTGATTTTTATCTGTTATCCCAGCATGATTATGACAATACTTCTTTGATTCTCAGAAGTGTATGGTTTGAGCAATAACAAACACCACTGTGTAAAACTCATGCAACCAAGAGTTAAGTACATGAATCAGTTCATCAAGAAACTCATCAGGGATACTTTTTTCTTCTTCTAGATTAGCAACCCACATTTACCCCACTTTTGGGAATCTAATGGTTGTGGCAAGAACCACGCCTAACCAAACAGGAATCAACAACAGGAGCTCATTGTTCATTCAAGCCAGCAAGTGCTCTTTTTAATGTAGGCCAGATCAATTTACCAACAAGAGAGAATCCTAAAATGTCTTGTTATCCATCAGCTCTTGCTCACCATTGCATTTTGCACTTACATAGATTTGCAATTTTGTGCTATGACTTTTGTTAAGCAATTGTTTACACATAAGACTTAAATTTTTGTTCTTAACTTTGCTGATTCTTCACATAACTTGCTTCCCATACTTTCTAATGGCCTACCTTCAATAAAAACAAAATTTGTTTTACAAATTGGTTTATTCATTCAACAAGTACGTATTGTGCTTGAAGTGAATTCTCTGTATATTGGCTATATGACAATGAATAAGATGGAATTTCTATAGTGGGTAGAAATTAGCCAGGAACAACAGCGGGTATGATGGTCAAGGCAGACAAAAGAGCAGCTAATTCAGAGAAGGTGACTTGGGAAGCACATAGAAACATTAGATAAATTCTAAGAAGGCAGAAGTGTGGCAAGATTATCATGGGGGCCTCACCATGTTCAAGCTTTGTCTAAAGAGTAAATAGGTTTATGCAGAGCAAGGAGCACCACTCTTTCATCTCTCAGAGATCTCAGGCTGCTGGAAGGATGGACAGAGTGTAGAAGGGCACAGCCATGGACAGAAGACATCCATGAGCTCTAGAAGCAGCCCATGTGAACTGTGCTGGTGGCCACTGTGAGCGCAATAGGAACAGAGATGGCAGGACATGGACAGGTTGAACATTTGCTGGAGATGAAAGCAAGCATTCAATCTTTTTTTTTTTCCTTTGTCACTATTGATGATTGAACATAGGGAGCACTGAGCTACTTCTCAGCCCTTCTTAAATTCTCATAAACTGCCCAGGCCAGTCTTGAATGTGTGATCCTCTTGCCTCAGTTTCCCAAGCGACTGGGATAACAGGCATTTTCCACAGTGCCCAGTTACCAACCATTCAGTCTGCAGGTCATCTTACTGCTTGGTGGGCAGCACTGTGAGGCAGCAGGAGAGGGGAGCGTGATCCCGGGAAGAGGATAAGCGAACACTGAAATGAACCTGCGGAAGGGAAGGAGCTGACAGGGGAAGGCCAGGAGCTCTGCTTTGACACCTTCATCCTCAGGCACCTGTGAGAGCTCCACAGCGCTGTGAAAGGCATGCCAGCATGTAAGTGTGGGTCTTGGGCTTCTGGTGGAACCTGGGGTCACTGGCGTGTAGGCAACAGAAAACCTGGCTTGATGAAGTCACTGGGGAGCCTGTGTAGAGAAGAGAGAAAAATCTTGAGCATGTCCAGTGTGCAACATCAGGGAGAGAAGAGGGACACAGAGGAGAATAAGAACATAGGGAAGGACCAAGAAAGAAGAACTCTGGGGAAGAGTGTTTAAGAAAAGAATGACTAAAAATGACCACTGTGTGTCCACTGGAATCAAGAGACAGAAGATTTCCCAGGAGAGACGTCTATGGAGGTGCAGAGGTAAATTCACCTGGAATGTGTGAGACCAGAGGTGAGATGCCAAAGACAGAAATAAGACTTCCTCTAGATGAGGATATGGGTTCCAGGGAGAGCTGTTTTGTTGTAATGGGTGGATTGTGGGGGGAGGACCTTTGAAGTGAGAAGAAAAATATATTGTTAATACTGAAAGGAGAGAGTAGAGGTCTGAAAAACAATAGAACAGAGGGAATAATTAAATACTTGTACTGAGGAGACAAGGAAGATGGTACCTAGAGTCTGGAAGGAGAGGTGTTTCCTCCCATGGAAGAGACAATCAGAATCCATCCCTGGGATAGTTTGAACAGTAGGTCGTGCAGAAGAGCCCAGCATCGCCATGTTTAAGGACACAGAATTCATGCAGAGTGCACGGTCAGTGGCCAGCACTAAAGTAGATGTGCATTTAATTATCATTCCTGTATTTTAACAGCTACAACTGGTAGTTTTGCAAGGGAAACCTTCTGTCTTTCACTACCTGCCATTTCCTCCCTATCTCCTCTGATTATATATATGTAAACAACAAGTGTTGTTTTTTGTTGATATTCTATTGAGTATTCAAACTTTTCTGTACCTCATTACCCAAAAAAAAATTTACCCATGCCTTTATTATTGAGGGTTGTGGTATAATAGTAATGGAAACATCCTTTAGAGAGTGATTTTCACTTGTTCTCAAACTCGTGGGTACTCTGAAAGTATTAAGAGTAATGTTATCACAGACCTAGGCTACTCTCATTACTATACTGTTACTTGCATCACACTATGTCAGATGACTTTAAATACGTTGTCTCACTTGATACGACTCCAGAAGCATCTGAGGCCTTGCTGCTGACTCTGTCCCTGCCCCAGGGCTCTTACTTGCCTGCTGTGCAACAGGATCAAGGCAGAGCATATAAATAAGCAGGCATTGTTTTTTCTCCACTTGGAAACTTATTTTTCCTCTCTTCAATTCATTCTCATGTGAGATATATTCATAATCACACGCAAATAAATAAATAAATAAATGTAGTGATTAGGAGAGTGGTTATATCAGATGAACACAGGGGAAATTTTGTTACCAAAGGAACTATCCATCATAGCAGTTGGGCCATCAGATCTAGGCTCTGGGGAAGGCATGAGGGATTTCGACTTTCCTGCAAGAAAATGTGGATGCAAAACAGATCTTTGCTTCCAAGGATCTGTCACTAGCATTACAGTGAAACTAAACAAAAGTTATGATTTTTTTTCTTTCTGTCTGCACTTTAGAAAACTATTTATACAGTACTTTTCTAGATTCAAATGCAGTTTAGATATTTGATGTTAATCTGTACCACAGTATAAATAGTACTCCAATCAGTGAACTCAATACATAAAAGTGAATATGTCATTTCATTTGTATAAAACTTGTTTTTTAATGAACAAAATTCTCCTACAAATCAATACTCAGACTTAGTGTGTTTATTTTAAATATTTATGCACAAACATTCATTCGTTTGATCCTGACTATTCATTTGAGCTGCAAAGTATCTGGAGCTTCTTTGTTTAATAAGTCGTAATACTTTTTGACATTGCAATGTTTTGTTTTGCTTTGTTTTGTATTTATTTATTTATTTATTGTGGGTGAAGCAGGTAGTTTGGGCTATTCTGGTAGAACTCAGAGTAAAATCAATTAAATGAATGACAAAAACTGGTAGACTTTCAGGTTTGGATGACTCTTCATTCAATAGAGGCAGGGACTCGGTAAAGAGTAAAATAGACTCTCAATTCTGTAGAGGCCAGACTTCTGGCTGATCATTCGCCTGTCACAGCATTCTCACTCCTCTCTTCCTGGAAATAAACACATTTACTGTGCACAATAACTAACCCAACATTTTACCCTTTTGCATGCACTAGCTTTTTAATTTAGAGGAATCTTGGAAAACACGAAGCAGCAGGATTTTGGCATGCTCTTCAGAACGCACATAAATAAATCTTTTTCAGCAAATCTCTAAGGGTTTTAGGCAAAACTTTGTGAATGCCAGAGCAGAGAGCTAAAAACAATTTTGGGTTTGTTTGTTGAGCCAAAAAAGTGGACATCGTGTCCAAAGTACAATTTAAAGCATTATTTTTTGAATTAAGGAATTTAGTTATGTGCATTTCCAACTCAAGAATTTGTCTGCAGTTTCCCAGGCATGTACTTCTCCTCCAACTTTTTAACTCCTCACAGAGATAGCTAAGCAGGACAGAAGGTGGCAAGTATCAGTGTGTCCATAGGTACCTCTTTGCCTGAAGAACTAGACCATGCATCTAAGTGCATTCAAGTTTTCTCTGAAATGATTCCAAACCATAAAGATCACTGACATGGACACAATTTTATCTTTTTCCTCAATCCTCATCACCTGTTTTTTCTTGTTCACCAGAATAAGCATCATCATGTTGTATAGTATGTAGCACATGACACATGATCAATAAATATTTGTTGAACCCCTCCCCCAACATATAAAAGCCAGAGATACAAAATTGTCCTTGCTTTTTCCATAATTTTCCTGTTTATTGAAAAAAATGCATGTGCATGGGAAAAAGAATATCAAAATATTTAAAGAAAAGAAAAGAAATAGAAGCCTCAAGTATCCTTTCAACCCCTACAAGGCACTGTCCTTTCTAATTTGTCCATAGTTTACCTAAGACTTCCTTCCTGGCTCTTAACTAGTATCAGTTTCCTCTTATGAGATGCAATCTTCCTGCACAGAGGAAAAATTGTCCATCAGATTCATCTTCAATGCCAAGTTTAAGGTACCAAGTACAATGGTTACACCTGGAAAGCACTCAGCATATGTCTGCCCAGTAAATAGTCCCATTATTCAAATTTTCCACAAGCATTGGCTAACACTATAGGTGGAAACTCAACAAACATGCTCAACAAATGCATTTCAACTCCTTCCTTCCTTCAGTGCTTCTGGAAGACTGAAGGCATACACATGATTTAAAGTCCTTGATGCTATTCGTAAATACCATGAAAGATTTCTATAATGTATTTGTATAATATATATCGTTCATATTTGTCCACTTAGGTCTTTATTTGAACATCTGGTTTCTGCTGTGGGCCTCCCTGTGGCTGGATGAAAGCCACTTTGAAACCTGGAAACAACGCCTGATGTTCTCTAATTATGTATTTTTCCCTCAAATAGAAATAAAATTGACTGTAAGAAAATTCGGCAAAGACTCATTTTGTGGATTGCTCTGATAATTCATTTTAACCCAATTTCATCAGTTCTATTTAAATCAAAGATAGGCTGGGTGATTTAAAGAGAAAAATATCACACAAAAACCAGTAGTTTCAAGTTCATTTCTGTTAGCAGACTCGCAGCATTTGGAGAACACCAGCACAATCCTGCTCCAAGTTGCTGCCCCCTCCCTTTCTCCATTCACCATTGTGCCTTCTCCATTCTGCCATATCAGCTCACAGTCAATCCTATCACCATGCTATACTATCTCTCCCACAAAGCATGTCACACACTGCCTTCTTTGCTCAAATATTACCTCCACCAAGCAGCACTTAGCTTGATAAACACTGACTTTAGGTTTCAGCTCTAGGGCCAGTGGCACCTATACATTATTCCTTACACCTGATCAAGTCAAGTTCCTTTGTAATATATTTTGTGGAATTAATCATTTCAATTACTTCACAGCTCTTGTTTCTTTGCTTGTAATTATGTGTACATTACTGTGATTATTTGACCAATGTCTGCAATAAAAATAGTTTCATGATTCTATGGGTTTTGGGCTGTGGTTGGTTTTATCCACAAAGGAGATGCTCATGTGTTTGTGGAAATAGTTCATGATAAAGAAATAAATTATGTACAACCAATGTATCTTATAACTTACTTTAACTCTTAGAAGGCTCGTTTTATTATTCATCACAAACTTATACATTGTCTTCTCTTTTCCTGCTTCTGACATTTTTCTTCTACACTCTAACAACCGATGAACTCACCACATGCTTCATGGAGAATGCAGAAGCAAAACTCATCCTCTGCCATCTTTCCAACATCAGTCCTCTAAACTGATATATGCTGCCTCCCATTTTTTATCAGAACAGATGGAATAAGCAAGGAAAAACAATAGCAAGATGACAGACATAAATCCAAACATACAATGGTTACATTAAATGTAAATGGACTAAAAATTAGCTCTGCAAGATCAAGGTGGGGAGAGGGTACCAAGACCCAACTATATTATGTCTAAAATAGACACATTTAAATAGGAAGACACAAACAAAGCACTGAAAAGTGTACACCATAGAAACAATAAAATAAAAAGGGTAAACTGCCTGTATCAGGTAAAGTATCCTTTATTATATGTTACGTTATAAAATCTGGAAGTATAAATTTTAAGAAAAGTTGTATCACTAGAGTTTAAAAAGGGTATTTCATAAGGATAAATGGACATCATATCATTAAGACATAGCAATTAAAAATGTGTATGCTTCCAATTATAGCTCTTCAAAATACATGAAAAAGATTAACATAAAAAAGAGACATAGACAAATCAATGATCACAACTGAAAATATCCACAATCCCTTATTGGTTATCTCAACTTCTTATCAATGATCTATAAAACATCTATACCAATCAAATATAAGTAAATAAATAGAAGACCTTATGTGCATAGCCTGTGGTTTGACATTTATTGAAGAGTGCATTCAATAACAATAAGATCTTTCCAATTGCACTGAGTATGTACAAGCAAGAACATATACTGTGGTATAAGGCTCAACAAATAATGAAAAGATTGAAGTCTATTCATATGTATTTTAACCACAATACAATTACATTTGAAATATAGAGCACTAGAATAACTTTTAGGTGTCTCAATTACTTGGAAAATTAATAATACATCTGTACATAGCTTATGTATCAAGAGAGTAAGTCAAAGGGTAAAGTTGAAAATGTTTCAAACTAAATGAAAATGTGAACACAAGGTATCAAATTAGTGGTTGATAGCCAAATTAGGCACATGAGGGAAACTTTTAGTTTTAAATGTTGATGTTAAAAATAGTAATAAGTAATAAAAATCAGGAATCTGTTTCTATGTTTATAAAACTAAAGATAGTCGAATAATCTAAATCTAAGTTAGAAGAAAATTCTAAAAGTAAGAGCAAAATTCAATAAAATGGGAAACAAAACTATAGAGAGAATTAACAAGGTCAAGAGATAAATAACCATTAATAAATATTAATGAAATTGGTGAATTGATAAGTAGATTGATCAGGGAGAAAAGGAAAAATAATTTGCCCATGGAATAAAATAGATAACATAATTTTTAAAAACTTAACAAAATTAAAGAATAATAACAAATGATGGAAGGAATTTCACTATCAAAACTGACACTAGATGAAAGAGCAACTCTGCAAAGCCTACCTCAACCAAATACATTTCATTTGTACTATAAAATCCCCTGAAAAGTAAATCAAGCAATGGCATTACAAAAAATAAATTATGGACCAATATCCCTCATTAATAAATATGCAAAAACTTAACAAAATTTTAGCAAGTTGAATATAATATTACATGAATGAATAATACATTATGGCCTAATGGGGCTTAGCCTAGAAAGGAAGATTAGTTTAACATCTGCAAATCAATCAAATGTAATTTACCATATTCACAGACTATAAAAGAAAAATTAATATCATCTCAAGGTTGTAGAACAAAATCTGACATGTATTATTGATAAAACTCTCAACAAACAAGAAATTGAAGGAAGCCATACTACATCTAGCATCATCCTTCCTGATGAAAGACAAAATGTTTTCTTGCTAAGATCAGGCATAACACAAAAGTATTTCTCCTTGTCAACTCTATTTAGTGTGGAGAATTCAGTGTACAGGATTTCCTAACCAGTGAACTCAAGCAAGAGCAATAAATTAAAGGTATACAGATTAGAAGGAAAAAAATAAAGGCTGTGTTTATTTTTGGTGATATAATCATTTATGAAGAAGACTCCATAAAATCCATCAGTTAAAAAAAGGATACTAGAATTAATCATTTTGTTTAGCAACATTTAATATATTACATATAAGAGAATCAGTTTTATTCTATACACTGAAAACAAACAATGGTAAATTGGCCAAAAGATTCTAACAGACACATCACCAAAGAAGATATATGGGAGGCACTTAGGCAGTTAAACATGTTAAAAGATGCTCAAGATCATTTGGCATTAGGGAAATGTAAATTAAAATCACAGTGATTTACTGCCACATACCTACTAGAATGACTAAAAGACTGAGCATATCAAATGTTGGCAAGTTGGTAGGGCAATTGAATTCTCCCACACTGCCAGAAGAAATGTTAAATGGCACAACCACTGGAAAGCAGTTGGCAATTTCTTAAGGTAAATGTGTATTATCTTAAATTATTTACCCAGAAGAAATAAAATATACACCCACACAAAAAGATTTTTGAATAAATGTAGACAGCAGCTTTATTTATGATGACAGCACACTGCAAATGATTCGAATGTCCAAATGTCTATCAAAAGGTACATGGAGAAACTGGCATAGCCATATCATGAAGGATTTAAAATCATTGCTACATGTAATAATATAAGTAAACCTCAAAGTAACTTTATCATATGAGAAAAGTCAAACAAAAAAAAGAATAATGACATGTAATATTTCATACATGTAAAATTTTAGGAAATGTAATACATGATCCTATAGAATAACATTCATGGATTATAAAACACATTATTGTTGACATGTCTTCTCTTTAAACTATTTATTGATTCTGTGCAATACTACTCATGTGTTTCACAGTCTTTTTTATATAAATTGACCAGCTGATTCTAAAATTTAAGCAAAATGTCTCCAAAAACCAAAACAATGTTGTAAAGCAAAAGTAAGCTACATGACTTTAAGATTCACTGCAAAGCTATAATAATTAAGATGGGTAAATCTGTCATGGAGGTAGACAAACAGATCAAGGGAACAGAAAGTAGAAACAGACCAATATTTGTACAACCAACTGATTTTTAACAAAAATACCAAATAATTCAGGAGGGAAGTTAAATTCAACAAATGATGCTGTAATAGCTAACATACACATGGGGAAAATAATATCTTGCCTTGACATGACGTCACAACAACAAGAAAGAAAGAAAAAGAAGCATTTCAAGATCGATCATAGACTTATATGTGGACATCAAATCTACAAATCTTTTAGAATAAAATACAGAAGAATATTGTTGCAACCTAAAGGTAGGCAAAGATTTGTTAGCAGAATACAGATAGTAACAGCCATAAGCGAAATAAGGTGAATTACACTTACCAAACTGATGCTCATCAAAAGTCATCGTAATAACTTTCAAACCACAAGTATATTCAAAACATTTATCTGACAGAATATCTATATCTAAAATATATAATAGCTCCTACAATTCAACAATAGAAGGACAAACAACCCAACTAAATTAAAATACTGGCTAAATACTTTAACAAGACATTTCTCGAGTTAAGCAATATGGATGATCGATAACCACACAAACTAGCACTCAACATCATCAGCTGCCAGTGAAATGCAAGTTAATAATCACAGTGCAGTATCACTATATACCATGACAATGGTGAAAAATAAGAAAGATAAAAGCAAATACTGGCAAAGAAATGGAGCAACCACCTGTACTTTTGTCTGTCTGAACAAAATATAAAATGGAATATCCACTTAGAAAAAATTTTGACAATTTCATATAAAGTTAACCACACATTTTCCCAGGGTATTTAGACAAGAGAATTCAAAATAGACCTCCAAAGTAGATGTACAAGAATATTCACTGCACTGTTATTCACAGTGAGTGAAAACTGGAAAAGCCCCTTCGTCTATCACTGAGAGAATGGACTGATTTGTGGTAGAGAAAATTAAGTAGCAGTAGAGAGAAAAGAGCTATGGACACCCTCAGTAAGGATAAATCTCACAGGTAACAGTGAACACCCGAAGCCAGACACAAAAGAATATCTTACTGCGTGATTACATTTATAGACATTCCAGAACAATTAAGACTAACTTAAAATGGAAAAAGTGTTTAAAAAATGGCATCCTGGGCATGAGCCCAGGCTGCAGTCAGGGAGCACTGACTAGGAAGAGAAACCCTGAAGTTGTCTCATGTATCATGGGGGCTATGCACAACATGGGGGACTCAATTACCAAAACTGAGGGGTTAAAATATGTGTGCTTCAATAAGTGTAAGTATCAACTTGAAAAAGAGCTATATGTCTTGATAAACACACAGTGACGACCAGTGGTGTGGGTACAACAACGATAGCAGAATGTTCAGAATTGCTGAAGTTGAACTATTCATCAAGAACTGTTATTCTAGTCCATCTACCTTGTGTGTGTCTGAAATTTTCCATAGTAAAATATTTTAAAATGCATTTGGGAAAAACTCAAGTTGGCTTGTTCATCCAGCGATAACACTACAGAAGAAAAAAAGGATTCGAATCTGTTAAAAAAAATTTGGTAAGTTCCCCCAACAGAACATGTCTCTGACCTGATAATAATATCACACATGGTTATAGACAGATACTACATGGTTATATATGTAAAGATAAAGAGTACCTTGATATAACAAAGAAAATCAACCCTATAGCACAAGTCTTGGCATCATGTAACCTAATAATTGGAGCAGCAGGGGAAAGGGTTGTGGGCTCAAGTTTTCACTCTGCTGCTTGGTTTTGGGCAAGTCAGCTACTCTAAGTAACTACTCTCACCTATAAAATGAAATAAAGAAAAAAAGCCATAGCACATACCAAACACAATGGTGGTGAAAATTGAAAAAAAAAGTATGTAAAAAAATTTCACGTGTTAAGTGAAGTGTCAGTATTATTAATTAGAGAGCTTCATTTAAGAACATAGAACTATTTCTTTTCAAAAGGTTTAGTCCTTTATAGAATGGTTAGGGGATGGTTGCAGAGTTTGCTTGCTGCCAGCAAAACTGTGAACTTACAGAGGCAAGTGGGGGATGCTTCAGTAAGTTGAGCTACAAAGAAATAGGGAGCTTTTACCTATGCTTTCTTTAAATATGCTTATCATGACAAGAATCAATTTTGTTGCTGAAATTCCTACAGGAAAAAATAATTGTGTTATGGTGAGCCTGATCCTAGGCCTAACTTCCTTCCCTTATTGAAATATTTATTCCTGAAGTGTGAATTTTCATAGAAACAGCTTCTTAGGAGAATAAAATCATCCTATCCTAAGAGAGGAGAACACATGTAAAATGAAGTAATGCAAATTTAAACTGTGCAAAAGAAATAGTAGACCAGTTGCCCAGGTGATATCGGCAAGTCTGAAATATAATTAATTCGCTGGGAGAAAATTAAACCAAGTGATACGGTTGTTGACTATTTACTAACCAGAATCAAGTTGTCTACAACCAAGAAGAAACACTAAGATTTATGTTCTCTGTGGTATGCAAACAGGGCCACCCAGCATGGACACCTTGGTGATTCTGAGCTCCTTTCACCTGAATGCTCATCACACAAGAGAAGTCTCTCCAGAGCCCTGGGGGGAAGAGTGAGTAAAGGACTGGGTGAGTTCAGGACCAGGGGGATCTCAGGCATATGATTTTACTTGTTCCCCCATGAAAACTGGCAGAAAGTTGATGGATGCCAGCACCTACCTGGGAGAATAGCACTGGGGATTCAGAGAGTATTCAGTCCCCCTCCCTGATGGACAGTGACCAGATGAGATGCTTTCCAATTAGACAAGCTGAGCACTGACCCTCAGGCTGCAAGCCAGGCAAGGCTTGTCGAGAGATTCACTTTTCCAATCTAGCTTTAACAAGAAAAGAAATTTATAAATGGAGATGTCAAAACAATTGTAAAAGAAAATGTCAAATGGAAATTTAGATAATTCTGCTCGTTTAGTGGGAGTTCTAAAGCTACAGATAACATGACCAAAGCAAAGTGGGCTGGAGCCAAAATGGCCCTAGCCAAGAGAAGTCATTACTGCAATTTTCAGATCTACCACTCACCCATGAAGGCTCATCAGGGCAGGATATCTGCACACGCAGCTGGGCCCTTGGGGTCTACACAGTCCTATCCCAGCAACACAAGCTGCGATCTGAACTATCAGAAATTCTCCACATTCCAGGACAGATGGCATCAACCATGATCAAAGACACAACAAGAAAGGGAAAGCAAAGCAGACAAGGAAATGGTCCTCTGAGAAGAGCTGAGCTGATGGCCATCACTTCCTAATGAGAACATCCATGTGACTGCAGTGACATCCTGAAAATACCCTTCCAGAGAAGAAGCCTGAAATAAAATCACAGCCTTAGTACCTGAAGGGAGGGCAGATTGTGAGTTTATTTTTCAAGTGTATCTAACATCCATTAATTACTACCAAGATGGCAAGTATCTTTTCCTAGCAGTGGTGATCGTTCCTGAGAGAGCTGTCATCCCAAGGCCTACATTGTTGATGCTGCTGCATCTTGGTGAGTTACTGAAGAGTTTAACACCAAGCCCTCATGGGGCCTTCTTACAAGGAATGCAACAGTAGTACATGCAGCAGCAGCCAGAATTTCTGGAGTCATAAAGACTTGATAATCAAAAATTATCCTAAGATAGCAAACAAAAGTAAATGAGGTTAAGTTACAATTCTCCATAGTTTCCTGCTGTTTGCTAATTCTGCAGTGTGCCTATCAGTTGACTTCTTGAACCAGCCCAGGTGGCTCATTTATGGAGCACACCACACCACCGACATCTGAAAGGGGCTGGCGGGAGAGGATGCTGAACTGGGGGCTACTTAAGGACCTTTCAGCTCTTCCCTTAATGCTGAGGCAATGTGCCAGGTCTTGGGGGTGAGAGGGATCCTAACAGAACAAGGAGACATTGTTCCCATCTCCAAGAATCTTGCCTCCCAACTGGGGGAACAGATGGGAATAACTATAACAAAGCCGAAAAAGAAACCTAATACAATAGAGACATAAAATACTAAGGAAATACAAAGCCAAGAGAGATTAATTCCATCTGGACCACAGGGATGGCTTCATGAAAGAGGTGGCATGTGAGCTGATGATTATTAAGAGAGAAGGGACAAGGAGCCTAAATAGGATGGAAGCAGTCACATGCACCAAGACACATAATATTCTAAGACAGGACAGTCAGGCCTTGATGAAGAAACAGATAGGCCGCATCACCCCAGTTCCCAAGCCTAAAGGAAAATTCTTTTCAGCTGAAGGTCTGAACTCCTTCTGTTTTCTAACTTTTAAAGCCAGCTCATGCCAGAGGAGCTTAACTAACCATAAATTAACTGAAATGAATAATGCAATTTGTACTTTATTTCAGTAATCAGCTATAAATATGCAATTATTTTAGTTATAAACATATGCAGGGATTATAAATATATATGTATAAGTATATAACTGCTAATTACATTAAAGGCAAACTCATACAATTTAACTTCTAACACTATTTTAGACATTATCAGTATATAATATTTGAGATTGAATTAGAGGACAAAAAGAGAAATTCGATGACAATTCTCTGGGAATAATTAATAAATTTTATCTCATAGGTGGTGATGGTTTAAAAAGGATCTTCAAATTATTTCACTGGTGAAATATTTGCCTCATTCCAATTACAAATGATCCTTCTAGATCTGAGGAGATGAAAAAGTTAAATGTGAAGTCCCCTAAAGTGGAAAGCAAAATGCGCACAAAGCGCTAGAAGTGATGTAGTTTCGATTTAGCTAATGCATCGCCCAAGTCTCTGAAGAAAACTTTGTCTAAGGCAGGACATAGGGGAGGAGGTTCTCTATTCCCATAGACCATGGGGGGATCAGGGCTACTCTTTGAGCAGGCACAAACTGCAAGAAATCCAGAATAGGATCCAAATGGTCAAGAAAGAAAGTTTCTACTTTATACTTAGTTCATCTTTATATAAAGGGTTAGCATGAGGACCAACTAAACTTATCTGTGGTCTCATAGAGTAGAGTGAGGGAAAAGTAAAAGGAAACACACAACTGTTGAACACACAAATGAATTAAAATTGTCTCCTTGTGGAGATATCTGCAATCCTATGTTTGTAACAACACTATTCCCCAAGACCAAAATATGGAAACAACCTAAGTGTCCATTGATGAGTTAATAAAGAAAGCATAGCATACATATATGTGGAATATTATTCATTCTTGAAAAAGAGTGAATTCTACCATTTATAACAACATGTATGAACCTAGAGAACATTCTGTTAAGTGAAATAAGCCCTACACAGAAAGACAAATATTGTATGACCTCACTTGTGTGGAATCCAAAATGGTTAACCTCACAGAAACTAGGATTCAGAGGGTGGAAGGATTGCAAAGATAGGTGTTTTCCAGAGTTCTAACTTTCAGTTGTAATATAAATCAGTTCTGGGGATTAAGGTACAACCCAGAGACTATGGCTGATAATGCCTATGCCATATATTCAGAGCTTGCTAATAGAGTAGATCTTAACTTTTCTCATTGCACACAAAAAAGAAAACTGTAATTATGTGAGGTGATGAGTACATTAATTAGTTTGAATGTTTTAAGACATCACTTTGTACACCTTAAGTACATACAATTTTGTCAATTATACTTGAATAAAGCTGAAAGAAGAAAGAAAATATCAGTGCTATAGATAGACCAGTTTCTAAATTCCCTGAGGTCTCTCCAACAGTCACAACTGAGTACTAAATTTTTCTATATTTTTCATTTCAAAGGGACGAGGGGAAATAACTCCCCACCAGGAGAGAAGTTCAAAGCTCAGTAAAGCACTTCTGAGCAAGATTTCAATAGGACTAGACAGTAGAGGACTTAATTCCCCTGGTCAGTATCTTCAGACACCCTGACATTTATCACCAGCACTGCCTGGCAGCTCTGTTTGTTGGTGGTAACTAGTGCTCTCCCTGGTGAAGCGCTCACTAGGTCTCTTTAAAGTGGTAACTACTTTTATGAAACACTTCCTGGGTGCCAAGTTCTGTGCCGAGCACTGTACATACGTCATTTTCTTTTATCTTCACAACCTGTGAGGCAGTTATTAGCGTCTTCATTTACAGATGAACGACCAGGCTTGGCTCTTAACTCACTGCCTTCAACATAATCATTGCTTAAAATGTAGCTAGTATTCTTATTAGCTCTTCTTACCAAAGCATGCACAATTAGTACAAAGCAAACCTGGGAATTGGCCCCAGGATCATTTGGTCACAAACACACTAATGAACTGAATGAGTGAGTGAGCAGGAAGAAGGAGGGAGGAAGGGAATAAAACAATACAACGGAGTTGTTCCTTTAGTAAAAGACAAGGAAAAAAGAGACTTGCCAGGAGAATAAATGTTAATTATAATATTCAGAGGTGAGTGCAAGGTTTCAGCATCTTCTCTGTGCCCAGCGCTGCACCTGGGCCTGAGGAATGCCTGGGGGAGAGGTAAGGTTTCTTTCCCCATGGGATTGAGTGGGACTGAATATGTACATCAGGCATCTCATTTTCTGACAAAGAGAACTGCAAGTCTATACTCCACACGAGCTAAGACCACCACCAGAAATCACTGTGCAACAGCTCAGGAACCCAGTGGAGATTCCTGAGGACCTGAATGAAGACCTTAGTAGACAACTAAATCTGTGTTTCATGCCAGAAAGTACTTAGCATAGGCTGTTTTCACTAGGGAAGCTTTTGAGTGAATTAGACTTCATTCTGTTTGGAATTTTATGATCCCAAAACCAGTCTAGTCCACACATCTAATCTGAGATTCTACCATCAGATATTCAGTCTCTGAGAAACCTGAGACCTTTTACTTTATCTTTCATTAAAATAAATCGCACTGAAAAGAAGCCGTATTTTAAAGCATTTAATTATTTTAAAAGAAGTAATTGATTAACATCTCCATTTGAACAACTGGTTGAGAGAAAGGCACCAGGGAAAAAGAAGGCAAAACAGACAACTAGGAGATGGGCTGGAGGAACCCAAAGGGCTCCCATTTTAATTAGGGCATCCCAGTTGATTCATTCATTCTATGAGACATCACATTGTAACTTCCTTTTTATATATTATAACTATCACTGATCCCTGGCCAAACCATAATGGTGCAAAAGTAGCACTCAGCCAGTACTTTAAGTGAACAGTTGAAAATCAAATACTGTGAGTTCCCCATCTGAAGGCCATATCCCTGAAAGGAGCCCCTTTTCCAGAATCTCTTCAGTCAAAGCTGCTAATCTGACTAGGCATTTCTGAAGAAAACTTGGTATTCTGCATCCAGGCCTGATCAAGAGGAGAGTCTTTGGGGTTTTTCCCCAGCTTTTCTTGCCAGTTCCTGAATGGAACAATGTGCTAGTACCCTGTTTTAGAACATTCAGTGGTGAACCCTAGAATTTCGTTTTGAAAGCATAGAAAGTTTGCCTTCATTATGGCCCTAATTTAAAAATAAAATGGCCTGTCACACAGTCTAAGATATCTTTCAATATTCCCTACATCTAGGAAGCCAAAAAAATGAATACGGAGACCAAATCTGTTCAGTTATAGCAGTCCCTAGACATACTTACAGCCAGCGTGAGCAGGACAACGATCCGATGCTGGGGACATAGATCCCCATCTCCCTCTTTCCCCATCATAAAGAAAGACAAAGACAGACAGGCGTAGGACAGGACTGTGACTTACAGTTTGTTTGTAATCTTGATAACATAATTTTATTTAAGCAGAAAATAATTGAAAGAATCTAAAATGAGTAGACTTAGGTAGGTGGGTTTTCAATAATTTATTGAAAAAAGCACACAATTGTGCACAGTATCCCAATTTTGCTTGTATCATGATAATTGACATTATTGTAAAAGGAAAAAATGAAAAAACTGAAGAAGAAAACAGAGAGTTTTGTACAATAGACTGAAATAAGAAAAAGACAAATACTTAAAATGTTCTGAGTTGAAAAGTGTCTGCTGAAATGTCCAGTCAAGGTTAAAATAATGAGATCTCAAAGCCCACATGTTCCTGCTCACAACTCTTAGAAGCATCTACCCTTACTGGATTATTTCCTGTCTCATCTCTATACTGTCACCTTCAATGTAGATGGCACAGACTCCACAATTCTTGGCCTGGGTCTGACCCAACTCCAGAGTCACAGAGGGGCACAGTGGCAGGTGATGAAGGAATTCCTCAGGCATCTCCCAGAGCAGGATGCACACTTTATTCACAGAATCCAACCCTTTTACAAGACAGTAGATTTTCTTCCAGTACTCTGGCAGCTTTAGGTAGGAGGACCACAAGTTCAAACCCAGCTTGGACAATTTAGCAATTTAGTAAGACTCTGTCTCAAAATAAGTAAAATGGGTGCACGTATAGTTCAGGGCAAAGGCCCTGAGTTCAGTCCCTAGCACTATTTTTAAAAATGTAGATTTCCATTAAAAGTCAGGTATTTGACTTTTTCTAAATGACACAGTGAATTAGAGGGCATCCTAGTGATGTCCTGAATGAGTGAGTGAGTATTCCAGACATGGATGGAAAGCAGGAGCTTGCTGCCACTCATGTAGTATCCTAGTGAGCAGATCAAACAAACCAACAGTTAGCTCTTTCTTGCATCAAGGGAACTGTGGGACACAGTGGTCCAGGATTTGCACATAGCTGCCAAAATGGAGAGGAAGACTCACAAAGACTTTGGTTGGGAATGAGAACACCATGTACCTGGCTGAGCCACTCCTCTCCAAGTTCTTCACATCTGGGAAGCAGAACTCTCAGCAACTGCAAGGTCAGTACGTAATGCCCTGAATATGGAGGGCAGAGAGAAGAAAAGACTCAGGTTTCTCGGTGGCACTGGACTAATACAGTGACTGTGGAGTCCCCACCATCATTACTCCCTGCTTGTGAGATAAATGGCTTTTCTTCTGACATCACTGGGTTATGAGGCATCCCTAACTGATGAGCCATCCAACCTGCAGCATGAGCATGTATTCATTGTCCAGAAACAGGGACATTCTACTGGATCAGCATACATACAGCCACCCATTAATTAGCTTTGGCTGCCAATCAGTTCTCCATGAAAATACAATAAGTGAAGAGGAAAGCAAGGCTTCCCTGAGGAAAGAATATAGACTTACACTTCACTGGAAGTGACCTAGTACCACCTCTTGCTAAGATCCAGGAAGCAAGACCTATATTTTTAAACCTGATATTTCCAATTCCCCTCTGCTTTCTTGTTTCAATCCCATATGTGTATAAAAACACAGATCATTGGAAGACGTATTTGTGCCTCTGAGAAAACTGTAGGTAATTCATCATTTATAGCTTTAGAATCTTTAGTTTCTTGGAGTTCTGCAGGTTTTCAACAGTTAGCATGTGCGAGTGAGCACCATTATTAACAATAATAGCATCTTAAAAATCATGCAGTACTTCCCTCTCCATAGCATTTTCATCTATACTCTATGGTCTTCAGTAACTATGAAGTCCTAAAAGGCTTCTGTTCTTTGATTGAGTACAAGACAGAGGATGCACAAATCAAGGAAAATTATAGTAAAACCATGCATATTCCTAATAGGCAAATTCCAGATAAGTCCACAGGTAAAGAAAAAGAGACACAAGAGAAGTGCTACGTGCAAGAAGAAAATAACGTTTAAAAATTAAATTCAATAACCCAATTTAAATGTGCTTTGAAGCAGTAAAGAAGCAAATAGAAAATACAAAAAAATAACAATTCTCCAATTGTCAATTGGAGAAGTAGTTCAAAAAGCAAAAGAAAAGCATGAAAGCTGCTTAAATAATTAGAAAACTCTACGTTTAAAGAAAAGAGAATAAAGAACTAATATTCAATAGTTAAGATTCCAGGAGAAAACACACATAAGGGAGGCAGTGATTGTCAATACCCTGGGATGTGAAGCAAGTCTCAACAAAGTTACAGGTTTGAAATCAATCAACATTTAATTTCTCACTATAAAAGAAATAACCTAGAAATAAAAATATACTCAGAAAATCCTCAAAATACTTCAAAATTCAGCAATACACTCCTAAGTAACAATGAAGCAAAGAGCAAATTACAGTAAAAATTGGATAGCATTTTGCATTGAAGGATAACAAAAATGTAATAAAATAACATTTATGGGATGCAACTAAAGCCACATGTAGAGGGAAATTAATAGTTTTAAGCATGTCTATAAGGAGATAAGAAAGTTTAAAATCACCAATTGAAATATCCATATTAAGAAGTTAGAAAAAGAAGAGTGAACTGAAATAAAAGAAAAGAAAATTAGTTATAAAAAGCAATTTAAAATATAGAACAAATTTATTAGAGAGAGAAATAATTCCAAGAGTCATCTTCCTATTAAAATTCAAGAAAGTTGATGATTTCTTAAGAGCACTGCTTGAGAAAAAAGAAAGAGACAGGATAGGATATCAAAATGAAGAATTAAATATAGGTTATCACTACAGTGGATATAGGAATTAAAATTTTAATGAGAGACTATTCTAAATAATTTCTTGCAGATTAATTTGGAAATTATGGAATAGAAAAATTTCTACAAAGTGCCATTTAGAAAACTGATAATTAGAAATGCAAATGGTCCCACATTTATTAAAAAATTTAATTTGTAATTTAAAGTTCCCACACCTTCCTCACCACCCTCTAAAAATCTGCAGGCCCAGATGATATCATTGATGAATTCTTCTAAATATTTTTAAAGAAAATGATCCCAATCTTACAAAAACCTTTCCAGAAGCCAGAAAAAGTTAAAACAATTTCTAATTTCTTTTGAAAGATGACTCTAATTGTGATGCCAAAATCTGACAAGGAAGGACATTGTAGGAAAAGAAAGCTACTGACTCATAAGCATGGATATAAAATTACTGAATAAAATCCCAGCATAAACATTTCAACCAAAGGTGAGAAAACAAAATGTAGTAAGTTAAAGTGGGCTTTATTCTAAGAGTGCCTGGAATTTTTATGTTCAAACATCGATGAATGTGCTTCAGCTTCTAGTTCCCTTCTTTTCCAGAGCTATTCAGCCCTAAAGTTATTTGATGGAGTAAGAAAGGCATTAGATAGGGGTGGGAAGATCCTGCAGGGGCTAGACATGTATGTAAGCAGAGGAGGTGGGCAGAGACAAAATAGTAATGGCATTTACACAGGGGCAGCAGGTGGCAAGAACAAAAGATCATTTCTGTCAACTGACTTGAGCAAATCAAGGCACATATTCAGGGTCACATAAGCCATAGTGGGAAAAGTTGCAAATACGGAAAAGGAGAAAATTAAGGAGACTGATGTTGGATTGGAAGAAAACGATCAGTGCAAACTAGTGGTTTTTGATTTAAAAAAAACTAGGTGATAGATTAGATATTTTATTAGTTAGGATTCATACAAAATATGTGTATGATGATATAAGGGATGCATTAGTAGGTTTAAAGGATCAGAAGAAGGGGAGTCTCAGTGGCCATCTGTGGAATCAGAGGAGGAAGAATCCAGAATGGCCACCTTCATGCTGAAAGACCAAAAGAACCAGTTGAAGACTGAAGGCCTAGAGCTCACTGAAGAGACACTGTGAGTATCTGTCAGAAAGCCAAAGAATTTGCATTGAAAGGCTAAAGAATCTGCATTGGAAGCCTGAAAGAACTGGAGACCAACATTTGAAAACAGTGGCAGAGACTGGAGCTCCTCCAAGGACAAAGAGCAGACATCCTTCTTCTTTGCCTGTTTATGCCATGCAGGCTATGGATATACTGGTTAGTGCCACTCACATCCAGGGTGGGTCTACCCTCCTCAGTATGCAGATTACACGTCAATCACCCAGACATACCCAGAGCTTTACTAGTCAGCTAGAGTGTTCTTACTCAAGTCAAGTTGACATACTATAATTAATGACCACAGATACCAAGAGATGGATAGACAGGTATGCAGATAGGCACACACATAGATTAAAATAAATATGTATTTATGTGTGCATATGTATGTATATGGGCATGTAATTCAGTGTGCATGTACAATCTAGTCTTCAAGTGGGCCTGGGGGAAGCAACACCCTAACACTAATCAGCACACCTAGATTCTTCACTTAGCTTCTGAATACCACTTCCCACTAAAAGAAATGAGGGACCTTTAGAAAAACAGCTTATTCCAGAAGTGGTGCCAAAAAGCACTAGATGAACCTGAAACTGTTATTCTACACAGTATGAAACTGCTCTAAGAAGAGTGGGCCATGCCAGTGGACGCCCAAGCCAGTTTGAATGAGCTCCCAATAGGCAGACTGGGGACAATTTGAGCATTGAGGTGAATAATGATAACAACAGATTATGTCCCATTGAGAAAAGCAGGAAACCATGATTCCCTTTCAGAAGCTAATTTAGTAATTAGTTTAAAACCTGATGAGGAACAGGATACAACAGAATTTCAAAGTGCCGCCATACAAAATATTATTAATTACAAAGAAAAAGTGTGTAAGTTTAAAATAGAGAAACCTGGCAGACACCACTTTAATCAAGTAGTCAAAGTAAGCATCATTAAAGTGAAACAAACTGGAAGTGTAAGCCACCTGATAGAATGCAATAGGAACGAGTAATCTTCCTATGGAGAAAGCAGAAACTCAATCTAATCATAAGAAAGCATTAAGCAAAATCAGATTGGAGAGCACACTACAAAATGCATGGCTTGTACTTTTAAAAGGTGTCAAAATAATGAGGGCATAGAAAGACTGAGGTACCTGCACAAGAGGAAAGGAGATACAGAGCTACACAAAGAAGCATAGCATAGGATCTTTTGACTGTGAAAGACTTTGTTAAAACAACTGGCAAAACTCAAACAAGGTGTAAGGTTTAAATGATATGATGCGTCAGTGTTGATATATTGAATTTGATGGGTGAACAGAATGTTCTTGGTATACAAATATACCTAAAATATTCAGGAATGATGGAAGAACATGTCAGCAACTTACTTTCAAATAGCTTTAAAAAAGCAAATTCTTAATACTCTAATTCCAACTTTTCTGTAAGTTTGTTACAGTTTCAAAATGGTTTCAACTTTTTAAATAGATGAAAGTACACTCACACACTGTGGTTGTATGTGTAATTCACCACAGAAGCAAGATAAAGGAGAGATTATGATTATTTCAAGAGATGCAGGGAAAGTATTTGACAAAATGTTACACATATTCATAATTTAAAGAAAAATAAAACTCTAGACTTTTAGGATCTGCCTTGGATGTAAAGAGCTGGAGGGAACAATGCTCTCATCCTTTTGACAAATAAAGAGGCAAACCAACTTCAAATCCCCATTCTTTTCTGAATCATTTGATAGCAAACTGACTGGACCAAAACAAAGCAAACCGACTGGTGCCTGCAGGGAAAGAAGAGATGCCAGCTCAGACTCAGCTGGACAGAAATGACCAGATACTATCAAGGATGAGCTAGCATAAACGGCAAAGAGAAGAAGCTCCTCAGCCAAGCTGGGGGACAGTACGAAACCACAGGAAGCTGCACAGTTCGGGGTGCTGATGTACATATATTCTCACAGGCTCTTTCTTCATCCAGCAAAGACCCAAATAAGCTCCAAAAATGGTGCTAGTGAGCAAACCTGGGTTGAGAGAAAGCAAAAGCAAAGACGCAAGAAAGCCCTCCACGGTCTCCCTCTTCTTTTTCCACAAGACACAAACATTTTAATTTGGTTGGAGAAAAGTAAAGCCGCCTTTGTGGCATTGGTGGAAACTCTTCACAGTTAGAAAAAGGGAGCAGAGGAAACTTACACATGAGAGAGAGGTAGGGTCATGCGCTGAGGGCACAAATAGAGTAGAAAATCAAGAAGGGCATATTTCTGAGGTCCAAAAATATGTTACATGTCTCTGACTGAGGTTTAATTAATGCCGATATTTCAGCTGATATAATTAATATAATCACATCAATATATGCAGAAGAGCACTTGAAGAAATGCAACATACATTCCAGGTTAACACTCTCAGCAAACTAAGAAAGAAAGAAAGAAAGAAAGAAAGAAAGAAAGAAAGAAAGAAAGAAAAAAAGAAAGAAAGAAAGAGAAAGAACTTCTTTAAACAAATAAACAGCACCTACAAAAAAATTTTAACTGCAGTTAGTATGACAAATGCTCAATGTTTCTCCTAAGATTGTAGTAAAAAATGGATGTCTTAAAGGACTTACATCTAGCACATATAAAGAATTGAAAAACATCAGGCCCCCCAAATTCAAAGACCCAGTCCAAAAATGGGTATCTGAGATGAAGAAATACAAATGGCATATAAATACATGAAGAAATGTTCCACATCATGGGTCATATGAGAAATGCAAATTAAAACAACATTGAGATTCCATCTCACTCCAGAAAGAATGGCTGCCATCAAGAAATCAACTGATAACAAATGTTGGTGAGGCTGTGGGGAAAAAGGAATACTTCTCCACTGTTGGTGGGAGTGAAGACTGGTGCAGCCACTGTGGAAATCAGTGTGGAGATTCCTCAAAAAACTAGGACTGGAAGTCTCATTCAATCCAGCTATTCCTCTTCTGGGTATTTCCCAGAAAACTGAAAATGTCACCCCACAACAATATATGTGCACCCATGTTTATAGCAGCACAATTTGTAATAACTAAATATTGGAAACAACCCAAATGCCCATCAACCACAGCATGGATAAAAAAGATGTGGTATTTTTATACAATGGAATATTACTCAGCTATAAAGAAGGATAATCTTGAGGCTTTTATAGGTAAATGGAGGCAACTTGAGACCATACTCATAAGTGAAATAAATCAAACTCACATTTATAAATATTGTATTGCCTCCCTACTGTAAAAAAATAATAATAATAAACTGAAAGAGTAATAAGAACCAAAATGTACAATAGATATTGTAATAATGAAAGGGAAAGAAAGTGCTCAAAAGGAAAGAACAACTGGGATAGGGGAAAGGAGAAATGGAAGAAAGGAAAAGATTATATATATGTAGATATACATATATAACTGTATGTATGTATGTATATGTATGCAAGATAGATAACTATACTACTAATCTTTGTTAGTTCATCACAAAGAACCGTTTGCGCTGTCACTGTTTGATTGTTTGATCATTTTTTATGCCTAGATCTTGTAACGTGAACAGCTACTTCTAAGATAACAATATGCAATATATTAACCAGTGTTAATTTCTTACTATTTTTCTTGAAAATCCATATCATTTCTGTCCTTTTTTCTGTTTTGCTTTTTAAAATAAAATAAAAAAGAAGATTAAATGTTGAACAGTTTTATATAAGAAACTCTAAATATAAATAATTTAAAAAGCAAAATAAAAGAGATGATAGAAACAGGGAGGCAGAGTCTGCGGAACTGGGCAGGGGTTAGGGGAGGGGAGAGGAAGGAGAAGGAGAAGGGATTCAGCTGCCAAGTGCATATGTACGATTGCCTTGGACAAACATAACTATTACGCATTGCAAACATATACCACAAATTTTTTTAAAAGTTAAAAAAAATGGATGGATTCTTTTGTCATTCACATTCAACACTGCACCAGAAGACACTATAATAAAACAAGAAAAAAGAAATAAAGAAATGTAGAGCAAATCAAAAGAAAAAAATTCTTCCATCTAAAAATAGCATAATTAGCTAATCACCAAAACTGAACCAAGAAGACTTAAAAATTTTTAACAATCCAATAACAGGTAATGAAATTGAAGTAATAATAAAAAACCTACAAACCAAAAAAAGCCCAGGACCTGATGAATTCACTACCAAATTCTATAAGAAGTTCAGAGAAGAGCTAATACGAATACTCCTTAAATTTTTTAACAAAATCAAGAGAGAAGAAGTACTCTGAAAATCATTTTCAGAAGCTAATATTGCTCTGATCTCAAAACCAGAAAAGGATCCAACCAAAAAAGGAAGTCACAAGCCAGTCTCTCCAATGAATATAGATACAAAAATCCTCAGTGGGGTACTGGCAAACAGAATCCAACAAAATATCAAAATGATCATATACCATCACCAAGTCGGCTTCATCCCAGAAATGCAAGAATGGTTCAACATACACAAATCAATTAATGTAATACTTCACATAAACAGAAGCAAGGACCAAAATCACACAATCACCTCAATAGATCCAGAAAAATATTTTGAAAAAACCCAATACCCACTGATGAGATCAACCCTGAAGAAAATATATATAGAAGAATCTTATCTCAATATGCTAAAAGTCATTTATGATCAACCTACTTACAACATATTAAATGAGGAAGAACCGAAAACTTTATCTATATAATTAGGAACAAGAATGTCCATTCGCATCATTCCTGTTCAACATAGTCCTCAAAATATTATCCAGAGCAAACAGGAAAGAGAAAGATAAGGAAGAGTTAAGCATTGGAAAGGACAAAGTGAATGCATTATTATTTACAGATGACATGATCCTCTACTCACAAAACCCAAAAAATTTTCACCAAAAGACTCCTAGAATTAATAACCAAAACACGAAAAAGATAACATGCTGATAAATGAGATTTAACCAAAATTTAAAACTTTCACTTTCTTAAAGACGTCATTAAGAAAATAAAAAACAATTCAATGGCTGAAAGAAGTTATTTACACATCTTGCATTTGCTAAAGAATTTAAGTCCAGAATATATAAGAATTTCTTAAAACTCATTTTAAAAAATGTCTTGCCAGGTGCTGTGACACATGCCCACAACCTAGCTACTCAGACTGACACAATTTTGGAGTCATCCTGGGCAATTAATAAAGATCCTGTCTCAAAGCAAAGTTTTAAAAGGACTGGTGATGTAGTTCAGGAAGAGAGAGCTGTCATATGCACCAGACCCGAGGGTCATTTCTCAGTACTGTGAAAAGAAAAAAAAAAATGTCTTCCTCTAATTCTTAGACAAAATCGATAGAGAAATTTTCTCAAATGTGCACACAATATAATTACAAAACATATTACTTATAAAGCTTAAGAGGAAAATGTATTCAAAGATATTCTCTATCCAAATAAATGATAAGTAAAAATATATAATCAAATAATTCTAAAATTAAATTATAAAGGTAGTGGGATAAACAATGAAATCAGGTCACAGAAGTAAATGTAATATTTTTTAAAATGCCACAGTAAAGATGTGAAAACAATAATAATTTAAGCACAAAAAAGGTTCTAAAAATCTCATGACTCAGAAAAAACAGGAAATTAATAGGAGGAGAAAGATGAGATAAAAAATAGTCAAATTTCTTCACCTCTTCTGAAACATATCAACAGAACTGATGGGCAATTTGATAAATACACCAAAGACCTGGAAATAGTTATACGTTTGGTCAATGCTTTACGTGTAAAAGTTTATGCTAAAGAAATAGATGTACAAAAAATAACTACAGAAATAGACACTGCAGCATTATTTATGACAGACAAAAAAGTTGGAAGAATTCTAAATTCTTGATAATCTGGGGGATGCAGAACTATAACATAGCCTGGTGTGGTGGTGCGCTCCTGTAATCCCAGTACTCGGGAGACTGAGGTAGGAAGATCGTAGCAAGTTCTTATAGAATAATTCATTTTAATTCAGCTCCTCAAAAAAAAAAACAAAAAACTATTCTATGCTTTAAGCACTAGTGACTTCCAAAATGGCAAGTCACAATTTAAATGAAAAAATAACGATTCCATCATTTAGAAGCTAGTTGCCTTATAACACAAATGCATGTAAATTCAGTACATAGTTTCAAATAAAAAGTAGTTATTAAATTGCAATAATCTATGGTTTTGACAGATTTAAATAAAATACTGTTACAGCAAAGTATATTAATTTGATGATGGGATTAAAATTGATCTAACAGTAAAATACTTTCTGTTATAAATGTGAGCCAGACCTTTATTTCATTTATTTCAAATATTTGAAAGCACTGGTGTCTGGTCAAGAGTCAACCATCTCAGAAATCTTTTGCAGGAACTCATGAGACGCAGAGTGTTTTCCCGTCAATGCCTACTGACAAACCATTCCCATAAGCCATGGCACAAACAGGGTTCCTCGACCTACTCACAGGTCAACCCCAGAAGAGTTGAAGCCAGCAGTTGCTCAAGGGTTAATGACTACAAGGAGAGAAGGACAGGATGCTCGGGCATTGGAGAGGGCATCACTGCTAACCAAGAGATACTTTTCCATAGCATTCTTTGACCTCTGGCCACCTTCGCAGCTCCACTTGAGATTCTTGAAGGCAGCAGCCAATAGCTAGAACTCCCCACTCTCACAAGCTCCCCATTGGGTAAAGTTTCCCTGCTGTCAATGTCACTAAATCATATCTCATCATAAAAACGATCTAAAAAGCTTGAGTGGAGGTAACCTCTGAAGATGTCACTCATCTCTCCCCTTTCACAGCACTGTTGGGTATAACTCTGTGTCATCACATTTCAAAATCATTTCAGCACTCTACACCATAGATCAGTTCTCAGACTACTCACTCAGGCTCATCTTCCTCGTTCCCCCCAAAATGTTCTCATTTAAAAAAAAAAAACACATGACAGAAGGCACAATCTCACCTGGCATCTACAGGTGATGAGATTTTTAATTATTAAGTAATGGAAACAAACACTTTTCCCTCAACATTTAGGTGTCAAGATACTTGAGAAATCAGGTGAGGTAGCCCCAACTTTTCTTCCCATTGTTGCTCACTCTGGACCAAAATTACATGGGTTCTTCCTTGAATTCATGGAAGCAAAGCCTTCATTTGATCACATCTCTGGTGAAGAAAAAGAGAATCATATCAAATGACCTTCAGCCATGCATAGGAGAAGCAAGAAAATCAAGTGTTGCCAAAAAAGAAGCAAAAATGGCTATGCATGCTGTACCTCTATGCATGCCAACTCATAGCATGGGTTGGAATTCCAGCACAACACTGATATCTCACAATCCCCTTCTGGGGAATAATATTTGGCATTTTACACTCTTTTTGGAAGATCAGCAAAGTGTTGCATTCAGGTTTTTTTAAAGAAACTTTACAGCTGTTGTTCATGGAAAAGATATATATTTAAGAAACTATTTCCTTACTTAGTATTTCATTGTTGGTATGTGCCTAAGTGTATTTAATATTAACACCATTCGACACAGCTCTTATTGGAGACCTCCATTTGTTTTCATTGGCTTCTGGGAAACCATGTGAACTCACAGCCATAAAAAGCTGAGTTGTACATAAAGGATGCATTGGATCTGGTTTCCAAGCTTAATCCAGAAAAGAATTTCTTTCTGAAGACTCTCACTTCTGTTTCTGAGACATTTGGAAATAGCATTTTTATGACAGACTTTCACTAAGCATCACGCAAAACTTCCTACCATGTGGAACATGCCTCCTTGGACAGCAGATGGCACAGCCCTCGTAATCCGAGGTGGCTCTGCTCTGCAACACAGTGATTTCCAAATCCCTACCATGCATGCAACTGAGAAAAGCCATCATGAAAGTGCTCTATCAGTAGGGATTTTCTCAGTAGCCAGCAAAAAAGGATGAAGTAATAATAATTTAAGGAAGTGAACAACCCAGGACCACTCCGGGTACAGGGTTTACCCCGCCACGAGGTCCCCTCAACAACCATTCAGGCCGTGACTCCACAGATGTGTCACATCTGCATGCACTTAGCAGTGACAATCCTGGAACTTGGGTAACAGATGTCTCATAGTGGGAAGTCCATGTGATTTTCCAGGTCAAGAAAAAAGTTTCTTTGGAAAGATTCAGTCTACTTATAATGAAAGAAATGAAGAAATGCCACCTTCCTCCCCATAACCATGCACATCATTATGAGTGAAGCTTTTTGAATGTTTGAATTATGAGGGAAGAATTCACATAACCATCAACCTAAGACTGTTTGATTTCATCAGCCAAGCTTACAGACTGTAAGAGGCCCTGAACTTCGCATAAGATCTTCACACCACACCTCCCAGCCTTGCTTATTAAAATTTTTTAAAAGATTAGACTACTGACTCAGTAATAAAAGTCTGATCACATCTTAAACTAGAAATCATCTGTGTTTGCATTCCCAGATTCTTTATCAGTAATACGTTGATGCATGTTTGAAAATTTATTAGATGCTGTAAAACAAATCATTAAGCAGAAGCAGTTCTGAGCCTCAGCACTCTCTGACCCTTCGTAACCCTACTATAGCACTGAAGTGTTCTAACAAACAAAAGAGAAATTAGCTCTTTTGTTCTCAGGACTGTCAAGCAGGTTAGTTCATCTAACATAGTCTTTTATTAATAAATGGCACAGATTTTCATGCTAGCGTGGCTAAAGCAAATCACATCATCGTCTGAAAAAGACATACCTATTATTTTTCAGTGATATATTGCTTTGCAGCTGTAGCCAAAACAATCTAATAAGCACTATTAGATAAAGGATTCTGAATATGAATGTATTGAATTTGTAGTGGAAGAAAATGAACATATTGCAGCATTTATGTCAGATTGGGTTAAGCTTGGGCATCTCTTTCTCCTTAATAAATGCAGATCAAAAGACTTCTCTTATGTAAAAAATAATAATACAAATTTCAGCAATATGAAATAACACAACCACTTTGTAATGTTAGGAGGAAATCAGTCAGCCATGTGCTGCACGGAATATAAATTATTTTAGGAGGGCAAACAGATCCTGTGATGCTTTCCCCATACATTTATATTCATAAAGGGTTCCAAACGCCTAGAACAATAGCAGCGATCTATTTGCCATAAAACATTCCAACATTTGCAGTGTCACTTATGACAGCTTTGATAGACATGTACTATATAAGAAAAATATCTTCTAGCACTCGACTCGTTTAATAAATTGATTAAACTTCTCTTCAACCAATTGTTTTTGTCTTAACTTCTTCTCCAGACGTCACCTGAAGGAGACTGCACTTGTTTCCAAAAGACTATGTAAAAGGAGACACTTTAATCGAGGCCTCGACGTGTGAGCACTGTCAGAATTTCCCCTCAAATGATAAATGATTGTATAATGCAACAGTCTACTGCTAGGGCTGAATTATATTAGCCATCAGCGTTCAAAACCCATTTGAAACTTAATTGTGCTGTGATAGTGGTATCCCCCAGTCAGCAGAACAGCAGGTTTATAAAAATCATCTCCTATGATTGTTAAACGCTTTCCTAATGAAGCTGATGATCACAACACTTTGCAATAAACGCTTCTGTCAAGATGTCACAAATGCGTGATAGTGGCCTCTACAGTGAGCAAGTGCTTCTGTGATTTGGGTTTATCTTCATTGCACGGAATTCAACAGATCGGTCTGCATATGGAAGATAATCTCCATAAAAAGGGAAAGTGCCGTATATTAAAATGGGATTATCAACTAGAACATAATCATGCCACTGTGTAATTATATGGTACACCATACGTAGATGTGAACAATCATACAAGAAAATAATTGAGGGCCATAAAACTTAATTCAGAAAAATCAATAGAATATAAAAGCAATCAGATAAGGCCTCTTAAGAAATCGATCAAGGCTTGTACAAAGTCATAATGTGTTTTCCTAAGAGAAAAAGAGCTAAATGAAGCAGAGAAACCTACATAATATTCTACAAGTAGGTTTCTAGAGGTGCTTGTATATTGAAGAGGGAAGAAGAATGGAAAATGCAATTACTTTTTACATTCTAGAACCACGTGTACTCAGAGCAAAAGGAATATATGTTAAATACTGCAGCCGAAAGGGCTGTTAGAGCAATTATTCCTTTTTGATCATTTATCTATATTTGTGTCTTTTTGTATCTCTCTGGAGTCTAAAAAAGCTATTAGGCTCTGCTCATTGCAACTTTATGTATCTTTATATGTTGTACGCTCAATCTGAAATACTTGGAGATTTAAATATTGGTATAATGTGGAACCGAACAGCAGGGTAAAAAGTCTGAATCAAAGTCATCTTCTTCCCTTCACCTACAAATTTATCTGAGCCCAACCACCGCTTTGTCTGAGAGTGGCCCCTCAACATTTCCACGGAACTTGGCCACATCATTTGACCAGAACAGTGTGCTAAGCCAAAACTGTTTTCCTTGCATAGGGGAAAAGAAGTTTATAAATGAAACATACTTTCCTAAGGGAATACACCACAGCTGAATTGCCTCCCTAGAGATGTGGGGAAATAATCAAGGGAAAATACACACTGCTTCTGAAATATTCCCACCAAAATTCGGCATAATTGTATATTAGCAAGAGTTTTGCGGTTTATTTTGTATGAAAACAAATAACAAAAGCTCATGTAACCTATAGGTGAAATGTATCCCTAATCCCCCAAAGCTCACACACAGGGCTTCCAGAGGAAGCAAATAACTTTTTGTGAAACAGTTAGTGTTGCCTTTTCTTAAAGGAAACGAAAAAAAAATTCCAGGCTACAATTTTTTCAGCCATGTTAGGCAATGCAGATTTTCAGGCCATGTGATTATGTTAGCTAAATGCAGCTGGATTTATTGCTTCTACTTTGAAAGAGAAGTATACTTACAATTTATTTGAAAGCATCTCTAATAGGTTCACAGTTTTGAAGAGGGAAGCACAAAAGGGCTTATGTTTGAGATAGCTGAATAGAGAAATTTACATGTTATCACTGTAATTTATGAAAACAGAAACTCATATTATTGACTTCAAAGTTTGTTTTAATGCATTTCAAATTCAAGTGGAACCAGCTGCTTTTTTAGCTTCTAAAGATCATGTTGTTATAACCCTTTTCAAAAGGGTAATTGTACTGTATTTCTTTAAACAACTTAAGGGGTATTAATTACAGGAGCAAGGGGAAACACTGTAAATGTCTCTTCTGCCTTCTGATACAAACACGCTCCATAACAGTGCATCACGGAGGGGCCCGAGGCACACGCATGTGCCTTACAAAGCTGTGTTCTCCAGGCAAGGGGTTGGCAATTGCACCCACAAAATCATCATCATCAAAAACTCTCTTGCAACTTGAATATCTAAGATCATACACACGCTGGAGGAGAGCTGGGGAAATAAAAGTGTGATAAAGAATCAAGATTGTAGAGGCTTGGGAAAGGCCCTGGCTCACTGATTTCTACCCAGCAAAAATGGTTTGATTTCTTCTGGCAGATGTGACCAACTCTGACCAAGAAAACCCCTTTGGTATGCCATGACCTCCAGGCCATGGGCTTTCAACCAACCTACACTCCCATAGGGCTATGGATTAGAAGCAGAGAGGTTCTTTCATAATGATCCAATGAGTGATAAAATAATGCTAGGGAGTTGTACCCCACTGGAAAGAAGGATAATAACAAATTTCCTCAAAAAGTGAAAAACCCATGATATCATCTTCTTATTGTTAATTCTACTGTGGAGAGAGGGACTGATTTTAGGTACAGATACGCAGGCTTTAGTCAAATTTTACCTTTGAAAGCTCCACATTAAAAAATGCCAGGGAGTATAGCAATATATTTAGCAGATAGTTCTTTGCAAAAGAATTACATATAGCTTCTTCATAAAAGCTGTCACAAAGCAATTAAAATGATCTGCTATGGCAGATCAACTGACATCTCTGAAATCCTTTGTAGTGTGTAGTATCCAATCAGATATTAGCATATATACTGTGTGCGTGTATATATATAAAATATATGCGTGCCAAACTTAGTCATGCCTTAACTCAAAGAAGTCAGGTATAGCCACTTGCTGGAGTTCTTTGCATGGATACTATGGCTTACACCCACCAGTCACACAAGGTCCGACCCTACTCAATAATCACTGATGCACCAGACACCATATCAACAGGTGTGCTTCCAAAGTCCTGTGTAATCCACTACCATGATAGCTCTGGGGTGTGACTGAAGGAAGGCTTGGCTAAGGACAAAATTATCTGAACTCACAGATGACACAACAATGGTCTCCCTGTGTGCAGAACAGGGGCTCAGTGTGGCCATGAGAGGGGCTCAAGCATACTGCAGGGCTGAGCTCTCATAGGTTCTGTTCTGGCCTGAGATTCAGTAGACCTTGTCCTGAATGTGTAAAGCATGTTACAAGTGGGAATTTAATCCAGCCCTGAGGAAGTGAGTCAGGTAGCCCGCATCAGAGCCAAGATCCAAGTAATTCCAGCATTCTTGAATCCTAGAGAGAAAAAAAAAAAACAGTAACAAGAACACCAGGTAACAAAAGAAGAGAAAGATGACTCAAGGTATTCTCAAGACAGAGGCTTGTGCCCATGCTCAAAGTAAACTCACGGCACAAAAGCTGTGAAATCAAAAGCCAAGATAGCACAGTCATTTGAATCCTGCTTTTCATACCCAAAGATGACACTGACCAAAAGACCCTGGACTTTTGTGGTGAGCTCTGATAAAAGTGATCAAGCAAGAGAGCCAAAAGAGAACCCTTTGCTATATAACTGTAATGAGAAGTAATATTCTCACTAAGGAACACTACACAGAACCCAAAGGTTCCTTTTGCCACAGCACAGGTTTAGTCCAACCACGACAAAATCAGATTATTTAATTTTATTAAACATGTTTTAATTTTCTAGGGTAAGTTTTACTCTAAATAGATCATTCTTCCTTCCCCCATAAACTATGACACTTTTACAGAGACTCAACATTGCATCTCCCAGAATGCTCTTAGATCTCAAAAAGCCTCGGCAGCTCTGAAGGTTTTCAATTCTAATTCATTTGAAAGCTACAGTCAACATGGTTGTTGCAGGAGACAGTTTCCAAAGTGCAGGACCATCTCATGATGCACTTCATTCTGCTCTCCCAGGCTGGCTGGCTTTTTTCCCCTTCCTGCCCTCTACCCTACCACTCAAAAAATTAGCTCTATTATTTTTCCTTAGTTATGGGTTCCTTGCAGGCTTCTCTTTTAACTGCAGGTGTAGGTGTAAAAATATAAATTTGTTTTACAAAGATGGTATTGTACTCTGTAACCTGGCTTATAAACCTGACTTTTTTCATAGTAGTTGATAAATAGAAAAAAAATACAGGTGAAAAAAATCACTTTAACAGCCCCACAGTATTCTGTGTATGTTACAAAATTTTTTTAAGCTCCTAGGCTGCAATAAAAACTAGTGCAAAACACTTTTGAATGTTCAATGAAATATCTTTGTAAGAATAGTACATTTTGAGATATTTTGCCAAAGTTTTTCCTGAAAGCATGAATTGAGGTATCTTCCTACCAGTAGGTTACAAGCATAATTTTATGCTTTCTCTTACCAGGATTAAATATTGTTACTTTATTTAATCATTGTCCTGCAGGTTGGTGAAATTCTGCCATTTATATTCTAGCTTACATTTGTACTCTGGAAGGCAAGAGTCCAATCTTTGGATTAGACTACCACCTCAGATATATGAAAATTTACTGGTTACATGATTTGGCTGAGGGGCAAAGCTATCTGTGCCTGTTTACTCCTATAAGAAATAGGAAGAATGATATTATATATACCACTAAAGTTTTTATGAAAATAAATGAAACAACAAACACAAGCATTTAAAAAGAAGAAGAATATGAAAAAATAGAATTTACTCCGGGAATGCAAGGTTGGTTTAATATTTGAAAATCAATGTGTTTCATCATACATACAAACTAAAAAGGAAAAAAAGTCACATGATAAATCAAAAAACTTACAAAAAGCACTTGAGAAACCCAGTGCATTTAAGGATGAAAGCTCTCAGCAAAGCAGGAACAGAGGAGAATTTTCTAAACCTGATAAAAGGCATATATGAAAAACTTCCCACTGACATATTTCTTCATGATAAAGGAATAGACATTGCTGTATGATGTCACCAATGAGTCAGGATGTCTGCTCTCACCACTTCTATTCCATCTTGTACCACAAGTCTTTTTGAAGGCAAAAAAAAAAAAAAAGAAAGAAAGAAAGAAAGCAAATAACTAAAAAAAGAAGCAAAATTGTTTTTATTCAAGATTATGTGAACAATACAATTGATTCTACCAAAAAGTCCAAAAATCAGTAAATAAGTTTAAGAACTTTGGAGGGTTCAAAATTACAAAAATCTCAGCTGTATTACTGTATGCAGGGAACTAACAAATTTTGAAATTTAAATTAAGAGCATCATTTATAACAGCATCAAAATATATGGAATAATTAGATTTAAATATAACAAAAGATGTGCAAGATCTATACACTGAAAATCAAATATATTGCTGAAAAAAAGTCAGAGAAATCTAAACAAATGGAGTCATACTGTGCTGAATACTCAACATTCTTAAAGGATCCTTTGTCTCCAATAAGATCAATACATTCAACACAAACTTAAACATAATTTTCTGGCTGTTTTTATGGAAATGAACAGCTAATAATGATGAAAGTTGATGGAAGAGTCAGAGCAACTTTGGAACACAGGAAAGGTGGAAGCCTAACAATTGTAAGAGCTAGTTAAAGCTACAGAGATCAAGGTAGTATACCACCAGTTGACAAATTGGCAAGCATGTCAATTCAACAGTGTCCAGAACAGATCCACATATGTGTGGATAACTAACTTTTCACAAATATGCAAAGGCAATGCAGTGGAGAGAAGATATCCTTCGAAACACATGTCACATACACACAAAGAATCTAACCGGTAACTTGCACTATATACAAAAAATCACTCATAATGAATGAAAGATAGAAATGTAAAAAATAAATGTCAAAAATTATAGAAGAAAATGAGGTGCAAAATGTGGGAAATAAAAAAGTAATCATGCTGAAAATCCTTAACAAGATACTGACAAATGGAATGCAGCGAATCATCGAGAAGATTATATAACACAACCAAGTAGAACTCATCCTAAGGATCCAGGGGTGATTCAAGGTATGCAAATCAACAAATGCAATAAGCCACATCAACAGAACCAGGGACAAAAACTACATGATTATCTCCAAAGATGCAGAAAAAGCATTTGGCAAAGTTCACCATTAATTCATCATAAAAAAACCTTACAGAAAATTGGAGTAAATGGTGTTTATCACAATTTGATTAAAGTCATCTATGACAAATCAACAGCCAGCATCATAGTAAATGATCAAAACTAAAATCAGGAACAAGACAAGGACATCCATTATCACCACTCGTATTCAATATAGTTCTGGAAACATTAGCCAGAGCAATTAGACAAGAGAAAGAAATAAAAAGAGTAAGGATAGGAAAGGATGAAGTAAAGTTACCATTATTTGTAGATGACATGATACTCTACATAGAAGATCTCAAAAACTCCACCAAAAGACTTTTAGATTTAATAACTAATTTCAGCAGCATAGCTGGATACAATGTCAACACTCAAAGATCAATAGCTTTCCTGTACACAAATAACACTCACTGAGAGAGAAATTAAGGAAACCACACCTTTCACAATAGCATCAAAAAAATTACATACTTAGGAATCAAACTAATGAAGAAAGTAAAAGACCTTTACTTTGAAAACTACAGTACTCTAGAAAAAAAGACATTGAGGAGAATATCAAAAAATGAAAAGATATTCCTTGTTATTGGGCAAGAAAACCACTATACGGAAAATAGCCATACTTCCAAAATTGCTGTTCAGATTTAATGCAATCCAATCAAAATACTAACAGCATACTTCACAGAGTTAGAGAAAACAACCCTAAAATTCATTTGGAACCAGAAGAGATCTATAATAGAAAAAACAATTCTGGGTAACAAAACCAAGAAAGGAGGCATCACAATCTCTACTCGAAATTGTATTACAAAACTACTGTGATTGAAAAAAAAAAAGCCAGCATGGTACTGGAAAAAAAAAAAGGAGCAAGGAAATACATTAAAGACACAGAAACACAGAAACAGCTCCAAACACACCCAGCCACCTTATCTTTGACAAAACACCCAAGGGCCCAAACACCTTGTCTGGAAGAAAACCTCTTTAATAAATTTATGATGGAAAAACTGTCTTTCTATATGCTGAAGATTAAACCTAGATCCATGTCCCTCAGCATGCACTAAACTAACATCAAAATAGATCAAAGACCTAAAAACTAAAACATAAACTCTAAATCAATTGCAAGGTAGAATAGGTAGAACCCTTAAATATATAGGTAAAAGTTAATATTTTAAGAACAAAACCCTGATCCCACAGGAAATAATACAAAGAATCAACAAATGGTGTCTGATCTTATTAAAGAGCTTTTGCACAGAAGAAAAAAAACACCAACAGAGTGAAGAGAAAACTCACATGGTGGGAAACATTTTTGCCAGCTGTTCCTCAGACCAAGGACTAACATCTAAAATATACAAAGAACTCAAAAGGAACAGACCCCCCCAAATTTAAAGACCCAATCCAAAAATGGACATCTGAAATGAATAGACACTTTTCAGATGAAGAAATAAAAATGACAGATAAATGTATAAAAACTGTTCAACGTTGTTGGTCATTTGAGAGATAAAAATTAAAGCAACACTGAGATTTCATGTCACTCCAAAAAGAATGGTTATTATTAAGAATCAACCAATAACAGATGCTGGCAGGGCTGTGAGGAAAAAGGAACACTTCTCCACAGTTGGTGGGAGTGCAGACTGGTACTACCACTGTGGAAATCAGTGTGGCGATTCCTCAAAAAACTAAAACTAGACCTTGACCCAGGTATTCCCCTTCTTGGTATCTTCCTGAACAAATTAAAATCATCATACTACAGCAATATATACATACCCATGTCTTTGGCAGCACAATTTGTAATAGCTGAATCTTGGAATCAACCTAAATGGAGGAAAGGATAAAGAAGATGTGGCATTTGTACGCAATGGAGTACTACTCTGCTATAAAGAAGAATAATCTTGAGTCATTTATAGGTAATTGAATGCACCCTTAGGCCATACTCTTAAGTGAAATAAACCAGACACACATGTTTAAATGTTGCATTCTTTCTCTGGTATGAGAAATCAAAAATGTAAATAAGGACCAAAAATATAATACATATTGGAAAAAGGAAAGAAAAAGTTCAATTGAGAAGGGAAACAGGCAGGAGAGAGGGAAGAAAGAAGGAAGGGAAAGCGAACAAAAGAGAATAAAAAAATGGAAACAAAACTTTTATAAATAAGGAGGGGAAAAGGGACTGAAGGGAGGGGTAGGGACTGGGGAAAAAAGAAGAATCAAGATGTATTATGTGCAGGTACAAATTTCCTATGATGAATGTGATCACTAAAATGTACCAATAAAATTAACAATGAAAGAAAAAAAATAATCACGCTGACTAATAGAAGCCAAACAAAACCAAAATATATATTGAATGATTCCGTGTCTAGTGATAAAAAGTAGATCATGCCAGTGGCCTCAGGATGGCAATAATTCACGAGAAGGAAGAGAGGAGATACACAAAGGGTTATGAGGGTTCATTGTATTAATTATGGTGATGACTTGGCTGGCATATATATGTCAGAGCTTAACAAGTTTTATACTTTATCATATGTGAATTATACCTCAATGAAAAACACAACTCACTTGAATAGTGAGTGTGAGAAAGACAATAGTTGCTCAACAAATGATACCTACCATTGTGATTATTGTCCACCAGATTTTCCCCCACTGGCTAAATTGCTTAGTCTGATCATGTTTTACTTACTAAACTTTTTGCAAGAATACTTTTTCAATGAAGGAAATTAACAATCATAGCTTTACAAAATTTCCTCCAGCCATTGATTTTCCTTTCCATTTGATCTTAGTGCCATAGATATGTTTAGATACCACATCAGCCTTTTCCAGGATGGTTTCTGGCTCTCAAATCATACTTTTAAAAAGTCTGAGTTTGATTTTAGATGTTCCATCTTACCTACTATAACAGCCTCATGGAAATATGACTTATCATAAAATCCTTCCATTCTAACCATACAATTGGAAGGCTTCAGGAAATTTATGCAGTCTTATAACTACCCTACATTGACATCAGCCCAAAGTATGCATACCACCTTTTTGCAGTCATGTCATTGAGCCGCCCCACCCAACTCCTGGATGTTTCTTATTTATTTTCTGATTTTTTTTCTTTCCTAGAATTTCACTTAAATAATTTTCAAATAAATCATTTATAAATCACATAAATATTTGTGAAATACATTTTCTTCTATGTCTAGCCTTGAGATTCACCCAGTGTATTGTGTGCAGCAATATTTTTCTTTTCATTGCTGAGTAGCATTCTTGGGATGGACATACCAAGAATGTGTTTGCCCTTCACCTCTTCATATGTATTTAATTGTTTTCAGTATTTTTTAGGATTTTTTTCTTATTTTAGTGTGCTGTTGTTGTTGCTGTTGTTTTTACTGTTATGAAAAATGCTGCTGTGAATATCTGTGCACAAGTCTTTGCACACACATATACCTTCATAGAGGAAGGGGAAGATTATGAATGGAATCACTGGATTGTTGTTTAATTTGAGAAGACACTGTCAGCTGTTTTATTAAATAGCTGCATCTTTTGCCATATCCATCAGCAGTGTGTGAGCACTCCAGTTGCTCCGTGTCTTGGTCAACACTTGGTTCTGTCAGTTTTTAAATTTTAGCTCTATCAGAGGATCTTATCTCTTGTCAGGTTTTTAACAAATATTTTATTAGTATGTATTTATGACACATACCTAATGCATTCATTGTGGGATACTGGTGCACACATATACTGCATTGTGATCCTTTTTATATCCCTTTCCCTTCCTTCCCTCCCTTCTCTCTCCATCCCCATATCCCCTTCTCATCTCCACAAAGTCTATTGCCTTGTTTCTTATCATTTTCTTTTATTTTGCTCTTTAAGTTATTAGCTTTCTATTTTGGGATGAAGATTTTACTCCTAAAATTCCCTTTATCCATAAATAATGAACTATGGCTTCCAAAGACATGATCACAAAGTGATAACATGCTTCTTCATACCTTTGTTTGGTTTTTAATGAAAGACTTAAAGTTTTCATAAAAATGCATAATAACGAGTATTTTTTTATCTAGGAAAGCAAAGAAGGAATTAAACACTACTGAAAAGTATTTCATTTTAACTCACTGATTTTTGTTTGGGTAATAGCAAAAAAAGAAATAAAAGATATTTTAGATTAAAATTATATGTAATATTTTCATAATGTTGTATGTGGTATATCTTATAAAACTCAAATCCAAAGTTGAGTTAGAAGGGAATATAACTAAAGAAATCCCAGTGTTAGATCATAGGTCAGCATGCATATCATTCATCAGATTTCCCTAACCACTATGTGTTAGGGGAAAGGGATGAGCATATCTCCTTTATATAAAACATATGTACACATACATGCACACATGCACTCAGAAATGAGTAATTGGATTTGGATTAGAATGGATTTGGGTAGTAACTGAATATTTAACTTCATTTTATGAGTGCTTTATCAAACAAGTACATTTTATCAGCCAGTATCACTAAATTACACGTTGGCAGCCTTTTCAAGCATGCTCTAGGCCCTCTGGATTCTTAGCAGGCTAAAGTCATGGTCTCCTTCAGCAACTTTTTCTGCCACTGCTGCTGGAACTGATGACTGTGACAAGCCAGATGGGGGGAACCAGCCAGATGTGGTATCCTGGGCTCCTCCTCCTCCATGGAAATTTTGGCCATGTCTTTAAGGAACAGTCACAGCATATGGTCCAGGTCTGAATCTAGACCAAGACTGCACCTCCTAAGCTCTTTTTAATCTCCCTCTTTGTACTGTCAATGTTGCTAACCTACTCCCTGCTATCTAGCTAAAAGAATTTCTCTTGTATTTGTTACCAAAATTATTTCATATTCTTGACATCACAGAGAGTTCTCCAAAATTATTTGCATAATCATGTGCAGGAAATCAGGCTGTAATCTCAGGCCAAACTCGCCTGCAGGTTCATCCCTCCTGGAAAAACATCTCAAAATTCTTCATTTCAATGATTTTGTTTGGGGAAGTTCACTGACGCACAGAGGCTGATGGGGCTTATAAAGAAAGAAACAAACTGCTGTGATCTTTATTTCTTGAATACATGCCCCAGGTATACAATATAAAGTTCTTACCATTATAAGTCAAAAAATCAGGGGTTCCTTATACTCTTCCTGAAAATGTATGCTTTTATCTGAAGCCACATATAAACAATGTACTTTTCTTGTGTATTTTACAAATCACAAAAGCTATATACTGTCACAAAGTCTTTGCTTTTCTGATATTACTTCAACAAAGGTGGGATTTATTCCCAAAATTTAAAAGTACATTAGAGTTCCTTTTTGGAGAGTTAAGGTGAAGGTACAAGGTAAAATTTCCCTTATCTTCTCTTTTCTTTCTCAGTACGTCTTCATTTTACATAATCAGCATAATACCAGAGTCATTGCAGCAATTAACACCGCATATTTGACTATGCGTTTTATAAGCAGTCCGAAAAGACCTGAGAAGGAATATCATTTCCCTAAGAACTGCCCATACCAAATCAACATATGCAGAAATGGAGGAAAAATAGCCAAGATCTTGCCTTTTCCCAATGAGGCCTCCTATTAATATATACCTGTGCACATTTTTATCAGAGGAACTAATAAGATGATCGTGAGGAAGTAAAGTTAGCTATTAGATAACAATTCTCCTGCCAAGAGTCATAATCTGACACAGATTGAGCTGGGCGTAGCAGTCCATTAATGGTTCACGGCTCATACAATAATGACCTACTAACCTGACGTGGTGTTGCTCTCACATTCTGCTGTCCCCTGGGATGCTACTGTCACTGTGTTATCTATTGCCTGCTTCCCTATCAAAGAAAAAAGCACAGCTGAAATGTATGTACGCATCCAGTTCTGTAGTTCACTGCACACCAACCCCAGCAACTGGAGGAACAATAGATTTATAAGTTTATCCTACATTAAGCCAAACATGCCTGACTGCACTGTAAATTACTAAATAATAAACCAGGTGGTGTAAGATCTTGACTTGGACAGAATATAAAAATCTATCAACCTGTAAAATACAATAACCATAAATGTGCTATGTAGCTGATGGCTCAGGTAAACCACCCGCCACCAGGATCCAAGGTTTCAGCAAGAAAATTGCAACAAAGGCGGGCTAAATTTCGAACTTAGCTCCCTTTTCTTTTGTGCTCCCTGTCAGCAGAGGAAAGATCACTGAGTTAAAACACTTGAGTGTTTGTTTTTGGTTGTTCAATTTCTTTGTCTGGAATTGGCCACTGCCCTTGCAATCTGCAACTGCTCCTGAACTGCTGCCACAGAGCTCGGGCTCGCATCATCCCAGCTGCTACCTAGCAGCAGAAAGGGGTCCAGACTTCACATTCAGATGAGCCTTGAAACACTGTGCTGGCTGGAGAATGCAGAAGACACAAGAATGATGCAACCTTCAGGTGATATGTATCTTCCTCCTGAGAAAAATACCTTAAAACTGAGTTAACTCAGTAAAACCCTGTCCTGAATTCCACACTTCAGTAGTTGTTGCAAAAATAAAATGAAAATGATGTAAATTGTGCTAACCTACCCTTGTAGTCCTCTGCAAGACATTCCATTTGATGAATCTCAGAGAAAAAAAAAAAAAACTTGACTTCAGCGTAAGATTCCAAACTGATCCTATAAATTACAATTCCAAAACATACAAAGCTAATTAATTTCTTTTGAGGAGATTTTTCAATAAGCAAACTAGGTTAAGTTTATATGATTTACAAACAGTGTTTACATTCATAGAGGTGCAACTAATTGCTACACGGTTTGACATCATTACAGGAAAATGCTGGGGGATGCAGACAGTTTAATTAGGGGTGGTTTCAAGTTCACTACACGATTACCATCATGGAGCTTTTCTAATATGCTTATAAGTACAGCGATGCTAAAAAGTGATTACATTTTACCCACTGTCTGTCTAAATTTTGAATGAAAAATTATAATCTCTGTATAAAGGGTTGCATTTACACAGTTTAGATTTCTTTCTGAATCACATTCATTTGCTTCTGCCGCTCAGACTTCATCTCTTCTTATTTTGCACATTGACTATCTAGTGACTGTGTGCAAACATTTGCATATATCACCAGAGCTCTTAGAGCACTTTCAAATGATGCAGAAAAATCTTCATGCTTAGCAAGACATGGTAAAGCAAACTTATACCATCTACATAGTTCAAGTACAGCACAAGCAGTGTTCATAAATAATTTGGTTCCAAATTACAATGCAAACTTCCATTTCAGTCAGTAACAGTTGTTTTGCCAATTTTAATTTTTAAAGTTTCATTCTGTTAAACTGCTGTCTTCTAGAATAAGCTCAAGTTTGCCAGTGAAAATGTTTTCACTTTGCAGGACTTAAATTTGGGTAGAGCTGGAACTGGTGGGATAATATTTAGATCCAGTGTCTGGGTTATTATAAGCACTGCTGTCCCAGAATGCCCAGGAACTTGAGTCACAAATATCAAGGCCTACAGCTGCCATTCTTAGCAAACACATAATTATGAACCAAACCCATAGGCTATTCTAGAACCCACAGAAATGTCCAAAAACTTTATGAGGCTCTCCTGTCCTAAAGACACTTATCATTTCATCCTGGATAGAAGGTATCTTGGCAGGGATGACTCTTTCTAAGGCTGAGAGGAAGATAAGTTCAAACCATACTGTGAATCCAGATTATTTAAGTTTTAAAAGTACAATTCCTTCATGCTTCTCACTGATTTTTTTAATATATGTCTCTAGTTTCAGTTGAAGTCCTTCCAAAACACTTTATGTTCAACTGTTATCTCCTCTAGATTCTAGCAATTTGGTTTTGAAAGATGAATAAATGAAATAAGATTCCCCAAAGCAAATTATTATATAGCATAAGTAACACCTCAAGGGGGTATTCCTGGGTTTTCATGAGAATTTCAAACTACAGACATCAAAGAAAGTTTCTTTGCACAAACCTCAAATTACTGGTATCTGGGCTTATTGAAAGAGACCTCTGCAGCTGACCACTTCCCCTGAGCAGTCCTTACAGAAGGAGGAAAATACAAAGAACATATCATGATACAACTTCTTGGTTTTTGGTCTAACAAGACACATTCTCATGATCTTGCAGTCATATTCGGGAATCTGTGCTTTGGGGAGCTGATTGGACTGTTCAGAAAATAGATTTTCTCCCATTGGGAGCAACTGCTCATCTTTTTATTCAAAATCAAATAATTTACTTCTAATTGACTTTAACTTGAGGACAAAACAAAAATATTCTATATCAGCTAATATGCAATAGACAAATTCCAGACCTAAAACTCTAAAGTTGCCACGAGTGATGAAAGTACTGATTCCATTAGTTTCCTGTTGCTACAACAAAATACCCAAGATCAGGCAATTTATAAAGGAAGGAGGTTTATTTTGGCACACAGTGTTGGAGACTGAAAGTCCAATATGGGTCCCCACATCTGGTGAGTGTCTCAAGCTGTTTCATAACATGGTAGGAAGCAGGACAAATGGGCACTTGAGGGAAGGGAAGAAGAAGCAAAATACAAGGAGTGACCTAAATTTACAACAACCCATTCTCAAGGCAACTAAACCGGTCCCTCAAAAGTGGGAACACAGTACCACTAGTATAAACCCAGTGTCCCTTGAGAAATGCATCAATTTCTTAAAGGCCCTGCCTCCCTCAACAACAATCACATTTACACATGGGTTTCAGGGGGAGTGCAAACCATATTCAAACCACAGGAAATATTAAGAACTTGCTTTTAGAATGTTCTTTTGTCTCTGACAGACCACAGAGCAACCACTTTCTACCTATTTTATGAATCTCTAGGATTATCCTTCCCAAGGTCTCTTGAGAGGGTCTTCTCCGGATTCTTCTATGAATCATTCTCTTTCCATGATTCCCCTATCAGCGGCTCACTCCCTGCCTTCCCTATCATACCCCTGTAAAGGACATTTGGATGTACCCATCTGAACTACAGGGAAGTTTACAAACAAACCAATCATGACCACTATGACTATCCCAGAGAGAGCCACTAATCTCACTCCTGCATATTCCACTTGGAGATAGACTCGGCCTTAAATCATGGCTGAAACCTTAAAGGACTGTAGTCACTAAGTGATACTAAGACTTTGGTTCCAGCTTAGACTGAGAAAAAGTGAGCCCCTGAGGCAAGTGACACCATACATTCAAGGAGTGTGACCAGGACCACGGCTCAAGTATTTGGTTCGCATCCTTAGTTTCCACCTAAGCACCACTAAGAGATTCACTTTTCCCTCCTTCTGTTTCTGAAGTCATTTAATTCAATCATTTCATGGTAATTGGTAGACCCCAAATATTGTAACTGAGCAAAGGTGAGCCACAAGTCACTTCACAGAAGGTCCACATCTACCTGTATACTGTATGAAATTAAAAGAAATACAATTTCCTAACATTAAGTGACTCCCATCACTTATAAATCAGAGCCTTTTTACTATCGTCCTATTTGTAGAGTACTCACACACACAGCAAGTGTTAAAGACTCTTGACATGCATAGGGAAAATGTCCTGATCCCCATGCAAACTCCCATCATGGTCATTGAGGGATGAACTTTTCAACAAGGTTGTAGGCTTTGCATCTCACACAGAGCGGGCTTTCCCAACTTTTACTAATGCTAGACCCTCATCAGCAAGTCATCTACCTGGATCAAAGCATGGATATCAGAATTTCAAATGTCACTTTGTCTTATTGCCAGATGGATCCTCTGAAGACTCATTGTGAGGGGCGGGGTACCAGGGATCAAACTCACGACCTCGGGCCTGCCAGGCAGGTGCTTATGCCACTGAGCTAAATCCTCGGCTGAGGGCTCATTTCTGAGCTAGATCTGGGCTACTAACCAGCATTCCACTTTTGACTTTATCCAGAGGTCCATTTCCTAACTTTCAGCTCTCACTCTCCATTCTCTTGATTTTTTACCTCAGTTTCAACACTAATTGCACACGCGTGTGTGTGTGTGTGTGTGTGTGTGTGTGTGTGACAATACTTCATCGTAAGAAAATTAGTTTGAGTCATTTTCAAGAGTTAATGAGTCCACAAAGTCAAAAGGAGAACCACAAAAGTCTATCATAAAGCTTCTGTGTGCTCTCTAGGCCCATGGTTAAGTATCCATGGCATACAAAATCTATTTCATGCCATACAAAATCCAGACACAAGGCTCAGCAAAATTACAAATGACTGTATGCCATGGACCTTCCAGGTCACCTACACATAGCCCAAACCACAAAAGTCAAGTCACAAATTCCAGTGGTCTACTGAATCAGGTCCCCAACCAGTCCCATGAGCCACTAAAGCCACAAATATTCAATCAACTTAGCATCACAAAAAGAGTTCCAAGTTCATCTCATTCTTTTAACTGAAGTGGACCCTGATCTATTGACATCGGTTACCATAGACCCCATCTAATACTATTTGACTCCTGGACACTGTGTAAAAGCATATTAGAAAGCTCTCGACTGCAAGTAACAGAAAATTGCGATGGAACTGGCCTAAACAATGGGAAATTTTATCTCACAAGAATTTCTGAACTGGCTCATTGAGTACCAGTTCACTGACATGCACAAAATGTCAGGCCACCATCCTCTTGCCCCCTACCATCTGCAGCTGTTCCCTTTTCCTGGCCTATCTCAGTTGCAAGAGTTCCAGTCAGGCAGCAGAACATTCAACAGGGAAGGAAAAATTGCTTTCTTTCTCTCTTAGTTGTCATTCAGTTCCTCCATAGGAGCCCCTCTTATTGACCAGAATTATATCATATGTTTCTACCTAAACCAATCACTAGCTAGGAGAATGAAACAGTGATTAGCTTAGTCCCTATGTCACAAACTATAATTAATGAAATCCACTGAGTACCATTTTTAATTGGAATATGAGTACAGATGTAAATACAAATATGAATAGACACATACCTATCAGGTTTTCTATGTGCTATGACACAGAAAGAATTTGTAATTATCTACATGATGAGCCAAATAGCTTTTAGAAGCACTGCCTTAGATCACTCCTGACTTACCCTTGTGTCACAAAATGTACCCCACCTTCCCCAAAGCACAGGGCCAAAGGAGAACAAGACAAAACAGGGTCTTGGTAGAAGGAAGAAGTAGAAAACAGCAATTGGCAGTTTGGTGTCAACTACAAGCAGTAAGTGAAGAGGAGGCTTCCACAGGATATGGGAGACGATCATCACGTGGGCAGAGAAGCAAATGGATTCAGAGTCAAGCTCTGCATAAAACACAAAAACTCAAGGTGCAAATTGGCTACCTGTGGGTCCTACACTGGATGTCATGGACATGTTTCCAACCAAACGTGTAAGGCAGGTATGGCGGAGTATAGATTACAGGTGAAGAAATGCACAAATGACTTAATTTAAAAACTAGAATAAACATCTAAAAGAGTTTTTTCCCACCTGATGAACAACTAAGCTCATTTTAGCCAACAACATGGTTTATTTATTGTTTTCCTAGGATTTGCTTTATGATAATGCTGAAATCACTATGTGGTTTTTAACGCAATATAACTCAAGATACAAACCTGTTGAGGACTGCCATTGCCAGGATGCCTACTGTCATTGCCCCATGTTCTTAATGTGACACAAGAAAATTCAAATTTAGTGAAAGAGGAAATTACTTTGGGTATGTATCATTCAAATCCTTAAGGATTATTGGCTAATTAGAAGCACAGTAATGTAAATTTGCCTGGTGTCAGGTTTTCAGGAACAGTAAAATAACATAATTAAGCAGTGAACAAAGCAGCTTACTTAAGCTACTCTGCACTACAAATATATAGTATGTTAAATGTATAGGATGCTAAAAGTGCACATCAGCCTGGGAGTTGGGGAAAATGGCCCACACAGCAGGGGCCAGAAATTGTTTCTAATAATAAAAGAGAAACTGTGTCAATTTGACTTAAATCTATTACTGTTTCTTAGAAGAAGAGTTTCATCAAAAAATTCCATTAAGTAATTAAGTCACTTAAAGGAAACAAGAGTTGTTCTTTTGGAGCTGGGGGAAGGAATTGCACTAAAATTACCAATAAAAAGTGAAATACAAAGTTTCTAAATGCTACCCCAGTTAACCAGCGTGGGCATGGAGAAGTAGCCAGCTCAGCCCTTGCAATTGGGACTTTCCAGTGTGTAGCCAGTGTGAACCAAGAGAACCCATCAGCCATGCCTTCAAGAAGCCATGAGTGTCTGGAGAAACCCATCCTGCACCCCACTGCCTCTTGGGGAGCCTGGGTTAAGAGAAGCCCAAGTGCCTGACCCATCCCCCTACACTGTGGACATGTAGCCAATGTGGGAAGCACCTGGGACCTCCCAACCCGCTTGTCTGGAGGAACCCAGGTAAATGTCAAAATGAAGGAGCAAAAGGCAATCTCTAGCCTCTAGCCCAAACAGAACAAGTCCAGGAAACATAGACATGGGAGAAAACAAAAGTCACACACATGAAATTTCTAGGGTGATTGCAACTGAAGTAAAGAAACTACTTCATGAGGCTATAAAAGATATCAGATCAGAAATAATATCTCAGGTAAAAGAAGAAATGAAAAACATAATAAAAGGATTGCTGAGAATATCTAAAGAAGACATAGATTGAAATAAAAAAGAGGAACATAGGAGAATGAGGGAAATCTTGAATGAACAACATAGAGAAGAATTGGAATGCATGAAACAGACTCAGAGATACCCAGGAAATTAAAAACTCCATTGAAAACTGGCAAAACTGCTTGAAAGAAACTGAAGATAGACTTTCAGATCTTGAAGACAGGATGGCAGCTAGCGATCATGAAAGGAAAGATCTCTAAAAATAACAAGGAACCTGAAAATAACAATCCAGTGACCGCAAGATGATGCAAAGAAAAATAATTCAAGAACGATAGGTGTCAGTGAAAAAGCAGGAGTCAACACAAATGACATAGACTATTTACAGAAGTAATAGCAGAGAACTTCCCAAGCATGGGAAAAGGATCTGACATACAGATAAGTGAGGCATCTTAAGGAACTCCAACTAGCCATAACCAAAATAAATCTACACCTTGACATATAATAATCAAGATTCCATAAATTCAGTACAAGAACAGAATATTAAAAGCTGTTAGAGAAAAGAAACAGATCACCTATAAAGGAAAACCCATCAGAATCATGACATACTTCTCAACACAAACCATCAAATTAAGAAGAGCTTGGAGTGAAGTATTTTAAGTCCTGAAAGAAAACAACTTGCAACCCAGATTGCTGCATCCCACAAAACTATCTTTCATATTTGGTGCAGAATAAGATACTTCCATGACAAAGAACAACTGAAGGAATTCATGACCACCAAATCAACCCTACAAGCAGGACAGACAATTGAATGGAGGGGAAAAGTAGGGAGCCAATTACAGGAAAAAAGCATGGCAGAGATGAACGAGTGCATGTTAGCTGTAGCCACTAATGTAGATGGCGTCAATTCACCAATAAGAAGAAACACAGGCAAAGTGGATCAAGAAACAAGATCTATCAATATGTGGTACACAAGAAACACATTAACTTGAAAGGAAATTCATAGATTGAAAGTCAAAGGAGAGAGAACAATGCTCCACATGACAGGGAACCAGAAAAAAAGCAGGAGTAGTTTGTTCATCGACCACAAAACAGGTAAGAAATATATGGCATTTTTACTTTGAGGCCCAATATTGTTCTAATTGTTTTGCCTTATTCTGATTTTTTTTTTTGCTTTTTTTCATACTCTGCTTTTATTGGTTTTGTTGTGCTTTGTTTTTGGTTTGATTTTGTTATACCTGATGGAATGGTCAACTATTCTGAAAGTAACAAGGTATGCTAAGGTGGCTGTTGCTTTCCTGGTGTCTTTCTTTGAAGTTCTGTACCAGTTCTACTGCTTTGTTTTGATTGACTTTGTTCTGTTGTGTTTTGTTGGATTTTAGTATCTTTAAAATAAAAAAAAAGAAAGCTACTCAGCTATGAAGAAGGATAATCACAAGACACTCATAGGTAAATGGATGCAACTTGTGAAATGGTTCAGACTCACATAAGTGAACATCATGTTGTCTCCCTAGTATAAAAAACTGAAGGAGTTAATGGAATCCAAAATGTTCAATAGACATTGTGAAAGTGAAAGGGGAAGAAATGTCTAAAAAGCCATTGTTAGTTCCCTATTATTTTGTTTTAAAGTCCTGCACCATGTTCATTGTTTTCTTTTGATTGATCTTATTCTGTTTTGTTTGGTTTGATTTTATTATATCTCATGGCATGGGCAACTATTTTGAAGATAACAAGATATATTATGGTAGCCATTGTTGATTTCCTATTATCTTGTTTTGAAATTCTGTGTCACTTGCACTGTTTTGTTATGATTAGTTTTATTCTGTTCTGTTTTATTTGATTTTATTAGGTCTAATGGTATGGACAACTATTTTGAAGATAATAAGAAGCATTATGGCAGCCATTGTTGATTTTCTATCATCTTATTTTGAAGTCTTGTATCACTTTCACTGCTTTGTTTTGATTGGATCTGTTATGTTTTGTTTTATTTAGTTATATTCTCTTAAGAATAAAAATACAAACAAAATTTCTAGAAATGGGAACCCTAATAAAATTACAAAATAAAATTTTAATTGGCATTTTCTAATTTTGGCCTTTCTATGGCTTGGATTCAACATGTTCAAATTACACATAAAAATGTAAAGTTTCAACTGAGACTGTTCACTCTAAACAACCCAGCTAACATTGACCATGAAAGTAGAAGCCCCTGTCGTAAGACATGAATGGACTCTTAATGTTAATTGGTAAAGAATGTTATCATTATACCCTAACCTGAAGGCAATTGTGAAAACCCCAACAAATTCTGAAAAAATGTAGAAGAGGTTCAAAGTCAACCAAAAATTTTTCTATTCAATCCAGCACCTCTGTAAAATAGGAAAGAAACATCTGGTTTGACTCAACCAACAGTGGCACAGAGATATTGGTCCCATCCCATGTGAGTGGCATCTGGTCAACCTTTCGCAACATATAATTCTTTCTGCTGCCAACCCTCCAGAACTCCCACTCAGGAGTCTAAAACTCAAGTCCATTTTTCATTCTCCTCAATGTAGCTGAAATCAGGAGATAGCAAGAATTAGAACAATTAGAGAAGAAAGGGAAATGTATGGGGTAAAGGTGGGGACCAAGAATAAAGCTTCCAAGAAGTGTGAGATAAGTAGCCAAGAGAAACGCACATATTTCAAAAGTAAGCAAGCAGACAGTGAATGTAGAGAATGGAGTTTACAATGAAGAAAGGAAGACAAGCTCCAACAGAGGTACTCTGTACAGTTGTTTTAAGCCTCGTCTGCAAAAGTCAGTGAAGGCATCAATCAGCCAAATAGTCAAAAGTACTCAAACACTGCTCTTGACAAAATATAGGCCACAATCACTTTGACAGTTGCAACTCTCATCAGGAGGAAAGCAGCTGGTACTGCTTCAGTGGAGAGAGAGTAGAGAGAAGAGGGAGGGAAGGAATAAGACTTGGTGTTGCTCAGATTCCTTTCAACTTGTAATTCAAGGCAAGGGCCAGAAAACTGTTAGTCCTACACACACACACACACACACACACACGTGCATGTGCACACACACTGTGTACCACCACAGAGTACTCCCTGTGTGCTGATGGCATGATTTATATCTGCTCCTTTCTATACAATCCAAGTACCTGCAGGCCCTTGGCAAGACTAATAAATGGTTGCTAAATGCTGCACTGAACCCCAGATATTCACCCCTTCACCAAGCCAAGTGGAATAGACTTCTGCATTGTGTTCTCCAAATCAGTCTCTAAACCTGCCCACCCACAGCCTATAATCATCTCTCTTGCAAATGTGATACTGCCCCATATCTCTTGTCAGTACTCCTTCAAAAAGTAGTGAAGAGCCTCATCACAAGCCAACCTGTCACATAATCCTTTGGCAATTTGTTTCCTCTTGATTCCAGTGATAGGCTGTATAGAGATAAACAAAATAAAAAACTACAGAAAAAATTCTTTGGAAGTAAGCCACTAACTCTACCATCTCCAGAATAAACAACATATGAGTTATAGAGATATATTAGTTAAATGTGAACCTACCCATATTGACTTCCAAACTCAGATTAACACACTGCATGGACAATGTGGAATCACACTACATGATTCTAAGAATTCTGGTTGAGTAACTGTTTATCAGACCTTTTATAACATAAATTTTGCCTTCAGTGATATTTACCACGCTTTGAAAGTGGGTCACTATATCCTCCTGCCACAGCATGATCAGAACCAAAGGAAACGGTCATTAAGTTGACAAAATGTCCCATACATCCATGTCAGTTAAGAGGAAAAAAATAACTGAGATCTTCCTTGTGCCACCTTCCAGGATTCCTGACATCTGTCATAAAACTCAGGCCATATGTCTTTTCTTCCATTAATGAGAGTCATCACACAACCAGTGCTAAGGTCGTGTCAAAAAGAATTATTGACTTATAAGCATATCTTCCCCCACCCCGCTAATGATTTCCACAAATATACCTACTGATCGTCTTTTTTTATGTGCTTTCCAGAAATTACTGGGAGACTCAGGGGGCCATTTGGGGGTGCTATGCTTAGGGATTTGACAGGTAATGTTAATGAGACTCGCATCCATATTTATTTCAGGATTTATTTATTTAGAGTGGAGTGTTCTGGTTCCATGAGCCTTGCTGAGCAGGCAATAGAGAAGAGCAGGGACGAAGGGAAGAGGAGAGAAAGGGAGTGGGAGGGGAGCAGGAGGGCAGTCTGGAAGGCCTCTATAAAGCAGCCTCCAAGAGCACCGTTTACTGCCTCTTCTACAGGGACTGCATCCGTCTGCCCTCATATTGTCAGGTTGACAAGAGGAGAAAAAAAATTAACCAAAAGCCAAATCAAATAAATGTGCAACTCATAAATTCTGCAACTAAAAATTTACCCCTGAGGGATAGCAACAATGCACTGTGGAAGGCTTCCCCCACTCTTGCCCTCATAAAGAGGAATGAGAAGTGAAGCTTCTCTGCTTGAGAAGCCCAGTCTAGAACGACAGCACAGTGCCTGCTTCCTCCTAGTCTTGTTAAGGAGTTTATTCCTGTGGTTAGCGGGTGTGAAGCTGCTCTCTTCCAGCGGGAAGTTGGCATCACCGAGTCCTGCACATGGCCATGCAATTCATGCCTGGATCAGCACACAGCTAGCTGACCACTCCTCCTTGCCCTCATGTGTGGGATGTAGATGATGTTACTGCATGGGATGTTGTTCAGACAGCAGATGATGTGGAAGGACAAACTGAGAGTTATTGAGGTATAGAGGAACCACCAACATCCAGCTCATCAAGCCCAAGCAGAACTCAGGCTCAGGCAAAGAAATTTTACTTCTCCTATTTTGACTCCAAAGCCCAAAATGTCATTACTAGCAAAATGAGTTTCAAGGAATATTCTTCTTGCTCCTAAGTATTCAACCAAAAACAAAAACACGTTAGTCTTTAGAAAAATCCAAGCTGCTGCCTATCTCTGATTAAACCTCCTGTGGCAGCAAGCAAGTTTCTGGGTAAAAATGCATATGAAACCATCAAAATCAGTGGGTCCCATGTTGTTTTTAGAGTTTGATTTTACACGGGGCATTTTGCATGTGTGTGTATATGGGAATAATGCTAACTGGTACAGCCAGAATCCCTGACACAGACCATACATAAGGAAAACTTGAAAAATAATGGGGCACTTCATGCACCCCAGCCATCCCAGAGAATTACATTCTCACTCGGCTAGACTCACAAAAAGTCATCTACAGAGCTCCATCTTGTGGCAAATGGTGCTGCTCTCTGAACCCCTTCTTCCAAAACGGGGTGAGGGGCATATAGACTGGGAAGCAGTGGATGGCCTGTCCTTTGTGCCTTGGGCTTTTTTTATCCTGAAAGAAGATGGGAAAAGCAGAGCATTTCAAAATGAGGAGGTGAGTAATTTGTTTAATCTGCTTCTAGATAATTCATCCAGACTCAAATTTGATAAATACATTAGTGAAAATGCAATCTGTGTATATTTGCCAAAGCTTTCATTACAAAGGGAAAACAACAAAGAAAAATCCAACTTCTTCATAACCAACAAAAACAGCCACAACCAGAAGCAAAAGCCCATTAACAAGACATACTATATACACTTTTGTTATCAAATGTAGTTTGCAATCATATTTCATATAATGCATTTGTAAAATTAACCTTGGTGAGAAAAAGTATGAAACATTTAAGGTGTATTTCAGCTAACTGAAAAACAGTTTTTGCAGCTTATTTGAGATAAAAGTGGATGTTTACACAGTAACACATCTTTTTCTATCAAGTGGAACTATGAATTCAATACACTTGTTTGTTTATTTCAACTCACATATAAAAAATTGCTTTTCACCAACAAAATTATTCAACTCAGACTCCTCATTTTTAAAATAGGAATTCAAGATTATAGCCAAGGAGATCTTCAACCTGCTTAACTGAGACTGCCACATTTTGTAACAGTGCTTTCAGATGGTGAGAGTTCCTAATATAATGATTTAAGTTAGATTGCAGATTGTAATAAAACTAATTCCTAAATGATGCAATAAGGAAATGTGAAGCTGACAACAGGTTTGGAAAAGACTATGTTTTTATGTTTTTAAAATAAGAACAAATGAGTCATTGTCAAAAATGTTTCTTGTTACTAATCATTTGCTATCAACACTTTGTTAAATTAGGATTTTCTCCTTCTGCACAAGTGATAAAAGAATTGATTGGTTGTGGTTTTTAGGTACTGAGTGACACCTATCTGGGTTAGAAGGGCTCCTTGTGCTATTTTGTTTCCATAACTATAGACATTTTGACTAAAATTCTACTCTTGAGTCTTTTTTGGCTTAGCTCCTGAAATTCTGAACCTGCATTCTACACAACACACACACACACACACACACACACACACACACACACAATTTGTGATACTCTTATTTCATTTTACAAAAGAGTAAGCCAGTAAATCAACAAAAGGTAAAAGTAAAACCTGCAATAACCCTTCCTATTTTCTCATCCTCCCACATTGCAGCACATAAAACTCAGTGTCACAGAGCCCTGCATCATGAGGATTAATCAGAAAACTCTTAATACCCTCTCCATACCTACTTCATATGGCTAATTTGGCTTCTCTACAGTGAAGCACTAATTTTTTTCTCAGTCATTTGGTACAATATTCTTTTCCATCAATTGCTGGGGGGTGGGAAACAGTAAAACTTCATCCTGGGTGAGTATAAAGCAAAATTAAGCAAAGAAAGGAAAACTGTATGCTACCAAGGAAAGTCTGCTGTAACAATGGAAAACAAAGAGAGAGCAGGAAGGGGATGGAGAAGGTAAAAAGCAGCAGCAGACGCTCCAGAGGACCCAGGGGAAACCTTACAAATAGCTTCAACAGAGCAGAAGGGAGCTCCAAGCATCAGAAGGCCAAACACAGCTGGGAGGAAGAGCCAAGAAGGAAGTCTCTGAGCTGTAGTCCAGAGGATCTGATGGGATGGATGGAAATGACTTATAGCTCAACAAGGAAAATTATTATGGTTGGGGGAAGACAAAATGAGATTTTCCCTCCCATGAAATTAAAGGAAAGTGCCCAGAATGGCAGAGAAAATACAAGTTTCATGGAGAGGAAAGGAGAGAACTATGACTATTGCCTCCACTTCTCCAAGAAGCCAGGAAAAGACTATGGGAATCTACAGGGTGATGGGAGAGGGCAGAGGGTAGAAGTGACAGGTAGAAGCCACTCGTGGCCTCTAGTCACTGCTCCCATCAGTTGCCATCTTCCTTGCCTGGCTGCTGGACACATCAACTTGCAAGCATGACCAGCCAGAGCTTTTTGCAAGCATGACCAGCCAGAGCTTTTTCTCCTCAGCCCCAAGTTTCTTGCCACCATGTTACATCTATGACATGCTCCACTGTGATAGCTGGAACAGAGAGCTCAGATATGTCTTTTTAGATGCCTGCGTCACAAACCCTGTGCTGTTTTCAGAGACCTAAAAGCCCAGCTACTTTAGTGACCACTCTGATTGTGAAACCAGAATCCCAGTACCTACAGGCAACAGGAAAATCCCAAGAAAAAATATTTGGTGGTAATATATGTGAAGAAATGAAAGCTATTATAAGTGTTATGGGAACTAAGATCTATTGATATTTTTATTTGTGAAAGAGTCAGGATGTGACTATTTCAGTGCTGCACCTAAACCCCTCTTCATAACACAGGAGTCGCTTATGTTACTGTGCTTCCCTCAGTGAGGTACACAGAAATACTACCATGCTCAGTGCTTCCAAGGTTCCCCAGATTTACATCAGCTCTTTGTACCCTCATAGTAGTTTTATATAGTAGCTTTGATGCCCATTTAGACTGGTGAAATCTGCCTAACAGCAGTAGGTAACTTAGGCACCAAGAAGAAAATCACACGCTTATATGGGCCATTATTCATGGCTGGACCTGTCTTCTAATTGCAGGTGACAGCTAGTCCTATGCCATAATCCTGTAAGAACACCAAAGGAAAGATGAGGAGTCATATCGGAGCAAAAAGCAAGAAAGTCAGGGTTACCAAGGCTAGGCATAACAATACAGGATGCTCAGTTAAATCTATACCTCAGATAAATGGCAAATCATTTTTAGTATGAGTATACTCCATGAAATAAGTAGGATATACTTGTGCTGAAAGTATTCTTTGTTTATCTGAAAGACAAGTTTAACTAGGTGTCTGCTAGACCATCAGACATCCAGTTAAGGTAATTATTACTTCTCCCAGTCTTTCTTGCAACCCTGGGACAGGAAACCCTGGGACTAGGTGAAAAATACCCAGTGACATGCCCTTCTGGGAGCCAGGCTCTGTAGAACATTTCATCTTTTTTCAAGCACACTCTCTCCCATTATCTCAGTGGATTCTCCTTACAGAACTAGGGCAGGAGCATCATTATCCCCACATCATGAACAAAAGGAACTGTCACCAAACTTGAAATGACTTAGGAAACTTAGTGACAGACCCAGGGCCAGAGTCTTGAGTCTAAGTCCAGGGATCTCTGTTTAAAATGAGAAATTATGCCCTGACCAGTCTTAAACCATGGACTGGTCGTACTTAACTCCTCTGGAGAGCCACTACTGCAATTTAATTTCCTTTTCACATCTTGAATCCAACAGGATGAGAATGTAAGTGGTCCAGACAGTAGCAGTGTCTTGTTTTTTAGGCTTGGTAACACAACAATCTATAAAGTACAATGTCCATTGTAGCAAAAGGTCTCTTAGAAAGTGTGACACGGTATAGGGCCCAAAACTCTTCTGAGGGTCCAAAAAGCTTGGACTAGAAATAATTTGAAAAGAAATTTTTAAATAAGACAGACTCATTATTCTCATTTCCATGTTCTAAATCTATTAATTTAGCCTATAAAGTAATCTTTGTCCAGGGTGCATAATGCTATCAAATACTCCTGCTATCAAAGCTTTATTTCCTTAAAAGGCAAAGATAATATGGGCTGGGTATTCTTTTCCTACACATAATTCATTTAAGTCAGAAATGTTCTCAGATGGCTTTTTTTTACTGCTCTCCAAGTTTACGTGCACCATGATCCAAGAAGATATAAATTACCATTGGGAAAAGGGGGCAAGACTGCTCCCTCCCATGACACAAACACTGAGATTTCATTTTCCTGATACTTTTATTTTGCTGCTAATAAAATTGGGTGGTTAAACCTCCATGGTAGAGTATGAATATAACACCAGAGTTAAGCTTTAACACCAGCAAAAACTCTATTAAAATGTTACCCCAGAGACTGTGAATTTAAATTCTGGCACTGCAGGTCCAGTTGGACCTGAAAACTAAAGAGAGGAAGTTCCTAAGTCTTGCTGAGCAGACCACACACAAGGATTTTTTTTTTTTTTTAGATTCATTTCCTCTAAAGAAGAAAAAAATGAAAAGGAAGAAAGGTCTCAAAATTCTGAGCCTCCTTATGAGAAGCAATGAGCTGAGAAGAAGCAGAGCGGAGCCCGGAGTGGCATCCGTGAGTGGCCCAGAGAGAGACACTCCAGTGGGTCAGGGAAGAAGAGGGAAAAGGGAGGAAAATGGTGGCACTGTGATCTGAACTAGAATGCACTTCATTGGAAAAGCTGCTTTCAGGATGCAAGCGAACCAGTGTGTGGGAAAACAAATGTCACTCAACAATTACAAGAGTCATCTCTTCCTTAAGCCCATAGGCCACTAACCACCCAAGCCAGTCTCCTCATACCCAAATGCAAATCATAGCTCAAGATGATTGAGCAAGTCATCACTTTAAAAAGTATGTATCCACTAAGTGCTTTGGTAATCCTGACATGCTTGTGAGAGGGTAGTTTAAGAAAACAACAAATTCCTTAGACTCATTGTTTGTTGAATAGCTTACTTTTTATTCATTTTTTTCCTCTTAAAATGGTCTGGAATTGAAAAGTCAATTACATACTTTTATTAGTAACAATGAGTTAACTTTTACTTTGAAACATATTTGTCATATCAACAAAATGTTAAAACTTCTAAGAATAACATAACCAAAATGTTTTCAATAGACTAGGATTATATTTTTCTTGCATAATTGATAGGATTAAAATTAGTAAAAATCTATTAAAGCTTGTGAAAATTTTAAAGAAATCCTGTAACAGCCTTAACAGCTGATGGTCTAAGAGTAAGAGCAAATTATAAGGCAGGTGATAATTGACAGCCAGGTTATCAAACTCTCAGTCTTTGAGAGATGGTACTAACAATATTCATGTTACAGCACGCTCACAGAACGATTGTTCAATATACATTTTACTAACACAATCAATGAATTTAGCAAAGATGGTGTTTAAGAAGAGAGTATTTGAGGATTAGGAGCAGGTTTTAGAAATGAAATGGAGGATAAGCTAACAAATCTATCAGAAATAAGATCAACAACTTAAAATTTAAACCAATCTTGAGCATATATTTGAACTTGGATATGCAGAAATGGTGCACAAGTCCCTGAGGTTCAATGATACACTCAGAGGATCAACAGCCCTATAGACAGTTAAATTACTCAGAAAGCCAGGGAATTTATCAAACATGAATTTCAAAGTGGATTCTGGCCTCCAGGAAAAAATGGAAGTGCCCATTAATGTACATACAAAATAAATGTTGTCTGCAAGCTCTTTCTACTATTTATTTTTGGCCACAAATTGGCTAAAGGTTTTTAATTTACATAAAGAGGGACAAAGGGTCCTTTCCCTTGGATAGAAGTAACCTGGGTCCAAATTATGTGCAACTATTTACAAAAACTAAAAACGTAACTGTTGTCCTGGCAGGTGCAATACAAAGAAATAATTTGTACCATTTCATATCTCTAGGTACATTATTTATAACCAACTCCAATTTGAGAATGTTAACATTAAGTAGGTTTCACACATGGAGGAAATTTGTACAAACTCGCCATGTATTATGAATGAAAATTATAACAGCTCTGCTAAAATTTGTTAAAGTAGATGGGCTGGAATAGAATGAACACCAAAGTCTGCAACAGTCCTTAGAAATATAGACAGTATTTAGCTCATAACCTCAATATTTATTTTATTGATCAAAAGAAATGTTACCTTCATCTATTGTTGACAGATAATTTGTCAAACAAATGTTTTAAATAACAGAATATTTCAGAGTTGAGGTGGCTCAGGAAATTAGTCATCGGCCTTTGGGTCACAGGACTGGAGGCTGAGCCACCTGAAGAAAAGAGATTGAGCATCATTTATAAGAAAACTGGGCTCAAGCCCAGGGGAAGGAGAGGATGGCAGACAGGCTGGGCTGGACTGCAGGGGCACTGAGGGATTCCATCCACAAGGAATTCCAATGTCATACTGCTTCCTTGCCCAAGAAAAGTTGGCATTCAAAAGAATAGACTCCTATTTCTGAGAGAGTCCCTTAGGTGCTCTATGCCAAGCACTAGGAAATGCATAGCCGGGAATGCTCAGCCTGCCCACACTTTGCTCCTCTGTCAGCACACATCACACTGACCATACTCCATCACTCAGGATTCCCACTGCTTTCCATAAGTCAAGGGAGTCCTTCTAATTGAATGCACAGTGTTCCTTCTAATCCTGTAACTTGCTCCATCCCAGACTGACTGACAAAGCCACAGACTCCATAGTTCCCAACACTCTACCCCATGCCTCCTAGGTCTAATGGCAGCCAAAAGTCAGATTACCTGCTTCTCCTAGTGGTTAGTGGGTTCACCCCACATCCATGAAGTGGGTACTGTCTTTGCAGGTGGCTTAGAGGAGGTCACCTCTTAGGGCCTTCCTTTCCCTGTGTGAAAAGGACCTTCAGGCCTGATAGCGTGGAATGTTCCTTCTGTCCAAGATGTCTTAAAAATTGTATCTTTCTACGTTCACTTATACCTTCCTATGGAACATGAATGTTCAAAGTAGCATTACCTTTTCAAAGATGGAGAACATGAACCATTTATATCCATCCATCATTAGCAACGCATGAAATAGTCCTCGGGGGACCTGCAGAGGGATCCTTTGCCTGAAATGTGCCCACTGACCACAGCTGCCATTGTTTCATTACCAGCCCTGCTCTTGCAGATCAGACCAGAGTCTGGGCAGTTTTCTGCTGTTACTGCTGGCCAAGATTCAAAACAAACCCCTTGGCTGGAATATCTGGACCCGAGAGCACTGTGGACTTTGCAGGAATGAGCACACTCTACCCTCCTTACTCATGAGTGCTCCAGTCCCTAGGACCATTTAAAACATGGGTGAAACAACCAGTGTGCCTTAACACTGAGCCCCAGCTCAGGGGACAGCCCCAAGCCAGAACACCAAATGCTGTGCAGAGCCACACCATCCTCAGAGTTTCGTCCAAGTGTGTATCAGGGGATCGAAGCCCTTTGTGGGGAGTGGGATCCTTTCTTTCCTAACCTCATCCTATATGCACCAGATACTCAGGAGAACCTTGTGAACTCTCCTGTGCCCTTCCCCAAAAGAGCCTGTTTCCTTCCAGCTCTCTACTGAAAATAACCTCCACTGTGCCAGAGAAGCCAAACAAGGCTATGGGCTTCAGAGTGGGTGCCTGGCATGGCGGCCCTTAGACCGTTCCCACTAATGTGCACTGTATTAGTCAGCTCTGGCTAGCAAATGCCAGTGACTAATGGCTTAAGCAACACTGATTGGTATCACAGTTCTGGAGGCTGCATGTCCAAGTCTTAGGTGACCTCTCCTTGGCTTGCAGGTGTCATCTGCTATGTCCTCAAATGGTCTTCCCGCTGTTTGTCTCTGCCCTATTCTTCTCTTACAAAAACACCAGTCAGACTGAACTAGGGACCATCCATAACATCTCACTTTACCTTGATTACCTATTAAATGGTCCTACTTTCAAACACAACTGTATTCTGAGGTACTGTGGGTGAGGACTTCACCATACTAATTTGAGGAAGAACCACAATTCAGCCTACTTCACGCAACAACTTTCCTTCCTGCTTCCTTCTTGGGAGGCAAGAGCTCTCTGGATTATTTTATGCCACAGAAAGTTCATTACCGAACTGGCTTTCTCAACTGAAAACAACATCTGCCCAGAAATGACAAGTGATAATGCCTCAGCTACAAGAGGAATTGGAGGGAATTCCGTACAAAGTGAACACGACAACCTAGTGGGCATATTTCATTGCACAAAGCCCTCTCACAGGCATTGGAGTCTTTGATCCTCAAACTCACTCAGTACGGGAGGCTGGGGAGGTATTAATCAATGAATACAGATTAATTTATGAGATGACGAGATGCAGAGCAAGTTGCCCAAGGTCACACAGCTAATTACGGCCCAAGTCTTGTGACGAGGAGAACATACTCCTTCCAATACCCCTCACTATCCCCTGTGCAATAAAGGGATGCCTGGAATACAATTTCACAGCAGTTCCTTCAACTTAAAATGCGTTTATCATCTTGTATAAGTTATGACCCCAACCTTCCCACCAGAAGATCATATCACAATAGAAAACACACATCGCACAGGTGGCTAACATGATTTATTAAATTTTCTCAATTTCATGTATTAGGAAGTTCCTCTGCATGGAAAAATTTTCTAAATATTGAAAACATATGTACATGGGACAAAGCTTGGGGAAAAAAGTCTTATTATAATACATCACACATAATAAATGTTTTTTTTAACAAAGTCTGTATGAACTTTCCACATTAATCAAAAGTGAATTCTGCATGATTCTGTATAATTAACCAGGAAGTCATATTACAAGTGATAAATATCATAGGCAGTAAAGTGAAGCAAAGGAATATTGACCTTAAGTGCTCATTAATAATGCAGAGTTTTTGATGGTCCACAATGCAATTATTACTCAGTTAATTGAAGGGTCAAGTTTCCCAAAGATTAATAATTAGACATACATTGGTCTGCTCATCAGAGGTTTGCTAAACACTGAAAGGGGCCCCTTTGGGCTTCCTGGACATCTGCTTCAGAACCTCAGCCTTTGGAGTTCCTGTTGTCCTTGCAAAGTTGAGGACCTAGAAAAAAACAGTTCATAGGGAGAGTTGGCCCCTGAGAAGACTCTCAAAAAAAGAGGTGCTTAGTTAAGTTGAGCTTTGTGTTTGTGCATGAGGGTGCCTCCACCTCTTTGTAAAGGGGCAGCTGACAAAAGGCACAGCCCCATGCCCGTGCACCTCAGGACATCCCTTCTAAATGACCTCACCAGAGTCAGGATCTCCAGGACGGGTGCTGCCCCCAGCAGTGGTGAATGTGAGGCAACCACCAAAAGGTTACAATGACTGCCAAAGAAACACAAAACCTCCTATGTAGGAGACACGGAAAGATGAGACAAAATATATCCTTACAAGTCCAAACATTTTATTTCCATTTCTGGGCCTTTTCACTAAGTCTCCATGTGCTCTAAGCATGTTAACTGGCAGCAATCTCACCTGCTTGCCTTAGCAATTAAGAACTTCCACAAGTAGGATATGGCACCACTTTGGGCTACTCCCAGCAAACACGCCAAATGCACCTGCACCTTCCAGTGTCTGAGCCTTTCCTGGAAGGACCCTCAATCCAGACCCATCTTCCCACTCCTATGCTACCTGTATATGCTGGTGCACAAATAAATGCTCTGCTAAACCATCACCTGGTCCACAATCTGTCCCCATCAATGTTACACCAAGCAACACCTTCCTCTGCACCAAGTATCTGACTTGCTGCGCCTTAGGGGCCAACAACTGAGACCACAAATAGGGTCCCACTCTCCTTCCACCTCTAGAGACTGGGATCCACTTACAAGATGGTTAGTGTCTCTCTCTCCTACCTTTCACATGCTCAGCCTGCATCCTATTAGTGGGAGGAAATGCTCACAGCCAAGATTAGTGGCTGATGAGACTACCTGTGTCCCACCCAGACCACACACAGCTGGTTGGGTAGAGAATACAGGGATCCATGGCAGGCAAGAGCCATGATGGCAGTGAGAGAGCACTGCGGGCAGCATAGAAGCCAGGGAGTCAAGAAGTTTTCTTGATGGGTCAAGAAGGACTTGCAACTGTAGGAGGCACAAAGTTGGAAACAACCTAAGCACCTAAGAGTAAGGAACTGGTTAAATAATGATGATATATGCCCTCAATAAGATATTGTAAAACACCCTTTGAGGAATAGAAAATACCATGTGACCACAAGGGCTCAGAAGAGCAGGCAGCACATCTGAAGATGCACCCAATAGTTCTCACTGGGCAGGGATTATGGGCTATTCTTTATATTTTACAATTTTTGCTTTTCCATGTGTTTTGACTTTTCTAAAATATATATGCAGTATGGGTAGGGGATGGGAAGAAGCAGTCCGATGGGATTTGCCCTTGGCTTTGTCAAAGCAACAGGAATCACTGTAAAACCCTAGGGACTGGTTGTGCTTGCCCAAAGTGCACCAGCAGCCAAGGATACAGACAGGAGGAAAGTCCAGAGCCCCAGGGTGTCCTGCAGGAGCAAAGTGAAATAGAGACGCAGTTCATAAAGGGCAAAGAAAAGCACAGGGGCCTCTTTCCTTCTTCCTTCATTCCTTCCTGTTCTTCAGCTCCATTCTCCATAGACCAGCACTTGAACCAAGCGAGGAGCCACAAGATAGAGCCTCCCCTGCTACCCTTGACCTCTGCTCCTGTCTTCCTCCTCAAGGGCATCGCCTGGCTCCTGTAAGGTGCAAACACGGACCATGAGCAGCTGCCAAGAGCACCTCCTCATTTCATATGCCTCACCCCCAGCCCCCAAGAACTCAGCATCTCTGTCAAGGTCCAGTTTGAAGCAGAGGTGAAAATTCCTTATCCTACAACTAATCCCTTGGGCCAGTCAGTCTCCTATATTTATGATTCCTGCCCAAAACAAAAAGCCTGCTGTGAATTTTTACTCTACCTTTGTCTGCCCATTAATGAGGTCTCATTTAATATGGACACATTTGCACCTTTGGAGGGATCAACTACTTCTCAGACCATTTAGCAAAGCCTTTACGGGGCAAAAGAGATGGGCACACCATGGAGCACAGACAAGGGCCCTCTTTGGTGTCACTAAACAGTCTCCTGCCCCTCAGTAGCATCCGATTTCCAGCTAAAACCAAACTGGAATAAATGGCATCCTAGAAGCACTCTATTTTATGTCTTGTTTTTATTTCCTTTACTTGTCTTTCAGTGTAAGCAGTAGATGTTGTTCTAAGAGGTCAGTTTTATATGCCGGAGCACCACCAAACTATTTAGTTTTAAAATGACACTACTGTTTAAGACCCAGTAATTTTCGGAACATATGATTTACTGTTGCGGCACTCCATAGGACTCATTTCATACCTCCAGGAAGACAAAGTGTTAAATAAACATGAAGTCTGTGCCTTGTTTTCTTTCCAAAAGTGCAAACACAGTGTGTTACTCTAATGATTAAATACTGCTCAACACACAACCAAGTGACTATTTCACAGTTGCTTTTTTCCCGTGGCTTCATTTCATGTATTAATTATTTTGTGTTCAGACAAAGACTTTAATTAGGAGTCATAAAGGGTTTCTGAAGAGTGAATAAGTAGTTTCATCCACATTAAACTGATAATAAACAGACATTTCTAGAACAAGAAGATGCCTGTGTGCAAGCCTTAACTAAGCCTGAATCTATTAACCACTAACTAAACTCAGCCTCATAAAATATTGTTTGGGGATGTTATATGACAGTAAAAATGATTCAGATTGCCTTTAGGCCCTTAAAGAGGAAATAAATTAATTGAAGTTTGGTGGATATTAAAGGTTGAAACTTGCCTCTGAATGTGAAAAATTCAACTAATATTATCCTAAGCTCCTAACACTGATGATTAAAAATTGTTTGAGTCTTTGAAATGACAATATGAAAGCAAAAAAAAATTGAAATATAATGACTTTTTAAGGAGAAGAGGCAAATGTATGTGCACTTGATTACAATGAATCTTTAAAAAAGGAAGTAGAGAAAGTTAATTCTGCCTATTAAGCGAAAACTCCACTTTCCACTCTCTAAGGCCGGAGCTGCATCACCATCCCATCCCTGCCCCGCACTCCAGGAGCAATGCATCACCCTGCAAAGGGATCCGCGTGCTGTGCACATCTCAAGGGCAGGGTCTCAACACCCCACAGCTTTTCTTGCCCAGATTTCCTGCCAGACGCCTGCTGCCTTTGCTCAGCAACAGTGCACAATGTAAGGCCTGGGGTGAGTGTGTGCTCATTTTTATTGAGCCCTGGTGCCATCTAGTTTGCTGATCACTTGATGAGTGCTATTTGCTGATGTCATAAATTTCTAGAACCAGATGGATGCTTAAAGAGTATCCTGCTCTTCGGAGTTGCAAGAGGTGCGTTATCTCAACCTTACTCTCCTACTGAACCTTCAGGATCTAACACGGAGACCACAGGTCCCTCCAACCATAGTGATGATGCTCCTCCTATGTTCTAAAGTTCCTGTGTATAGACCTGGCTCCTGCTCTCTGCAGGGTCTAAACTGACTCACGGTGTGGCTTCTGCCCTACTTGTCTGTGAACCCTGAGAACCAAGGCCTTGCTTTAGTAACTTGTGCTTCCAGATCCCAGCACTGACTTGGCACCAATAGGGTATCCAATAAAAGCTTGTAAAATGAAGGGCAAAATGAATGGCACTGAATGTCCTCTGGCCTTGGACATCTGGCAATATTTTGACTGAATACAGAAAAGGGAGAGAGTCCAGCATCCTATATTTGCCCTGAAAGTATCACTCATGACCCGCATCATCTCCTCCTACTTTTGTTTCTTGGAGGACATATTTTATTCCTAGAGGTGTCTGCCTTCTGACCCTGCCACTCAAATCAAAATTTATTGAGGCAAATATGAGTGTTCAAAAGGGCAGGGTAGACAGGGATTAAAGTGACAGACAAGCTAAAAGTGCCTGGCCAGAGCCCCTCGCCACTTGAAGGCTCCAAGTTGGGTGGAAATACTCCTCCCCAACAGGCCCTCCCCTGCCAACTCTGAGTGCAAGATGATGGGACAGGTTAGACAGCAGAACTGGACTGACTCTGGGAGCTGTGGACACCTGGGCTTCACTTGATTACTCTGTCTCCCCAAATTCTCATGACAGACAACCCACTCATAGTTTATGCACTGAATGGAGCTCTGCTTCATGCATCCCTTTAATCCATACCAACAGATGCATCCTACAAAAATAACCTTACAGCACACATAGATAATGAACATGCATGCTCAGGGCAGCAGTTTTATAGAAGTCAAAGAGTAGAAACAACTTGAGTGCCCATCAGGAAGGGCCTAGAAAAAAGAAAAGCATGCAGAGTCCACAAGTGCATATTGTGCAGCAACTAAAAAAATGCATTTACAAGGAATTATAACCAAGTAAAGAGGGGGAAAGTGAGTTTGCAAACCATTATATATAGTAGTATCTTACTGGTTCAGAAAGACAAAAGGAGTCAGATAGACAGACATAATGACTTGTAGAAAAGCACCAGTCAACATACGTATGTGGATAGAACAGAAGCATTTACTTTTCATTTTATATCTTTTGTGTTGTATAAATATTCCATTTAAGATTTGAAACCAAAAGAAAATTTGCCTACAGTCAAAGCAAATAATCTTTGTACCTATCCTCAGGTAACAGAGAAAAGGTTCAATATGGGAAATTTTATGATTAATTCCAAGGTAAGTTGGGGGCAGGGAGGCAAAGAGAGTGGGGAGAGAAATGTGAATGAATGAATGAGTGAGAACACTACAGACAAAAAGCCAGATCATGATGCCACATGTTGCTGTCTTCTTTGTGCCAATCAGATGTTCCAGGCTGTGGCTGAGCCCCAAAAACATCTAGCACACATGAGTAAAGAGGACCCAAGTGTAGCATGGGCATAAAATAGAAACAAAGATAAGTACAATACAATGGTGAATATACTCCGAAAGTGTCAGCTACCAAATGTTTGCATGTTGAATTTCATCTCCAGTTAGGTGAAAATGTCCACAGGTCCCAGAGAACTAGAATAGAACTCCATGTGGTTCCACTTTTATGGGTAAATCTGAAGCCAGGTGGTTCTGGAAAGAGTTCCCACAGCCCTTACCCTCCTGTGGTTTCTCTGGATGCTTAGGATGTTTTCCTAAAATGAAATTGCAAACATGAATCTCTTGTATGCAAGCAAACTTTCATACCAAGTATGCCGATTACAGGCTTGTCATTTTCCCTTTGTAAGCCCCAATGTTTAGCCATAAAAATGTGCTTATGATATAAGTTTTTTAGCTCAAAAGAACCAATTTGGGGGATGGGGGATGGGGGATGAGAAGAGGGAAGGAGAATTTGCAAACATTTTCTGAGTTGTCTTAAGGGAAAATAATCACATATAAATCAGCCATTACTGGTTTTGATTTTTTTCAAGTTTTTTAAAAATCACCTTGAATTATATGAATCTTTTCTAAAATTATGGATTGAGAATCTCTAGGAGATGAAGACAAAAGGGTGAGTACATAAGGAGGGAAATCAGGATTTGATAAAATAAACCAAATAGGACTTACATGAAACAGTTTTACACTGCACGAGAAGGAGCCTCAGCGAGGATGCCGGGTGCAAACCCCCGAGTTTAAACTGTGCACACACAACCTCCAATACCTGTGCACGACAGGATTTTCATCCACACTTAAACTTGTCTGTTATTAGGAGTATTACGGCATATTCTTAACATTATTTCAATGTAGGTCTTTTGTGTGGTTTAATATAGCTATACCTTTTCAGAACAGCCACACACTCTACTTTGACACATTGAAAGATAGAAGATCTACAGGGAAATGTAGAATCAAGAGCCATAAGACACTGGGTTACAGTTCATGAGAATTTGCAATTTAAGTATACGATGACTGAAAAAGAGATGGAGATGCATCGGGAAATGTATCTTTCAGCTGCTACATCTACAAGTAGGTTAATTAAGTCACCAACGTTCTGCAGAGAAAAGTGTAAAACACAGTGATCAGGTGAACCCTTTTCCAAGGTTACACAATTTATAACCCACACCATCCTTGAAGGAAGAGCTGAGTGTCTGCCAGGCTTCCAAAGAGACAGCAGCAAGAAACTCAGCAGCCCAAAGAGGAGGAGGGATAAGAGGGATAGGGCAATGCACACACCGTCTGTTTTCACCATCCAGACTACAGACTGGGGTCCTGCGCTTCGAGAGCCATGTTTGGGGAAAAAGGAAAGACTAACAACTCAGAGGTGAGCTCTGGACCCTGGCTGTGTGCAACAGCCTTCTAAGCTGCCAACACCCACTTGGGATCTTGGAGAACAGCTTGCAAATCCAGAAAAGAGGAAGGAACAAAGAGGAGTGAGGTCCCAGGGGCTTCCTACCCATGCTGGCATTGCAGAAGGGGTTGTAGAAGGGAATCAGCAACCTCCAGGTCCTCAGCCTTCTCCCAACAGAACACTCCAAGCTTCCATCCATTGTCTACCCAGCCCAACAAACATGCCAGAACCTTGACTCCCAATTCAACGCACACCTTCCAACTGCATACAGCCCTAAGGCCTAAGTTGCACTCTCACTTTGTTTTAAATTAAACCACACAATTTGGCATGGGTCTCCATCTGCCTGACCAACCTGGAAGAGCAAATGAGAATTATATTTACTGAACAGTGCCCATGAATCTGCTTCCTGGACACACCCAAAACACCCCCTGGAATATGTCCTTTGCACCATCCCCAGTTTATTCTAGCCCAATCCCTGCTCACAGGAAAATAGTATCAACTAGGACAGTGGAAGCATAGCTCCTTCCAAAGCCCTCACATCCTAAAAGAGGAAAGCTAAAAAAGTAGTTTTTAAAACTCAGTTTACCTCCCTGTAGACCCAAAAGATAGTGGGGATTGCTATTCTGATGGGAAGGGATAACTTTTGGGGGCATTTGGGCACATTCTGTCCAGGATATGGTCAGGTCCTAAATGCTGATGCTGACTAAGTGTACTTCACAATTAAATATACCTTAAAACAGGTGTCCAGAACAGACTCTTCAATTCAGAGCTCACAACAGTCACACAGGAAGGAAAAAGATTGTCTCAAGGGTCCAACTGACCCGCTTTCAAGTAGGGTCAGGAGCCCCAGCCCTCCAGCTGCCAGTCTGGCTTCTTTACTTCCACTTTCTGTTTGTCCCACACCATCTGTCCTCTTCCTATCTGAGCAAACAAAATCCACTGCCTAGTGGACATAGCCCCAGATTACAGCCAACTTGGCCACCCCCGACCCATGTGCAAGGTATATAGGGCAAGTCGCTGAACAGTACAAGTTGCACTTTTCCACCTACAGGATATGGAGATGACACTGCATATCTGTGGGGCTCTGGAAGACTTAAATACAGCACAAAATAGGAGCTTGGCAAAATATAGCTCAGCAAATGACAGAGAAAAATCACCATGAGCAGAGTAGCGGGGGCCGGGGATATAGCTCAATGGCACAGCGCCTGCCTGGCAAGTGCAAGGCCCTGAGTTTGATTCCCGGTACCAAAAAAAAAAAAAAAAGAGTAGAGCAGCAGCAGCATCAAGTCACTCAGGAATTTCATTAAGAAGCCACGTCTGAACTGAGCTTGGTGGCACAGGTCTATAACCCTAGTACTCTGGGAGGCTGAGGCAGAAGTGTTACAAATTCAACCCAGCCTGGGCAATTTAGCAGTTGAGTGAGACTCTGTCCTAAAATAAAAAATAAAAAATGGGCTGGGGATGTAGCTTGGTGCAAAGGCTCTGAGTTCAATAATGCTCAGTAACCAAAAACAAACACTAAACAAACAAAAATGTATGAAACATATCCATTCTTCATCTTAGAAAATGTGTGCAGTGCTATATACTTTCACCTGAAGGCTGCATTAAGTTGGGAAACAGTCCTCCAAAAGCTGCTCATTTCTCAATTGTTGAAGCCTGTGAGTGTTACCTTATGTTATGGTTTAGATGTAAATGCCCCCCACCCCAGTCCTGGTTATTTGGAAGGTGATTGGATCATGGGAGCACTATGCTCATTAGTGGGTTCACTGATGAGTTTAGCAGTTTTTGTGCTGATAGGAAGTGAGCCTTGTTTGGAGATGGCCCTCTGTGGGTGTGACCTGGGAGAATGTATTCTTGTCCCTAGTTCTTCACTTCTCTTTCTCTGCTTTCTGTCCACTGCCATAATGAGCAGGTTTCCTCAGTGGCAGACCTTCCCACCATGCCATTTCTGCCTCTGAGCCAGCCAACCATAGACTGAAACTGTCAGCCAAAATAAACATCTCCTCCTTTATATTGTGGGTGTTGGTTATTTTTTCCCAGCAATGGGAAAGCTGATCAATGCTACATACATGGCAAAACCAATTTTGCAGATATGACTGAATTAAGGATCTTGAATTAGAAGGACTATTCTGGATTATCTAGTTGGGCCCTAAAGGTAATCTCAAGTATCCTTTCCAGAGATGGAAAAATTTGACACTGACAGAAGAGAAGCAACAAAATAAATAAAAATTTGACACTGACAGAAGACAACAGTTGGAGTGCCATTCCCAGAAGCAACAAATGCTAGAGCCACCAGAATCTGGAAGAAGAGCAGAAGGATCCTTCCCTGGAGCCAGCAGAGGGGCCTTAGCTCTGCTAACACATAGATTCTGGAGGACTTCTCACTAAGGCTTTGAGAGAATGAATTTCTAATGTGTTGATCCACAAGTTTGTGACTTGTGGTAGCAGCTATAAGGTATTCATAGGCACGTGTGCTCGCACACGCACACACACACACACTGCAGTGTGAAGTTCTACTAAAGAGAAGTGTATGTTTCCCTGCAGAGGTCACCAGGCTTGCTTCTCTGAAAGGAGAGAATGCTCTGGGTTTGCCCACCAAGGGGGTTGGTGGGGCACCCTCCTGCTGCTTCAAAAGTAAACAAGCAGCCCCTTTTCAAACCCAGGCACTTCCAAGTTCTTGGACCAAAACAAAGCTAAGGATACATCTCTCTCTTAGAGGAAAACAGAGCCTGACTCTAGGTCACCACTGCAAAGACTCTTTTATATATTTTTTATTTTTATTTATTTATTTTTGTTGTACACTTTAGAACAAACCTATCGCTATAGCTCCCTTTATCACCACGTGCTTTCCAGAGGGACCCAGAATGACAACGTGTAGGGCAAATGGGAGACCAAGAAATTGCTAAGCCATGTGTATGGCTGTCCTAGCTATAAAACAGGGTCTCTCAGTCTTTCATGTTCATAAATATCACCTCTGAATCTTGTTTAAAATGAAACCTCAACAGCAGCAAGCCTAGGAGGGGCTGAACTTTTGCAGACCCAACACTCTTCCAGGCCACATCTTTAGCTACAGGACAAAATAGCACACCTACTTGTGTGGTGCACAGTATGCACTCCAGATGTACTCGTGAATGAATAAAACAATGTCAAATAAGAAAACCACAGGGAATAAAACTCTTAAGACCAGAGAAGCCAGTATTGTAGGGAGCTTCCATGCAGGGATTCATGCAGATCTATATAAACACACTTTTTCCAAAAACCATATAAAGATGTAAACACAGATGAGTACAGATGATCACCACAAATGCAGTAATGGAAGTCAATAGGGTGAACAGTGAGCAAATGAACAGCATCACTGAGTGGCCATGTGCTGCCTGTGTCAAAGAACTAAGTAAGGTGGCATGTAGTACTCCTGACAAAACCAAAGCAACATATCCAGGCTCAAATACAAGATAAACACCGGAATCACGCAGAATGAAACATAAACACAGAAGAGGAGAAGGCTACAGCTGCAAGGTAGGGACCTAGAAGCAGGGAGCAATCTCAGGAGTTAAATTTCAAAGGTGTAATAGAGACTGAAGTAAAAGGGGCGTGGCTCCAGTACTTCACAAGATAATGGAGCTAAGATTCCCCACTGTTGAAGTCAGGGGTGGGATGGGATGTCCACACTCCCTCCAGGAATAAGAGAAGGCTGGAAAGAGATCTAGATCAAATCTTACACTTCTTGGCTTTGTGATTTTATCAATAATATGCCCAGTATCAGAGCGGAGCAAAAGTTCCAATTCTGCATTGGCGATAGGGGTTATAATCAATCAACAGCTTTAGGACAATTTTACTAGAGAGAGAGAAAAGACTAAGAAGAGAGAAAAGAGACAAAGAAAAAGAATATCAATGCTACCCACAAAACATATAGCCTCCCACACAAAAGAGCCTACCAACCAAAATTCCAAAACAAATACGGCAAAGCTCATACAAAGAAGAGCACATAATGAAAACAAATGTGAATTTACTCCAGGTAATATGAGGTCTACAGAGAAGCCATGCAAAAGCTTTAAAACAAATATGTTTAAATGCTAAAGGGATAAATAAAATAGCTAAAATCTCTGTAAGTAATGAACAAAGCCAAATGAAATATGAAAAGGTGTTTAAGAAAGAAAAGCAATTACAACATCTTAGAAATTAAATATATTGTCACTAAAAATGTTTTAAAAGCACAAAATAGAATTAACTCCAGTGGAAGCATTAGTTAGAACACAGAGTAAAATAGAACAAAGAATTGAAGATTACATCAATTTCAAAGAATAGCAACAATCTTTTAATGTATAGAAGTCTATTATGAGACATGGAGAACTAGTTGAGAGGCCCTAAGGTCTATCAAATTGTGTATTGAGAGTGAGAGATGAGTGATGCCAGATAATTTAAAATAAAAATAGTAACTAAGAATTTCAAAGAATTGGAAAAAGGTAGAAATTCTCAAATTATAAAAGTAATGCACCAGAATAAATAAGTATTTATACTTAGCATAGAAATACAGAGCATCCAAAACAATGAAACACCATCAAAAGCTTCCAGAAAAAAAGAGATTGCCCATGAAGGAATGATAATTATAATGCCCATAGGTTTATGACCAGCAACAAGAGATTACATAGGCCAAAAAATAATGTCTTTAAAGTTCTGGGTGGGTTGTGAATAACCTTAGCCAAAAATTTCAAACTAGCAAACCATCCATCAAAAATATATACAAAATAAAGAAATCTTCAGGTATACAAAGACATAGTGAATTTAAAACCTGTAAATCTGCAACTCAAAACATTATAGCAGGGTGCATTTCAGGTAGAAAAAAATCTAAATGTAAAAGGAGCTTATGGGAAATTAGAAGTAAAAATGAGTACAGAAACTAATAAAATATAACAGTAATTCTAATTTAGAATACAATAACTTTTTATATTAAAAAATAATGGTAAAAAAACTAAATGATACAGATAATAAGGGTGTGTTCCACATCTGCTAAGGTCCTTACTATGTTAAGGAAGAAACAAAAATAGAAATGCTAAACAATTCTAGCTTCTTTTAGAAAACTTTTATTAGTTGAATATCTTTAAAATGCAAGGATAAACACCAAAAGAATACTAGAAGAAAAAAGTGCAACATAAAATATTTGTTAATTTTCAAGGCAATAAAAAGGATAAAAAGATGGCAAAGGAAGGAAGAGATGGGGATAAGCAAACCAGGAAGGAACAAAGAACTTGATATTAAGAATAATAAAATTATATATAAGAGCAAATGTGTTCATTAATCATAATAAATATTAATGGATTAGATTTTCACATTAAAAGAGCATGTTAATTGGATATTTGGAGAGTTTTAAGAAATCTAGGTATGTGTCATTTATAAAGATCATAGTTAAGATAAAACCACAAAACCACACTGAAAATTGAAAAAAAAATAACAACATATAAATATATATGCATATGTATACAATCCAAAAGAAAAGAATGATCTAGATATATTAATATAATAAAAATATCATGTAAGAAAAAATGTATTGATAGACATAAGTAGTTATATTGCATCATGGGGAAACTTTGTCAAGATGACATTAACAATGTATATCTTCAAAATGTAACATTACGCTCAGACTGTGAGGATCACAAGGATAAATTTTAAAAACCTTCAATCACTGTATCTGTAAATAACAAACTAGAAATACTGTTCTTGTTTGTGCAACTCTGTTATCCTGACCAAAGACACTATATAAAACCTGCAACATACATCACACTTAAACGTAAGACTATAGGAGAACTCATTAAGACTTGGCAGATTGCTGCCTCTCGGCCCAACATGGAGGGTTCTCAAAAGGCACATAGTTTGCGCCACCACGCAGACCTCAGAGAGAGAACTATGTGCCTTTTGAGAACCCTCCATGTTGGGCCGAAAGGAGCAACCAGCAGAAACCCGCTTGCCTCCCTGGTGAGTTTGCACAACCACGCGGACCTCAGTGAGAGAACTATGTGCCTTTTGAGAGCCCTCCATGATGGGCAAGAGGCAGCAACCAGAAGAAACCCCTCCTGCCTCCCTAGTGAGTTTGCGTGACTGGGCAAACTCCAGGAAGAGAAAGAGTAGTGTGTCCCATAGGCCTACGGCGCGAGGGTTATGAATCAAGGACCTTCCCCCCCACCCCCCGCCCCATAAGCGGCCCGCTTGCTCAGAGGACCTGCTAAGTTCATAGCAACTAAGGTACATAAAGCAACTAAATGCTTGTATTGTTAGGTTTTTTGCAGGTCTGGTGCCCGCAGTGTCAGCATTTCTTGGGTAGATGACAGTGTGCAGTGTGGCAAATATGTGGGATTGTCCTCTGTCTTGTCTTCGAGCCCCAGTATTGTTCTCATTGTTTTGCTTAATTTTGTTTAATTTTCGTTTCCTTTTTTTTTTTCTTTTCTTTATTTCACATCCTGTTTTTATTGGTTTTATTGTGTTTTGTTTTTGGTTTGTTTTTGCTATGCCTGATGGAATGGTCAACTATTCTGAAAGTATCAAGATACAATATAGTAGCTTTTGTTTTCATAGTATCTCTCTTTGAAGTTCTATGCCAGTTCTACTGCTTTGTTTTGATTGTTCTGTTATCTTTTGCTGGATTTTACTATCTTTGAAATAAAATTTTAAAAAATTTTAAAAAAAGAACTTGGAAGAACGCCTATTATTATATGTATGTAATATTGTGCTAATGCCAATGTAATATGAAAAGAAACAATAAGTTATTATTTTAAAGTAGCACAGAAAGAAATGATCCAATGATTCATTTATAAGTTCAAAAAATCTATAGACAAATATTAGAAAGAGTTCAGCATAGTATTTAACTATGAAGCAGGCAGAATAATGCCCCCCAAAACACCCAGGACTTAATTCCTAGAAGCCCTCGATATCCTCACTAACATGACAAAAGGACTTTGTAGGTATGATTTGTAAAGAACCATGAAATGAGATTATCCTGGATCTTCTAAGGTGAGCCCGGTCTAACCCCATGGGTCCTTACAATGGAGCAGTGACAATGGAAGAATGTAAGAGAGATGCAATGGTGCTGGCTTCAAAGACGGGGAAGGAGCTGTCAAGAAAATTCAAGGAATGTGAGTGGTTTCTAGAGAGTAGAAAAGACAAGGAAACAGATTCTACCTAGAGCCTCAACTCTACCAACATCTTTATCTTAGCCCAGTGAGATCCAGCTCAGATATCTACAAACTACAAGATAATAAATTCATGTTGATTTAAGGCACACATTTTTACAACAGTAATAGAAGAGTAATACACAAATCCAATAAAACTCAAGTCCATCACCAAACACTCAATTACACAATATAAGTGTTAAAGTTCCACTCAAAACAAAAAAGTAAAAGTTCCTTAGAAATAAACCTAAAAATTGCCTGAGAACAGTATTAAGAGGATGTTATAAAAGTATGTGAAATATTCTCAAAAGGTTTAAAACAAGACCTAAAGAAATGAAATGATACACTATGGACTCAAATTAGAGCACTTTATATCAGACACATGTCAAATTTGCCAAAATTAATCCACAAAGTCAGTGTAGCTACAATTACAATAACAGGGTTTTTAGTGAAAATTTACAAGCTTATCGCAAAATTCTAATGAGAGCAGAGTGTCAATAGTCCAGAGACTATTGAAATAAACATTGTAAGGAAGCTTGCCTTCTCCAGTGTCAAGGCTATCATAAAATTTTATTAAATAGGAAAGTAAATTCTTGCCATAGGGAAAGACAAAAGGTCAGTAGAACAGAATGAAAGTCAAAAGCAATACATATAGCATGTAGCCACTTACGTAAAGTTAAAAGAAAGACAAAGCTAACAGATATAGGGTCACATGTATGTTCAGAAAAGAGTAAAGATAACCAAGAGATAAATTATAAAATTGTAAGGGAAGGGGAAAGGGAATGAGACCAGGGAGAGCCCAAAGAAATGTTCTAAAATACTGGATATGTTCTGTGTCAAATAACTGGAGGTTTATTATTTTGGTTTACTGCATTATAACCCTTAATTGTGTGTGCCCTTATAAATAGGATACTTTAATAACAACCATGAAATAGTGGACTATTTAAAACTGAAACTGTAACAATAGATAAAATAAATTAGAAATTATTTATGCATTCAAATGCCTTATAGATAGACTTAAGATCTCACTGTGGAAACAAACTTTGTAATTTTTATAGTAACATTCAGTAGGAATGTCTTGGTCCTTATAGCAAAGGAACACTCCTCATACAACATATAAAGTAAAACAAAACATTAATAATTTTGATAATATTGGGACTGGTTGAAGGTCAGTGGTCACAATTAGCTCTGGCCCTGGGTTCAACTCCCAGTATCAAATTTTAAAAAACAAACTTAATAATATTAAATTATTTGCACATCAAAGGACACAGTAAAATGAATAAAAGAATAAGCCATATACTGGGAGAAAATATGTGCAATATTTGTAAGAAGTAAATTTTTATACTCAAATATACAGGCTTCATTAAAATGTTTTTTGAGTAAAAGAAAAACCAGATATCCCAGTAGAATGTGCCCAGGTAATATGAACAGGCAGTTGGCAGAAGAAAAAAGTAAATGGCCTATAAACATAGACAAAACACTGTTCCTCATATGTAATTAAGGAGGTACAAACTAAAACAAGAAGATATCAATTACACTCATCAGACTGGCAAATATTTTTAAATTTGGCAATTAAAACTGTTGGCTAAGTATGAGGAAGGAAAAAAAGGAATTTTCATTCTCACTAGTAAGAACGTATAATGATACCTAATTTTGTGTTAATTTGGAGCTTTCCAGCAAAGTTAACATTTAACCATGTGGCTTAGCAAATATGATGTCATGTGTACAAGAGTTTTAATGAGACACTTTCAAGTATGTCCAAGTCCATATTGTTGGTTATAGGGGAAAATGGAAAACAAGCTAAATGTCCATCAACAGGACGATTGTGTCTTACAATGAGAAAACACAGAGCACATGAAACAAGTTGACTCGAGTTATATATGTACCTCAAAAACATAATGTTGCATGAAATAACCAAAGAATGGACAGCATGCATAAACATGTTTTTAAATCTGCAACACATATCCTGTAACATTACTGAAATTTAAAGAAATTATGAAGTGTAAAACAGGCACAGGAATGACAAGCAGTCATGGACAATTTGGAGCTCCCTCTAGATTGGAAAGTGTAGTGACCAGAGAGGGGCCCAGAAGTCCAGTTTATCCGCAACGCTCAGATTTGGTAAAGGTGGTAAACATAAGGACAACTGTCCATTATTTTTTTTTTTGGAATGCTAGAAATCATCCTTAATTTTATAGTGAATTTTCATAAAGAGAGCTAATAGCTCTCTGCTGGAAATGTATTTCTGCTGAGAATGTCTGCCACTGCCCATACCTTGTCTTGTGAATTCACAGGAACACCTCACAGACACAAAGATTTAACCTGTCATGGATAATCTGATTCGTACATCTTCGTAAGATAACTTACTTTATGCCACAACCAGGATAAGCAAGAAAACAAGGTGATACAAATGCTCCTCTAAAAACAGAAGAAAATACTGCCATTTATGAAGGAGTCCACATGTAATGAATATTTATAGGTCATGAAATCCAAGCCGCCAAAGCATTCTGATTAATAACAGAGTAAGGTAACGAAATCTAGTAACCTTTTATGATAAATTGTAGGCTGTGTCAGTGCTCCAGGGGTCAGCAGGGGGCAAGTCCTCATTTTGGGGCCCCTCCCTTAGAAAGACTTTCTTAACAAGAATGGCAAGCTCAGAGAAATGTGGAAAGGGGATACAGTCACCTGAACCCCTGTCAGGGACCGGGTGAGCATAGTAATTTGGAAATCTTGGCGCCTGGGTTGGATTGCTGTCTGGTGGACCAGTAGACAGATTTAGGGGAGGTTGGCCTAAGATTAAAATGCAGCCCCATGAAGATTTCTGCAGCTGAACGTCTTGAGCCTTAACAGGATAAAATTCTGTGGCAGGGAGCCCTACTCTGCATCCTGTCTGTCTTCCACAGAAGACAGCCTGCATCAGATCCAGTGTTGAAGACTTGGAAATAAATGGGCTGCTGTAAATAGGCATGTTTTAAACTGTGTGAACATTAACGAGAGTTTTGTGTACGTATTGATTCCCAAAGAGGCCTACAGTTTAAAGCATTAATTCTGGATTCCAAGATGTTTGTCTGTTCCTCCTAGAGTCTTAGTCCTCACCAGCACTGGCATTTTGAACTCTTTGTCTCTGAATATTTTAAAAGAAGAAATTTAGGGGCTTATCTAATCTGATCTTATGCCTCTGAAGCCAGCGTCATTTCATGACTACGTCGATATACATCCATATTTAAGCTAAGATGAATGGGTGCAGTCACACATTTGCCTTGGCAGCAGGGCTGGGCATCAATCACAAAGATGGCTCTCATAGACACATCAGCCATTTGGCATCCTACTCTCACCCCCAACCTGAAATGGTTGAAGACACTTTCAATATATCAATAATGATCTGTGTCCAAAAATTTCTCAGGGGATCCCTTGAGCCAGAAGGGAGATATATGTACTGAAGCCCATATTACATTCTAGCTGCCTATGCTTTGTGGAACTCTAGAATTGGCCTCCTGGCTTTCTAAAATATGCACAAATTGAGCTAACTTCTTGGGATGTCACTGGCTGCAGAGGTTCTCTAGCAAAAAGTGAGAGATTTGGCATCTATCAGAGGGAGCCACTGCCCCACACCCCCTCTGGTTTCAGGGTGCACTGTGGCAAAGCTCACTCAGACCCACTGTCTTCTCTCACAAGCCCTCCATCTGCAAAGTGGTGTTCCCTCTTCTTGGTCAGTCTGTTTTCACTGCTTTCCGAACTTGTGACTACCTTCTTTTTAAATGCCTCCTGGTAGCTTCTCCAGTTGTGGGCTACAGGACTCAAGTTCAATACTTTGAGGTCTGAAACACACGCTGCGGAGACCCTACTCCTGTTGTCTGCCTCTGTCTCTATGAGTTTCATGTGCCCAGGCCTACTTGCTTCCACATCCCCTTCAGGTGACCTTGGCCAACCTAAACACCTTCTCAAAGGCTCAGTTTCCTTGTCTTCTCAAATGAGGATCTAGCCGCCCACCTTAGGGACCCAGCACTAGCAAGACAGATGTGCCTCCAAGTGACCTCTCTCATAAAAGGCAAATATTTGAGGAGTGCTGGGGCTTCCCCTTAGTACCATCACAGAAGAGGAGGTGGAAACTAAGAATAGGGTAGAACCTAATGTGAATGTTTAGGAGACACACAGAGCTGGAGAAGGTGATGTGGTTTACTCATGTCTCCATACCAGGCGCAGTGTGGCCAGATTTAGTACACAAAATACAGGGCACCCACTTAGATTTGAGTTTCAGATGCATCCTGAAAACTACTGATACACCTACTGTAAGAAAAAAAATTACCAAAAAAATTATTCATTGTCTGGAATTCAAATTTTCCTAATCCTGGAAAGGTAGAAAGCAAGGAAAAGTTCATTCTTTACAGATAAAAGGCATGAAGATTGAGTAAGTCCCTGCAAATACAGGGACCAGCAAGGTAAAGTCATCAGGTTCCACATTCTCAGGTGTGGCAGGCTGACTTTGGGAAGGACCATGATGTGTGCGGGGGTTGGGTGGGGGTTGGGGGTTCTGTGTTCCCTGCTATCAGCTGTATGTGAACTGAGCAGAGGCCTGCTACCTTGCTCGCTAGGAGACCCAAAGCGCTCAGAGAAAGTAACTCTTCTAAATCCTTAGGTAAATTGTCATAATCACTGGTAAAAAGAAAAAAAAAAGGCAGAACAACTAAAATTTTATTCTATGCTTATGTTTGTGGGGTAATTGGAGGGAGAAAGAAGTTTAGTCTCCTACTGAGGAAAATATCTGAACTTAATTACTTGGAGCCCAATTAATATTGGAATAGATGCTTTGGTTCTCCAAGGACAGTTACGTCATCTTCTGTGTGGATGTGCTGCATCCTCCCACAGCGGGTTCCTCAGCAGAAGACCAGAAGAAAATTTAACTTACATCTTAAAGGAGTTGTACCATTTGGGACAGTCTATAAATAAAATATAAGAGCTTCAAAAGGTCACTCCTTCTCTTACTCCTCAGGAAAGTTCTGGACCCAAACTAGAATGAAGGACACTACCAGAAGAGGTGAGAGACCCTCTCCTTAGGAGAGATAGCCTTGGGAAACTCAGCAAAATGAGGCCCATAGACCAAATTCAGCCTACCGCACATTATGTATGACCTGGGAACTAAAAATTCTTCTTTTTTTTTAATGGTTGAAAAAGCCAAACAAATAACAATATTTTTGACACAAGAAAATTACATGAAATGCAAAACTACAGCATCCATAATGAGATTTACTGGAACAAAGACAAGCACCTTCACAGGTAGGTGTGGTCTTGGGCCTGCTCTTCTGACACGAGGCAGTGCTGAGCACCGGTAACTGAGCCTGCACAGCTCACAGAGAGAACAGAAAACATACACTGTTGAGCCTTTTCCAGAGAAAGCTTGCCAGCAGGAAGTCAAAGGTGCAACACAATGTACCATGTGCTCAGAAAAGGCCTTAACAATATTGCAGAAGGTAAAATACTGTGAGAGGAAGCTGGGAAGAGCTTGGCACACATGTGACGGGGTGTTTATGGCCACTGGTCAAGACAGAGGATGCAAAGGGTGGGGAGAAGGCAGCCTGAAGACACATAGCTATGACAACTCACCAAGCGCAGAATATCTTCTGAAATAGATACAGCACATCGTGTGCACACGATGAAAGGAAGCCTCTTCTTACCTGCTGAATATGTAAATGATGAGCCAAACTTACAATACAGGACAAATTTTCAAAATAGTAAAATGAAATGTTTTCAACTTAAATTATCCATCATGATGTTCAAGACTTTGTAACCCTTGTAGTAACATCATTACTTCTCCTCCACGTGTCTTTTATTTGTCTACTAGATCCTTCTTTTAGTGAATCTGCAAAAACAACAAAAACAACCAAAAAAGAAATCATGTCTAACCCTTCTAGTTGACCTTTCCATCCAGGTCCTCCCAAAGTTGCCTGAACCCACCTGTTTGTCCCTATTTTTCCACAACTCTGAGCAAAGTCCACAGTGATCTTCCAGTTCCTACCTGCCATGGGAATTGCAAAGCCAGCCTCTTCCATAACTTCCATCCACTCTCAACTCCTCCTTTCTCCTGGCCAGTGTCTTCCTACAGTTTCCACAGCTCCATCATTTTCTGGCTTCCTTCTCACATGGCTGGCCGCTTCCTGTAACACAACTTGGTCCCTCATCTTCTCTTCCAGGTAATCGAATGTCTCAAGATCTGTTCAGGTATCAACTTGTTTTCTCTGCTTAGCGTACCTTACTCTGTCTTTGGCTTCAAATGCTACCTATATTGTAGGCATTGTCTTAAGAAAAGCGAGTTTATGATGAAGGTTTTTTCGTTGGTCATAAAGTGCCAGCCAGATTCCAATTTCCTAAAGTCCCTTGAAGAAATAAGATAAATGCCCTCCCCTGTAAACCGTCAATAAATCCCCTTCATGGGCATACTCATGTCTTCCATTGGTGGTCTCTGTCCTTTCTCCATCAGTATTATATCATCTACATTTTGGCAACTAACAAATTGTCCATTGTGTATGTTCAACAAATATTTATGGATTTAAAAAAGATAAATCTTGATGACAAAGTACTTGGTACTTAACTAGAAAATATAACGTATAACCAAACTTACAGAAATTCCAGATGGAAGGCTTTTACAGTAATTTCCCTTTACACATGCCTGTAATCCTAGCACTTTGGGAGGCTAAAGCAGAGTATCATAAGTTCAAGTTCTTTCTGGGCAAGTTAGAAAGAACTTGTCACAAAATAAAAAAAAAATTAAAAAGAAGGGGACTGGGATATAATTCAGTGGCAGAGTGGCCCTGGATTTGATCTCCAGTACACACACACACACACACACACACACACACACAGAATTCTGGCAATACTTAAAATTATGGACACTAGGCACCCCAGTGCTTGTCTGAATTTCAGCTCTGCTCCTTAGTGGTTGCAGGATCTAGGATGGTGTTTTAGCATGCCTGAGCTTACTGTTCTTCAACTACAGATGGGGATAAGGATAGCTTCCTCTCAGAGCTGCTGAAAAGCCAAGTCACATATCTCCTATCAGAGCTAAGAGTAGTATGTAGCATATAATAAGCACTGAATAAGTGAGAATGAAAACTCGGTCTCCAGGAAAATTAAGATAAAGCAACAGGAAAAGAAAAGAGAGAAAAATTCAACACAGACATACCAGACAAGGACAGAACGGTTTCATAAAATATAGGAAATGCCAAAAGGCTTTCTTAATTCCCACTAAGTAGCAATGGTTCACCCCACCTTCAAGCTGACCTGGCAATAAAACCTGGAGACAGATGAATGCTGTGTTATAACCTAGCCATACTATATCAGGCTTTCATTATATGTAGTTGTTTAAGGGGATGCATGGCTTAACCTGTGGTAAATTTAAATCTGTTTAATGATTTGTATTCTAACAAGATCCTACCATAAATAACCATTCCCAGGAGAGGAGGTAGTCTCTTGTCCCATTACCCTGTCATTCATACTGATAACTCGAAACACAAATAGGACAGACTGGATCACTTAAGAGTATTTATCAAATACACACATATGTATTATGTGGTACAACTAGCAGGATGTGAACCTGAATGTCACCGTAAGAGGCAAGTTTCCTTTCATTCAGACATAGTATCCTGATTTCTCGCCCTACAAACACCTGCAGGAGAAGAAAACCACCAGCTTGAAGTCACCCTGAGGATGAGGGTCTGCCCAAGCTCAAGACCAAGTGTACAGAAGAGACACCTCAAGCTGCCCTGCCCGAGGGGCACAGAAGAGCAGGGTGGGAACACAGGAATGGGGATCTTTGCAGCACCAGTAAATTTAAGCATAAATCTCTAGGAACCCATGACAGGCAAGTCTGTGACAGCTATGCAATTACTGTGATGGCTGACCAGCCAGTGAGGATGTTCCTTGAGGATATTCCATCCAATGAGGATGTTCCTTGAGGATATTCCATCCAATGAGTTAATTGTTCCTTTGAATTACAAGAATCTTATTAGAAGCCTCTGACCTCTTGAATTTTTGAGGTAGAAATCACCTGAAAATCTAACATTCTTATTTATGCTAGCTCTTCAAAAAAGGAAAAAAGTAAGCATAGGCAGACAAATGGGTAGACGGACATGAACACACATTTCTGTGTTCAGGGACTGAACACCCTGTCTTACTAGACAGGCTGTTCATACCAAAACTGGTTGAGTGCACAAAGTCAACAGCACTCTCATCCTTGGCTCCGACATCCTGGAGAAATTTGTAGTCCTCTAATTCCTGAAGACAGAATAAACACAAAAGAAAGTAGGAAGACATAGCTCACTTGCTAAGCCCCCCTTTTCTTCTGGGCTTAGGAGAATCCACTTGAATGGAGAAATTAGGGCTGGAAAACAGCAACCAAGCCTTCGGGAAGATGAGGAAGGGGAAGGCCTTATGCTGTAGGAGCAGAGCTAGCTGGGGTGAAGGGGGATGCAAATGTGCCAGGATGAAGCTAGGAAAACCCTTTCTCAAAGAATGGGGCTTAAACAAGGGGCGTGGCCAATGGAAAGAAGCGGACCTAGTGGGAAAACATCCATTACCATTCAGAGGCTTCAGTGAAAGGGTGTGGTTAGAGGAGAAAGGCTGGGGCTAAGAAAAGTGTAAGGCTGACTTAGGAGGAAGGGGTGGGACAAAGAACAGAGCTTAATAATTTATCCTATGAGTAGAGGATCTCATTTTTTATAAGAAAAACTTTTAATTAAAAAAGTTAAAGACCTGGAAGGTCACCAGACTACCTGGTTCCTGTGCATGACATGGCACAATTCAAGTTTCTTTTTCCTGGGGAAACCTTGATCTGAAACCCCATTCAGAATTCCAGGCAATGAGAGCTCCTGCCTTCATCCTGGAGTGATCTACACAAAAGGTTTTGACATGGACAGCCCAGGGGCTGGAGTCTCAGCTGTGTCTGCAGCTTTGCTGATCCGCGTCTAGTCAGTTTCTGTTGTGCAAGCCGCTGAGGTTCAAGGGTGTTTCACTAGCACAGCTTACTGGGTACTGCATTTTCTCTGGGGTGTGTGGCAAGCTCTACATCAAAGCCTGATTGAGCAGAAAATATGTGCTAATGTTCACAGCAGTACTCTATTATAGTATAAGTGTGCTTGTAAATATTCACTACATGTTATTACGCCATTTGAACCAAGAATATTGGAAGGTGAAAGGTCGCCCTAATGCTCTCTCCGGAGGCAGCAGTTTTGAATATAACCAAATGGGATAATGGTCAGGAATACCCAGAGGGGGCAATGTAACACGTCGTAAAGAATTGTGCTGTGAGTTTTAAGTTTTCAGGACAACAAAGATGCCAACGAGATGGCTCATAAGCAGTCATTATTAATGGAATGACAAGGCTAATGTTAAGCAGAATGTCTTTGCGACAATAAATCTTGTCCCTGTGCCATTAGTACTCCTTACAACTGCAAATAGCAGTTAGGTTGTAACCTAACATGGCAGAATTTTATCCTCTCAATCTCTAATGTATTTTATAATGCTGTTAAAGTCAGGAATCGCAACTGTTTAAGCTCACTTAATCTAGGAGAAGTTTAAACACGAATTTTAAATGCAAAAACTGCTTTGATATTAGTTTCCCTTAATTAAATAGAAGATCTTTGTAAGAAGTAGCTCTTTTTAAACATGCATCAGCCTGTAGTAGATAAACATTGCTGAATTTTAAATGCCACACTTTTATTCAGGCTCAACTTTGACTACAATATATGACATGCCATTTAAAAGCAAAATAGAAAAGAAAGAGTTATCTTAGAAGTAGTTGTTCAAGTTATAAGATCTAGGCATAAAAAATGATCAGACAAACAAACAATGACAACACAACTTGTATTGATTTCTAACTGTTTGTTTTTTAAATTCTGTATTATTTCTACCCTTTTTTCTGTTTTGCTTTTTAAAATAAATAAATAAATAAATAAAGAGTTACTGTTACAGGAGGGCCAGATTACATCTTTGTTTGTTAGACTTCAAGCTTAGGTTGTATACAGACTCCCACTGAAGACTGATCTTTTAAAATCATTGATTTGTGTGCATTTCCAACATAGTTTACTTCTGATATGATGTCACTTTATCCTGTCTTCCAATTTGATTATCTTTAACTACAAGAGAAAACGTTGAAGCAAAAAGAAACATTATGACCCACTCTTCTTTTTTAAAAAACTTTTCTAAGTAAACACAAGAACACCGAGACTGGGAAATCAACACTGAAACCACTGATGGGAACTTTGGCTACTACACAGAGTTCACCCAGCCACCCCCTGGCTCCCTGGGGATGATGGGTTAAAAGAAAATGAACCCCAGGGATAGGACAATTGTGAGCTATGAGATATGGAGAGGGACCCTACTTGCAGGCTACCATGACCACAGATCCTCACTACAAAGGATACCTGCCCTTCAGCCCCACTTCAGAATCTTCCATGATGGCAGAGAGCCTGAGGAACCTGCCAGCCAGAGATGCAGTGTGTACCTACCCACCTCCAGCTCCAGAATACCTGAGGCATTAGCTGAACCAGGGAGGCAGATTTCACAGATGCTCCCACATGATCTGTAGAATTTCCATCACATTCTTCAAGAGCATGCAGAATCAGAGAGAGGGTGCCTCATGCATTGACCCTCCTCTCACAATGAAGATGTCTTCCTGCAAACACAAGAGAACTAGCAGTGGGCAGGTGTGTCTTCTTGGAACTATCTGTATAGCACATTAAGTAGACTGCTAAAGATGGAAGTCCCTCGAAGATTTTCCTGCCACTCAACAAATTTCAGGTCACTGGTCAGTTTCAGCTCTTGCTCATTACAGATGTTCAGATTGCTACTTTTATGACATCATTTGCCATCATTTGTATTTTTTCATAATTCACATATGGACTCTGACACATATTATTATTTCATTCTGTTCTCCCAATGGCATGAGACCTTTCCATCAATAGGCTGGGGAAATTGAGTCAGGAGCAGGAAGTGAAAGGATCAAGATGGCCAGTGGAAGGTCCAGGCTCCAACAGGTTCCCTAAGCCTCTGTCTGGCTTCAGCCTCTGGACCCAGCTGTCTTCCATCAGGTGTGGCATGAGATGTCATTTGTTTCAAAATTGTAAAATCACTTTTAGGCATGTGCAAAAATACTCTATATCATGCTACACAACTTGTATATCATGATTGCTATAATTCTTCATTTTAAAATCGTAAGTGTATACCTACAGATGTTTCTTGACTTATGATAGGATTATGACCTTATGTACCCTGATAATTGAAACAATCACGTCAAAAATGTATTTAATACACATAACCCATCAAACATCATAGCTTAGCCTAGCTACATTAAATGTGCCCAGAGTATTTACATTAGACTATAGTTTGGCAATAGCATTTAACTCAAAGCCTATTTTATAATAAAATGCCACAATAAAGTGTTGAATAGCTGATGTAATGAAACCTGCAATGTTACTGTTGTGCATTTACTCTACTCGTTTGTTTGTCTCTTTTGCTTGTTGTCTTTGTTATATATGTCTTTTTTCCTTCGCTTAAATAAAAAAAAGTATTTAATATTGCATTAAAAGGAAAAATAAAATTGTTGTACAGGTTCACTTTCAGAACATTATCAAGTAAAAAAATCATAATCAAAGCATTCTAAGGTAGAACTGTTTGTATTTTTAGTTTTCCCTGATATAAACCCTCTAAAACCTCTTGACTTTTCTGCCAAGCAACTGTTTTCAACCAAGACTGGAAAAAGTCTTAATATGACTACAGACATGTTCAAGTCAAAATACAGAAGAAAAGAGATGGCCTTTTTTCCGGAGTCTAGTGTCCAAGTATAGGCTCTCACATGCTCTGTTTTTGCCAAAGCATGTTCATTCACTGCCTGCCCTGAATTTCTCATAAAGCAGCCACAACAGGGCAAGACGGAGCAAGAGAACATATACAATATACCCCAGGCCCCACATACACATACAAACACGTGCACACATACATGTACATACCTACATATATATATATACAAATGTTTACACAAAGCTCGTATACAAATGTTCACACATAAGCACGTATACATATCCTCAAACACACACACATGCATGCACAACATCCATGAGCATATGTACATATGCATGCCTCTCTTTGCACACACTTGCATGTACCCTCTAGTGCCACACCCACACATGCTGTATTTCTAGGTGTAGGTATAACTGCATGGGAAGGCACAGCATAACATCTAGTTGGGAACACAGAGAAATTATACCAATGGTCTCCTCAGAGAAGGACTCCGGGGTAAGAGTAGGGAAGGCAGAAAGGATCCAGGAGCTTTGAATTTGTTTGGTTGAAAGTTTTTAAGTTTAAAAGACTTTTTAAAAATTCTTATACAAAGGACCACGCATCTTTTCAGACCACTGTTGCTGAAAAGAATAAGGAGGCTGGCGAGGCCTGAGTAATATGAAATGTGCCCCCATGTATCCTGCGGCTCTTGGATCTTTCCCTGGAAGGTGGTATTATCAAGTAACCTCAGAGCTCATGCTGAGCTGACCTGACTCCAGGGCTGTGGGGCTGGAAGGAGAGAGCACTCCCCTGATTTTCAAAGATTCTAGCTCTGCCCCACACAGTGGGTATCACAGCAGGGCTGTGGAACCCTCTGCCCAGGCCTCAGCTCTGCAGGCTGCTGACTGAGCCTACACTCCCAGGAGTCACCAGGGAGCCTGTCCTTGCCAACCAGTAGCAGCTGGACCTGAGAGGCTGCCCAGGCAGGATCTGCCCAGCTGGGGTGGGGACTGTGCTCAGTCACCCAGGGGGATGTGCTTTAATTGAAAATTTATGTTTAATTGAAGAGTCACCTGTTTTATGTGAGATCAGAGAGCAGGCTCCCCTCAGATTTGTAATGGGGACAAGAAGTATATCATTACATGTTTACTTTGTGAGGGAAGGAAGTTTCATATTTAATTCATGCAAAGATTCCTTGGCTAGGAAAGAAAGATTTCTAAAAGCCAGGTTTGCATGGATATTTAAAACTCCCAACATCTTTATTGCAGAGGTTTCTGCTTTGTTGGCTTATGTTCTTCTAAACTTGGCATCCAACAGAAGGGAAGAAATTAGAAGGCTGCATTGTCCTCAAATCATTTCAGAATTTCTATGGGCTTGACAGCCAACTTAGAAATCAATGCCATTAGAAAAAGGATATGCAAAAATATAATGTAGGGCTGAGAACATTATTATATAAATAACTCATGCAAAATACAAATGGCTACAAAAAGAATAAACATATTAATAGACTGAGGGGAAAAATGAAACAAGTAACTATGAGAGGAAACAATATAAATCTTAGTATGGAGAGAAATCTATATGAATAATCCTAAAAATGAATGTTAAATGTGGCACAATTATTTACCATTCAACTGGCAGAAATTTTTAATGATAACAACCATAATGAGATGAAATGGTGAAACTGGAAAATTCATGTATTGTTGGGGTCAGGATAAACTGAGGCAGCCCTTTTGTAAAACAATTTGGCAATCAGTAATATGAGCCTTAAAATATTCATGTCTTTTGATCTCATTACTTTGTTCTAGGAATCTAACCAAAAAAAGATCTAAATATATAAAAAGTTTTATAAAGACGTTCAGAGAAGTATCACTTATAATAACAAATATGTCTAAACGAACAATATCAAAAATGCAGAATGACTAAGTGTCTTAGTTACTCTTCTCTCGTTGCTGAGACAGAATACCTGATGCCCAAAATTAAGGAAGGGAAGGTTTATTTCTTACAGTTCTTGGGGGTTTCAGTTCATACTCAGCTGGCTGCAAGGTAGGGTGGTGTGGCTGAGGCAGCCATTCAGGACCACCGCAAACAGCAAGGGCAAACCTGCAAGAGAGAGAGGGCACGCCTTCTTCCTGCCCTTAAACTGTATATCAGCTCTACCCTCGGGCAGGTGTAGCACTCACACGACCAATCCCAGGGCCAGACAACAAACCAATCACAAATGCTAGACTCAGCCTCATCCATGATTACATGAAGCTTAAGGTGGGGCCATAGGAACATAAACCATGACATTAAGCAAAGTATAGTAGTTATATTTGATGGATTATTATGAAGTCATAAAAAACTACATTTAATTCTTTTCAAATATAATATGATTGAAAAGAAAATAAGTGAAAAGTTTTACATTCTGATTATTTACAACTAAGAAAACAAGCTACAGGGGAAAATGTCTGAAAGAAAATATACCCATGCTTTAATCAAATTTAATTTCAATGCCTCATTCATTGAAGCTTAAAAATATTCTTCATGACAGGGTATCACATGATAAACAATAAAGTATATTTTTAGTCATGCTTTCCTTTTTTAAAAAACAACCAGAAAGACGGATCCTAGTGAGAAGTTTCAGTTAACTCCTCACTTTACTGGTCAGGAAATGGAAGCTTGGGAGACTCCACACCCCATCTACACCACAACACTAATTAGAGAATAACGCCTCTGTAGAATTTGTTGCTCAGTATTTGTTAATTGTATCAACTCCCATTAATTAATTAATTCTACAGGGATATTATTTTCTAACTAGGAGCATGTCCTGGAGAAAATCACCACTTCTCTCTTTCTCCCAATAAACATGCTTTGAGGCCTCGGCCAGAAGCACAGGCAAGCAAAGCAATCATTGCAATGCTGTGTAATTTACGTGCATAATTCCCTCGAACTCACTTTACCAGTGAACTCATAGTGACTTGTTTTAAAAGGAAAAAGTGACTTACTGGTTAAAAACTGAGTGCCTAAGACATAGTAAGGACTAGTGAATGTTTTTGATAAAATAAATACTATAGTCATTGTTCCAAATTTCATTTACTGACCCACTTGGGAAATAGATACATCTTCGGGGGAGCCTAACATACTGTTAAAGCTCCTGCGGACCTAGGCACAGATAAATCCACAATGTAGTCAGATGCTCTCAAAACATACAGAAAGAAGGCATCCTGGCTAGGCCAGCTCAGGGCACCAGGAACCTTTATTTTGGGGCCCATTTTCCTGTATCCAGTCCTATCCTCTCAGAGGCCAAATGGAGACAAAGTGTGAGGTTCAGGGGGCCATCGCTTCTATGAAAATGTGGCTGACTCGAGATGAGCACAGAGGTCTAGTTCTGCCTCTGTTTCCCCATCTGTGATATGGTAACAGATTGCTGAGTATGTATCCTTTACTTCTCTGACACAGTTGCTTTTTTTAAAGCTTAACACACAAGAATAATTCCACTAGATCCTATCAATGAAACCTAAACCACTTGCTGGTATAAAGATAAATTGGAAATACTAATGCTTAGTGAATACATTACTCTATACTTCTTTTACTTAGTGAAACATTTAATTAGTATTTACTAGAAAATTACTATCAATTACTAAAAATGACTACAAATTACTGGCAAAATGGATACATTTTCTCTCTACCACTAAAATAAATTCAATTACTAACTTTAAGTAATTGCAGGTAATTTATTTCTTAGAAGGCAGAGAGCTATAGACAAACTGGAAGGAGATGATTAAGATGCTCAGAGTGGCTGATTTATGAGGGAAACTTAAATAGCTAAGTCTGAGTGGCTGAGCAAAGCAAGTAGAAGCACACACCACGAGATATCTACAAACTGCTACCCAGCATGCGTCTCTCCATGGCTCAGCACAGGATGGCAGAGGCTGCAGTGTCAAGGAGATCAATTTGATCAGGAAGTTTCCGCTAAAATACTTAGAGATTTTCTTAATGGTGAAATCTGAGATCCTAATATGGGTTCCCAAAGGAAGAGCTCAACACTCCAGCCTTAGGACAAAAACAAGAAAGACAATGCTGTGCAGAATGATTCCAGAGGTTTTCCTTAGCTGGATGAGTTAGGTGCCAAGTTTTATGTGACTCCTTCTCCTTCAGATGCCCCACATCCCAACCCAAGAACTATCACAAGATCCAGACAGCTTCCTTCAGGCAAATTATTGGTCCCCACATGGTTACCAGTGCTCTGTCAGTGCTGCCTGTGTATCTGGGGGTGGCTAGGCACTTGGCGGCTGGCAGGGGTCATCCTTGAAACAGCAGGTTCTGCCCCTGTTCCACGCACCACGCACTCTCTTCACCTGCTGCCCAGAATGCTGCAAATGCCTGATGCTAGAATAAAAGACTCAGTCAAAAACTGAGCAACTGAATTGAATAGACACTTCTCAGAAAAAGTACAAATGCACAATTAACGCATGACAAAATGTTCACTAGAGAAATACAAATTTAAAAAATCAAGAAAATCATCAAGAAATCAAATAATAACAAATGCGGGCAAAGAAAAAGAAATACTTCCATACTGTTTGTGAGAATATAAACTAGTACAACCACCATGGAAATCAGCATAAAGTTTTTAACCAAAAAAAAAAAAAGAAACCTTAAAATAGAAACTGCATTTCACCCAACAATTCCCCTTTCAGGTATCTTCACAAAAGAATTAAAGACATCATATTATAGTGTTACATATATAGCCAAGTTTATAGTAGCACTATTTATAATAACTGAATCATGAAAGCAGCCTACATATCCATCAACAGATGAATTGATAGAGAAAATGTGGTATTTATACACAACTGAGTGCTACCCTGCCATAAAGAAGAGTAAACGAGTCATTTGTAGGAAAAGGGATTATACCATGAGAACATAACGTCAAGTGCAATAAATCAAACATGCAGCTTAAAAATCATATGGTTTCTTTTATATGAGAAACCCAAAATATAAATCAAAGCACAAATAAAACAGATGATAGGAAATATGGATATAGATCTTTGGCAGATGGGAAGGGAACTAAGAGATGGATGGAGTGAGGAGAGAGCAGGCTAAGAGGATGTAAAAAGAATTAAGATGTGTCATGTACATGCACCAACTAGCCACAGTGAATGTACTCATGATGTACCACAAACATGTAGTAAAACGGGGAAAAGGAAAGCAAAAGAAGATGTACCGACGCCTCACAATGAGTGAAATCATTATGAATGCAAACACATACTAATAAAAATTTTTTAAAACATAAATAAAATCAGATAATTTGGAAATTTTCAAAGAAAAAAATCAGTTAAAGACCACTGACTGACACTCACCCCTGATGCTAAAAATAAACGATTGATGGAAATCTGGATTTCTTCTGTCCAAGATGAAGTGAGCCAAAGACAAGGCTTGGATTCAAATCCTATTTATATTTCTCCATAGCTATGTAACTTAAGGGTAAGACATTTAACTAATCTCAGTCTCCTCACCTATAAAATAAAAATGAAAATAGTTACTTCAGAAAGAAACAAACGGGGGGTGAATCTGTACAATGGAATAGTAGACAGCAACAAAATAATGAGATAGAGTGTCCCCAAAATACCAAGAAAGTTCCATGCATGCTGCTTAGTGAAGGAAGCCATTTTGAAACAGCACCTGTACAATTCTAGCTATGACATTCTGAAGGAGGCAAAACTGTGGGAATAGCAAAAGACTAGCAGTGGTTATGGATGAGAGAAGGAGGGATGACCAGGTCATACACAGGAGATTTAAGGCAGTCAAAGAACTGTGCATGATAATGCAATAGTATGTACATGATGTAACACAACTACCCAACCCCACAGATTGCACAAAAGTGAGCCCTAATGTCAGCTCCTGTTATTAAGTCTTATTGTACTAACCAGTTGTAACCTCAGTTGTAACCAGTGTACCCAATAAGGCAAAAGTTAGTAACAGGGTGAGGTGAATGAGGGAAAGAGAGCGTCTATGAGAATTCCTCATACTTGCCATTCAGTGTTCTATAAACCAAAAATTACCTTAAGAAATACAGTCCAAACAGCAAACTGCTACTTGACAAGGCTGCTGAGAGGAGGAGGCAGGCACAGTCCTGACTCAGAAATGGCTAGCGTCTCCTGGGAGCAGGCAGAGGTCCGAGCTAGACACAGCTCTGCGTGGGCATTCAGGACACACGCTATGTGGATTGCTTCACCTATCTTCACCCCTCAGAAGTCCTCTTGATCCCAGACCATGTGTTTGGCAGCCAGTAAGAATAGACTGCAGCTGTGGAACAGACATCTTGGTACCCTGCTTGCGGGAGTTACAAAGTTTACACAGAGAAGCACTGAGAGGCTGGGGCCACTCAGTGGTGAAGAAGAGTATTCCAGGAGGAACCTTTGAAGAAAAACACCATGCACTGAATGATCAGTGCATCTACTTCTAGTGAAGCCCAGCCTCCTCCCCATCCTACTTACCACCCCACGCCCAAGCCCACCATCTCAGAGGCGTATCACACTTCTCCAAGCTCAGTCTGTTTTTCTTCATGGAGACCTCACACTGGGACACTTCAGTTTGTGAGCAGCTCCTCCTAATGCCTTCTGCTTCCTGTTCACACCGGTTGAGCCATTCAATCATAATGTCACTGCATCCCGGAGGAGGATGCTGCTGCCAGGCCCCCAGTGCGCAGGAAGCTTCTTGAAGCATTAAAACAACACGTCAGAGGAATCTCTGTCCCCTTCACAGTTTTGTTGGTGCAAGATGCACAGTAATTTATTCCTGAGAGCCACATTTACCATTCGGAGCGGGACAGTGAAGACAGGGACAACACTCTACATTTCTTGGGTAGGAGAGAGTGGTGCCATTATGTTCAGCACGTGGGTGCTGCCAGGCTGAGCCCACAGCCACCAAATGCACAGGTCATGTGGAGACATCACATTGAGGGTGTCCCAGAGGTGGTTTGGGACAGATCAAGGGCATCATTTAATTCTATGGAATCAAACTTTGTTCATTTGTCTTCGATTCATGTCCATAGCAGAGACGGTGGGGCACGTTCTTCAGCTGAATGAAAAGAGCCGTTCCCTGTCTATGGAGCCTGAGAGACTCATACAAATACAGTGGTCACCCGCTCCACAGTGCTTTGGGCAGAATCAAGTCCCCATAGTGAGTCAAGTTTCTGTAACTTCAATGTAGACATCCTAAGGTTTTGTACCATGTCATATAATATCAATCTAACATAGGTGCTTCTGAAAAATGCTACCACCATCTGGAAAAAGCAACACAGACTAGTAGCATGTAACTTGCAAAGGCATTTAAATTGGCTTTGAGGACAGCCTTAAAGCAGGTTGACAGACACCCTCTGCTGAGGGTTTAGTTTTGATTTAACATTGCAGCTACATTCTGCAATAGAGAGGAAAATGCTCAGGTACAGCCAATCTTTGGTTCTCAGGATAACTATTAGCTGTACGGAATTTGCCTAGAACAAAGTAACAGGAAAAAAAATCACAACACTGAACTGGATGAACTGTCAGTCTCTTAATGGGTGGACTTTGCTTGTGGGGCAGACTCAGAGGAGCCCTGTGCACAGGTGTTCTGGGTACGGTGGCATACCCTGGGCTCTTGGGGCCTCACCTCACCAGCATCAGCAGGTGCAATTCCTGCTATCCTGGAAGTAAAGATCCAGTCTCTAAACCTGATAAGGACAGGTGGCAGAGTTGGAGCTGTAGAAAACCTGGCACATGTCCTGCAGATGTATTTCCGCCCCAGAATTGGCTATGATCACACTACATGTGGCCCTAATCAGTCACTTAAATTCTGAGGCATTGTGAAGCAAGCCTGGCATGTCTCAGTGTCTTCTCTTTCAGGCAAGTGGAGAATTCCTCTGTGCTCACCAACTAGTGCCTGGGTAGGAGGAGTCATGAGTGGTGCCCCAGAATAGACTGAGTACCCTGGCACCCTCTTGATTCTGGCAAGGCTGCTCCTCAACTGTTATTTGGACTGCTGGGCTCCTTTTCAGTTTTGCAATTGGTTAAGGGCCTGACCTTCTTTGCCAGCCCCTCGCAGCCCTAAGTGGCCAGGAAATATAAAAGACACCAGTTAAACGTAACTCACATAAAATGTGGATCATTTTTATTGATCCACATTTATTTATAGAGTATCTAGAACATATTTATACTAAAAAATTTCTCATTGATCTGAAACTCATTGAGAAAACTCAGCATTGTTCTTTGCTAAATTTGGCAACCCCATTTCAGTCCTCTTCCTAGTGCTGAGTGCTGTTTTGATTTCCACCCAACTCATCTCATCTGAACTGTGTTGATCGTCTTGAATCTTCTCTTCTTGAACCTCTTAGGACTGACCCTGATCACTGTTGAATTTACTGCAAGTACCCTCCAAATATGGTGATTCCCTAATGAAGAGGATCCACCATACTCCTTTGGTCAAAGCTCCCCAGCACTTACCTGTATTGCAGCCCTACCACCATCATCTCAGGCTATGCCACTACCCTCATTAGAAAGAGATCAGACACATACTTTCAATCAGTCAACATGCACCAAACAGCAATATGCATCTACTGTGTGTTTGGTACTCTGTCACATGCTAGGGATGGGCAAGGATGATTGTGCATGAAGCTCCAGACCCCAATGGATGGTTAAAATAAGTCCAATAGTTCTCACCAAAAACTTTTTGGCCAAATGTCTTTTGAAATTCAAATTTTTCTGATTTTAAAGGAGTAATGTGGTCATATATTTTATCTGATATAAATTATATTGATAGGACATTATATATAATATATAACATATTCTCTAGCATATTGCATGAATACCTCAGTGAACATGGGGAGTGGCATCAATCACAGGAAGACCTCAGGGTAAGGCAAAAATGGTACTTAGAGTACAAGACTTAAGGAGTTCTTAGGGCTCTGGGCACTGCACCTGCATCCTGCAGACCTGGCCATGACCAAGCACTTGCATACTTCAGCAGTGACACAGGAGTACTGACACACGGTGAACTCACCAGAAAGCCTAAAGAATGTCATATCAGCTCAGGTCAGTTTGAGCCATCAATGATTTTGGGAGCAAGGCATAAGGAGGACTCTGTTTTTCTGAGCTTTGTGGATTTGAGCACTGGAGATGAGAGCATACAGGAGATACATGCAATGATGGTGGTGGGCACAGGTCCTCGTTGGGCAAGAACAAACCTCTCTGACACCTAGAAAGTTCTCTCTCTCTCCTTCCTCACCCAGAGGAGGTAATACCCCTTACTACTCAACTTCACAGGGAAACTATAGGTTAAAAATAAAGATTTCTTAGAATTGATTTTTTAATCCTGTCAACGATGTTTTGAGGTTGACAAGGAACCAGAAAGGGAAGAAAAAACTGCCCTGCTACATCCATGAACATAAAAGCAGTGCTACTTCTCACTGACCTTCCTCCCAGTGAGAGGGATGTGCCTGTCCCTTGTTCAGGGCCAGGGCAGCTAGAAGCCCTCAAAGGTCATTATAACGGTCTCTGTTCACCTCTGCCACCATGCCAGCACAGGAGCCCGGACCACAGGACATCTGGGATGTCACAGATTGTGCTCAGATAAAATCATAATATAGTAGTCTTCAGAGTTGACTCAGGAAAGGAGCAAAGGTAAAACTTTTCCATTTAATATGCTGCACCCTTTCCTTGCAAATCCCTGCGCGCTCAGAATTTGTCTAAATGAACTCCTAGATAAATAGAACGACATAATTGCTTTGATGTGCCAACATATCTGAGTGTCATGCTTGTGAATACATCCTTAGCACATTGAAAAAGGAGTGTTAAAAGAGTAATTACTTGAAGTCAATATCGTATATTCGTATTGAAAGAAAAACTCTCACCCCTGAAGAATGTATCTTCAACTGTGCCATCCAGTACAGCATAGCCTCTTGTCCTATATGGCTATTTAAATTTGAATCCTAATGAGCTCAAAATAAATCCATTGTAAAATTTAGTCCTTTAGTTACACTAGAAACCTTTTAAGGGGTCAGAAGCTGCAAGTGGCTAGTAGATATTGTACTAAATAGTGCAAACATTTCTAGTATTTCCATCATAGCAGGAAGTCTGTCAGACAATACTGATCCACAGATTTGGAAGTTCTCTCTCTGTTTCTGGTAGGCACCTTCCTCCTTTTGTTTCACACAGGGCAAGCTATACCCAGCCTTGTTATAGCTGCTACTAAAGCTGGAGAAATCACCAGTGACCTTGAGGACTAAGGCAAAAAAGAGGCCTCCAAGTTTTAACCAAACCATAGGCCTGACAACCCCTGTTGATCAATGGAGACAAAAGAGAAGGCCTACCTAGGAGCAGAAATAAGGGACACATTTTGGTATTACTGGGTCAACAGATCCAAGTTTCCCTAAGGTCCTATCAACCTCCAGGGGACAATATCTGAAAGATACCAAGGGGTCCTTGTCTCCTTAGACATCTCTGCAGCATGTGTGACTATAGGACCATCTTCCTAGGCAAACTTGATTTTTGGTGTCCTCCCTCCCTGGATCCCTCCCTCACCCCTTTTGCTCTGATTCTTCTCACAAGTTTTCAGCTAGACAGCAACTTCTCACAAGTTTTCAGCTGTCCAGCAAGACTTCAGCTAGACACTTCCCCTCCTCTGTACTGTCATCTGCAGGCTGGCAAATTCTAAACTGCATTTCTCCCCAATGGCCTTGGGGTACCACTCTATGACCAGCAGCCTCAGACTCAAAATGCCCGCCTGGAACCCTCATCCCTACCACCACACACATCCCATGAACACCTCATCCCCTTTGTCCTATGACCTTTCCCTGAGCCAGCACCTTACAGTCACTCTTACATTGTTCTGACCTTGTACTGCCAGGTTTAGGTACCAGCACTGTCTCAGAACTCCTGCTTCTCCATTTCCCAAACTTGGCAGCTGCTCTGATCCAGTCTTGTGATCTCTTGTCTGGTTTACTATATTCACACAGCTACACTCACTAACCACTGCTCCCCATGTATCCACAGAGATCTTTCCAACTGCAAATCCATTCTACTTATTCTCCTCCCTAAAACAAACCCATGGATCCCCATTTCCTTCAGGACAAATCACATCTCCTAAGAACAACCCAGGAGTCTCCCAAGATGGAAACTCTGTAAGTTAGGGCCAACAAACTTCTCCCCTAAAGGGTATTTTAGGTGTGACAAGCCCCACTGTTTGTCACTCTGCACCCCAACTCTGGCACCTCAGTGCAAAAGCAATGGTATGCAAGCAAATAAGCATGGCTGTGTTCGATAAAACTTTACTTAGAAACAGGCAGCTGGCTGGGCTTGGCCTGAGGCCTGCAGTTTGTTGACATCTGTTCTGTGTGATTTACCATTACCTTGAGACAAACCCTTGCATACCCACAGTATGCTGAGCTCTCCGGGCTCTATACAGTACTGTGCGGTCTCAGCTCTGCGTCTCTGGGAGTCCTTTCCCCCTCCACTCACCATCACTCCTCTGTCCCACTGTCTGATAGACTGAAAAATGCCCAGCTTTTGCTAAAACCTGGGACCTTAAAAACTGTTTTTAAGTCATATCTATTTCAGGAAAGTGAATACTTATTGTAGAAATTTAGAGGACAAAATATATATGTATACTTACTGCAAATATTTTGATGGATTTTTTCACATAGGAGACTTAATCAAATGCTATACCATTTACATAAGGAACTATGAATACCCAGGGATGATCATGCAGAACTTCTAGTAGCATGGAAATTTACTTCAGTTTGTACATTTCATGAAAAAAAGCAAAAGACAGAACTATAAAAATGTTAAATACATATAAGGAAAACTGGAAGTGACATTGAAACTGACAGTGAGTCATTCATTCCATTATTTACCAACTATTTTTGAAAACCAACTATGGCCTAGACCAGCAGCTTTCAAACTTTCTGGCCTCAGGATCGCTTTCTATTGTCAAAAATGATTGAGAACCACAAAGTGCTTTGGTTTATTTGTACTTACATCCATTCATCATACTAAAAACTAAAATTGATAATTTAAAAAATACTACTTAATTTTTCAATAAATGATAATAAATCTACATGAACATCATGAAGGGTGATACTATTTTACATTTTTGCAGATCTGTAACTCAGCTTAAATGAAGACAGCTGAATTCCCCTATCTGCTTCTACATTCAATTTCTTGTGATATCGCACTTCGTGTAGACTCTGGAAAATTCCATTGTATACTCAGGAGATATTAAAATTAAAAAACAATGTCCAGTTGTTTTAAAACTAGTTTTGACCTGGTGTAAAGACAATAATTTTGACCTGTGAACTTCTGAGAGTGTCTTGGGGATCCCAGGCTCCCCAGATTACTCTTTGAGAACAACTACACTAGGCACTTTTCCTAGGGTTCTAATTGTAAGTATAATAACAAAAGCAAAACAAGACAATTTAAACTCTCATTCTCTTATATGCTCCTAGTAAAAGGAGAGAGAGAAAATCATAACTAGCAGTGAGGGAGCCCTAAAGAGCCACAGGAGTGGGGGAGACAATGTGATAGCTTGGGGATCAGGTAGAATGTTGGGCCAATGTCATGCTCAGGCCCACAGGTATCTGGCAAAGAGCCATCGTTTGTCCACACGTTCTTTGTGTTTCCCTGTATTCTTCAAATTTTGCTTGAGAAACAAGTGTGTTCCAGCACCCTGGGAGGCAGAGTAGGTGGACTGAAAGTTCAAGCCCAGCCTAGGCGATTTAGCAACTTAGAAAGAACCTGCATCAAAATTTAAAAATTAAAATAAACAGGTCTGGAAATACAGGGAATGTAGCTCAGTGCAAAGGCCCTGGGTTCATTTCCCAATATTGAGGTGGTGGGCAGGGGAGAAGAAAAGAGAAATAAATGTGACTTCAATTTTGGAAAAACAAAAACAAACAAACAAAAAAAAGGAGAACAAAATTTTAAATGAAGGCCTATTGCAAGGATGCATGCACCAATGTAACAACTGAAACAGGCTTGAAGCCCCCACCATTACCCTTAGAGAGTTTAACTATCCATCTCCCCCTGGTAACACCAAGGCCATTGGGATGGTTTCTGAGAGAAGCTCCTGGGAAACAGCAATGCCTGGGGCCAGTATCAGCTCCAAGAAACCTTCTTTGGGAGACAACACAAAAAAACGTAAATGCATTACTTTATTCTTTGTTGATATTGATTGTTTCTGGGTCTCCCTCAGTGAGTCCCCAGTCCCCAAGATGTAAGATGTAGCCTAACTTCAGACAGGGTCCATTTCCCCAGTGAATCTGTCCTCTGTCTTCTCTAGCCACTTGTGCTCCTGCTGAGATCTGGTCACAGGGCTCCCTTCATGGGTCCCCAACGCAGTAATGCCTCAAACAAACAGGCCCTGCATTGCCCAAAGAATGAAACAGTTTTATTTTCTATACATCATAAAGTTTAATTCCTAAATATATCAATAAAAACAGAGCCTGTTTGTGTACCCATATACTCAGTACAAAGGAGCAAGTAACCTGAAGCAAGACTGGTGTTACCAATGCCCACACTGTCTCAGAAGTTGTATTCATTTCCTGTGGCTACCATAACAAATTCCCACCAACTGGGGGGCTTAAAGCAACACATATTTATTCTCTTAAAGTTCAGGAGGCTAAAAGTCCAAATCCAAGGTATGAGCAGGACCATGCTACCTCCAAAGTCTCAAGGGGAGGACCCTCCCTTGTCTCTTCCAAGTTCTGGTAGCCCTAGGCTTTCCTTGGCTTGTGGTACATTATTCAAGTCTCTGCATCTGTCTTCATGAAGCCATCTTCTTTGGAGTCTGTATCCTGATTCTCTTCTTGTAAGAACACCAGTCAATATGACCTAATCTTAAACTGGTTGCTTCTGCAAAGGTTGTCTTTCCAAAAAAGGCCGCAATCACAGGCACCAGAGTTAGGACTTCAATATATCTTTTAAGGCCAATACAACTCAATCCATAACAGGAGCCAGACCAGTACAAGTCACTGAGTACAAGAGGACAGAGCAGAATGGAGGCCACAGAGAGAGTTTTGGACAAGACACACAGGAGGTCTGATCCTGGCACAAACAACAGAATCCAGGTTGCAAGAGCCAGTTTGCATAGGAAAAGGGAAACTGACAGCTCTGTGTTCCAGGAAGAAGCTTGTGACAAAGCGAAGGAAGAAATAATGCATAGCCTGGAGGGGGACACAAGGGTAAGGAAAGAATTTAGACTTGTGTTCTTTTGCCTTTGTTCAAATTAGGGGAATGGAAAGACTTGAATTTAAACATGGCCTTACCAGTGTGGGCCTTTTCACTGGTCAACCTATCAAGTGGTTTGCTGATAATGGACCTTGTAGGCACTTTTTGTTTAAATTGATGTTTTATTCATTAACATATTGCTCTAGTAGAAAGACTATAAAAAATGCTAAGAGATAACTATAATTGGCATTTTGGTATATATCTCTTTAGACTTAATGTGTACAGGTGCATATTGATATGTGTACACATAGAAAATAAGACATATTCTAAGTAAGATTTTGTAACTTGGTTTTTTAAAGGTATATTGTGAACATTTTTAATAGACACATATACATTTATATGATAATGTGTGTATATAACACACTTGTACATTCATACATACATACACTCAGAAGGACTGTTTATATTCCACTGTATGACATATCATAATTTAATGAACAGGTCCCCTACTCTTGGGCATCAGTTTTTATCAAGCATCTTTTTGCTTTACATATCAATCTGATTGATTGCTTAATTTACATTTCTGGGTAAAATGGTATCACAATTTCTGTCTTTTATTATGTATTTGTATACTTTCTTAAAATTAAGCATCACATTCAAATACTATTGGCTTTGCCTCAAATATGGGAAATCCTGCCTAAGAAATAGCTTTCCAGTCTGCCTATAGGACAGTTCCAGTGCGCACAGGGAGGTAAGGTGTAAACATTGTGCACAGTCTTTTGAAATAATATCTTTTGGTTGGGGGTTTTTCCAAATGTTAAATTAGCATGCAGAAGCTTTTTAAAATGGAGACTACTTAAATAATGGTGCATTACGCAAAACCGATTTTGTTCTGTAAGTGAAAAAGGAAGCAGACAAATGCTTTCTAAAGATGTAATACCATATATAACTCAGAATTGTCAGAAAACAGTAGACAAATTTACAACTTGCCTCTTCTGTCCCCAATAGCCTTGTATCTATTCATGTAATTATTCACCAACTACTTATTGAGTACCAACATTTGCAAGACAAGATTAGTTAGGCAGATGAAAGGTCCATGTTTGCACATGTGGAGTGTAAGTCAAAGGTTCAAGGGTGAGAAGGGACATCAGAACCATGACCGAAACTAGAGCTCCCTGCATGTACTTGAGGGACAGGGCACAGAGGTGAGAATGGGTACTGAAGAGAACTCAGATCAGTGTGTAAAATACATGGCCAGAAATCAGCATACACACACCCCTCCCGAGGAAAAAGTGGGTAGAAAAGGAGCTGTCAGTCACAGGCAATGCCTGTTTGTACATAGCGTGTTGACAAAGTTTAAGAAAGTCCTTAAAACTTAATGTTGATAAAGGTTGGGGGAGGATCTAGGAATTTTGATCACTGCTGACTGGACTCCATTTGGAAATTATGTTGGAGGATCTTTTGCAATATCCAATAAAATGTTCACCTTTTGGTGGAACAATTCCATATTAGCCAACAGAAACACTTTAACAAAAACCCATGTGGATGTAAATACATGTGGGTATTCATTTCAGTATTATTTATGATAATGAACGATCATAACCCATGTAAACCTCTGCCTACTTGGTGGAATGTTCCACTGCTGGAAACAAGGATGAAGATACCCATCTGTGCTGCAGAGAGTGAAAAAAGCAACAAGCAAACTTAAAAAGGACCCCATTGGTACAAAAAGAAACACATGTGTATCTGGCCAGATGTGTTCACACTGGCTAGTTTAGGAAATGCTTTAAAAGACATATTGATATTAGATAGATGTATTTAATTATCATAATACAGTACTATCAAAATGTGGGTCTTTCTCCTCCTCTTGTGGTACTGTGCTCACTCCTGAGCCTTTAATGCTACAGGTCACAGGCCACACCTGTCTCCCAGGGGAAATCTCTCAGCTCCAGTGAAAGCAGGAGGTCAGCCACCACCTACTTCCTGACACCAGCATCTGATTACTGATCTATTGCCTCAGCACCTAATAGCTATTCATTTAATTAAATTCAGCCAAAAAAGCCTAAACTCTAAGAGTGTTCTGCTAGTAACTAGAAGTGAAGTCCTTTGAGCTATCATAGAGTTCCTTCCACCTGCAAACTTAAATGCTTTGAGATAACATTGTGTTTCAGGGAATTTCATAGGGAAAATCCCATCTCACTGATTCTGCTGATGTCTCTCAAATGCCTCATTCAGTCATCGAGTGTTGGGTTCCTGGACTGTGCCCCCTTCCACACACACGTGTACACTCACACATGCACACAGTTGGGCAAGCAGGCACACAGGCATGCAGCATTTAGTACCTTCTGTTTCTGTTAGTCAGTGCTACCTACAGCAGCCTGCCTGTCACCTCACGAGCCCCTGCTTGTCATGAAAGTACTATAAGATTGCAAACATTTGGGAAAATAGCATCGACACCTACATGATGTTTGTTTCATACTTGGTCAGTTTTATTACTCCATACATGGTGTTTCCCAACACTTTAAATCCCTTTATATGAGCAGCAAAGATCATAGTTATGACTACATGGAGGTTGCCACTGCTCTGGGTAAAGGTCAAGCTCTCCTTTCAGACAGCACGTGTAAACATTACACACAATCCTGACTGCTGCTCTGGAGCCCCACTCCTTCTGTGGCAGACTCCCCAAAGCAACACTGCCTGCCACACTCTGCCGGTAGGGTCAGGGTGGCCTGCAGGCCAAATCACAGAGAATTTACCAATAACAGCATCAGGCCACCTCTAACATCATACAATAAGTGGTCAGCCTAGTAATAATGACTTAAAGACATTCTTATCCCTAAAGGACGTTGCAGGGGGTTGCAGAGTTGGCAGTCATTTTGTCTTGCCACCAAATTTTTATTTAGGCCTACTAGAGAAGTTAGTCCTTTTAAGAGTGTCACTCCTATCTTAAAAACTTGTTATGAAGTCTAGTTTAGAAGTAGCACTTATATCCTTGGAGTTCTCAAGTTTTTAAATGATTAGTTTTGTTCTCTTATAAAAGCCATGCCCTTGTTACTAAAATTAAGTCCCTGCAACATATGTAAAATTTATTTCCAAAGTGCATCTACTTTCATGAGCAAAAATAATCAGGAAAAGCCACTGGCTACAAAAACTGCAAACAAAATGAACCTTTAAAGAGCTAATGACTTAAGGGTTGTTGTACAGACATATAAAGTATGTTGGGGGCTTACACTATTTGTCATTAACACATATTCTGAAAGCTTGGCTAATATAATGTGACACAAAATTAGTCAAACACAATTCATGCAATATTGTTTAATTTTACTCCTCATTTAACTTGGTTTTAAGCATAATCATTATGTCACATGATAACATTCACTTGAACAAGAAATATTTCATAATGGTTGCTGCCTTTAGAAATGAATTATTAGGGGCTCCATGCTGAACACATTCTTAACTATGGAAACTATAAAGCTAATAGCTTAATCATATTTTGACACCATCTACATACTTTATGCATTATTTACAAGAAAGATATAAAAATGAAACCACTGAATATCTCACACAATACTTCACAGTCATAGTTAACTGGTTAAAAATGTAACACATTTATCTTCCAAGGGCTTTATATTTGCATATAGATATTTGCATACTATGTTGCAATGTGCTGTTAATGTAAAATTTAACCTTTGTTCTTTCTCTCTGATGTGCAAGGTATACTCATTAAGTTAAAAATAATGGCAAAAATAAGTCTTCTGGTGATATACATTTCATAAATTATTCCCTAGAGCAGTGAGGAAAGGTAAAATGTGGGTGGGAAAATGTTTAATTGAATTAATTCCTCATTTTCTGTATTTTTATTTTACAACTCAGAGACAAAGCAATTTGACTAGTATATGTCAACCCTATGAATTGCAAAGGACCTCCTCTCAATTATTCAAGGTGTCAGCCCTTTTAATCCTATATTAAAATAATTCCATATTTCAGGGAGGAGAGGAATGCACAGCATCATTTTGTGTGTCTGTTAAATGTTGATAGCTATCTATTTAACAGAAGGGACACACAACTATGATGCATAAAACATATCAGGCTATCGTTACACAATTGGACCAAAGGTAAAAGATTTCTAGCTTGCAGTCAGTTTCTAATTAAGCCCTTGTATGAACTTTTAAAGAAATGAGGCAAAGACTTTAAATCTGGTTACAGACTTCTACTTGAATATCTAAACTCCAAATTCCCTTTTTCCCTGTTGATATAACCTGCATCTCAAATACCTGATGTCATTTTGAGTCCAGGATAGGCCCAGATCCTGTTCATGAAAGAAAAGGAAAAGAATAAATAGCAGGTCCATCCAAATAGACACATGTCCAGGTCCTTTAGTGAATGATTAAGTCTCTACCCAGTATGATTCCAGCTCAGGGATACACTGGCATGTGCCAAGGCTCACAGCACCCACTGACAATGAGCAGGCTGGGGTGGTATGCAAAGTCTGCTGAGGGAAATGAACCATGAACAAGCATAGCTGGGGTTACACAGGCCTTTGAGTCTGAGAAGTGGCCCAGGTGACTAAATGAGACAGCACCATGTCAAGGGCACAGACCAGTCTTTAAGAGCTAGGTTACCAAGGGGTCTCCAAGGTGTATAGCTACATCATCCCAGGAATCTAGGCCTGCAAGAAAGGGCAACTCTTCACTGTCCTTCACTCCATGGAACATTTGAAACTGGAAATTTAGGGATGGGACACACTGAGAAATCTGAGACATACCAGGGTCAGGACAGTCTTGAGGCCAAGCAGGCCTGGACCATGGCTCCTGATCCCTCCAGAACTGGTGCTCTACAATGCCTCGTTCTCAGACAGGGTGGATAAGTGTGGGGTTCCATTAGATTTCTAGAAGAAGCCTGAGAGCAGCAGCTTTGTTCCACATACTCTTTCTTTGCTCTTTCCAGGGCAGCCATAACGCAAGGCGCTTATTAGGCTGACCTACCCACAACTTGCACATTGACCCCACCGGACTGCTCCTTTTGGGGAAGAGGCAACTCAGTCTCTGTAGTGAGCCTCCTGGGTCCTGTCAGAATTATGTCCACTGATTTGGGGACACCAGCAACTGTCTTCACAGCTACAATGATATCATCTTGCCCATATTCATTGAATTCAGAATCTCAGAACAGCCTTCCCCGTGGCCCCAGATGGTGTGTCACCTTCACTCACTCCCATTTTCCCAGTGGAATCTTTTTTTTTTCTTTTAATGAACATGCTATTTATAAGTAGACATGAAACATATGTAAGCTGTAGTAACATATTTATTTATTATATTTGGTCTCATCTTCTGGAGTCTTTTGCTTCCTTATTTTGCCACCGCTGATGGGATAAATTCATTGTGATTACACCTCATTTTCTGTAAGAAAGGAAAATGGCCCCAAACTGCAAACTGCTTTCTGAACAAGCAGCCATGCTGGTTCTTTAAGAAAATGTCTAAGGCCCCCACCCCCACCCTTTGCAATGGAGGCAGATGTATTAGGCAGAAATGCTGTATTGAACTTTTACTTATTTACTGTGTTTGCTGGACTCCTATGTGTATGTGATTGTTCTTATAAAGGTTCTTACTGAGGTAAATAAAATTGTAGAACCTTGGAAACATACTATTATTACAGCAAGAGCTAAGGTGTGCAGAACGGGAAATAACTCTCTGAGGGATAAATTACATGTGATGAGGGCTAAAAGAATACAGCTCCTATTTCAAGAAGTCTTCCAGGCAAAGATTTGGCAGTTTTAGCGTTCCTTTCAAGACAATGCACGTACACCAAAAACATTATTCTTCACAGAGTGCCCCAGAGGCCACAGTTGTCACGTGGACGCTCTGGTTCTTCCGTTCCCTCAAATTCAACACAGATCTTCTTTATTAATTTTAATTTGTCATCAATAGCCTGACAGGCACTCTTTCGGCAAGAAATACTGCATTAGCTGTTTCACTCACTGTGGCAGCTATTAAAACTGGGAGGGTGATTAGCAGGAATGAGGTCAAACAGAATAATGTGAGTATAAGTCCCTACCAGCGAAATGTGTAACACAGGAGGATTTATTATGTTCACTTGCTGAAATGTAATTTAAAAACAGGATATCACCACCTGCTATGCTGGCTCGTAGGGCTACTCAGATCATTTAAACATTTCCTGCTAATATGTTTATTTGCTTCTGGCATATATTACCATTTACTGTATTTTTAATAACTACAGTTAAAATAAACTTAATTGTTGCTATCTACTTCATATAAACATAGCAGGTAAATAAGTCATCTTGTGATTAGCTCAGACAATGCAAATTAGCAAAATTTAATCATCAATATTGGCAACAGAAAAATTAGCATTTATGACCTCCTTGTAAAAACCTAAATGTCATTCTCTGATTGAAGAGTCTGTTTGTTGAATAAGGATGTCACTGGAACGTTGAAAGACTCCACTCAGATAGAAGTAATGTAGCATACCTTTAAATGTGTTAAGAAAATTGCTAAATTTTTTGCAGATTCCAGATGTTCACATGTAAACTTCACCTGTGCCCTTTTTGAAAATTCAGGAACCCCAGGCATACTGCTGAGACGATTGCTGATACAGAAATCACAATCCATAGCCTTTAGCTTCTCTTGTTAAGGAATTCCTACCAGCAAGCGTAGTTATCTGCAGTCATTTAAAACTTTTCACTGGGAGGAAATTTAAAGGGAGGGCTAAAAATAGAGAATATATATTTTAAATGTGTTGCATATTTTAAACATACAGATTATTTTTTAAAACTAACAGTCTGTGGGACAAAAGTAGCTCTCAATAGTCTTTCCCCGGGTGCTACTAATCAGTTAATCCTTACGCTAAATGTCATTTAAACCAGTCTGAAGTACCTTTCAGACTGGTTCATATGATAGATCATTTAGAACACGCCCTAGGCAGTAGGATGGAGCAGAGAGTCACTGCACAGAAGACCATCTCATTGTCGGTCAACAAAGTGACAAGGTCCAATCTACAGCCTGGAGGGTGCCACCCCAGGTGCAGAAATGTATCAGTTCAAGTGCAAATCTATGTAACTCGTTTTCTCCACAGTTTTCACATGTAAACATCTGCTCATAAAAAATTTTAACTTAGCTATCTTGGAGTGGGTGCTCAAAATCAAAGGTTTTCACAAAATTTCTAAAGCATCACAAAAATATTTTTCTATATTTTAAGAAATACTGCTAAGTCTTTTTTTGAGGAACTCTGTGTGTCTTAGGAAACAGGATGAACCCCAAGGCAAGAAAGCTTACCATTAATTGAAGGAATCCGCTTTATCATGAGATGAAAATGTAATAAGCAACCCTGTAAGTCTATCTTTGGACCTAAAAAAATCCCCACAGCCAATAAATCTCACCCTCTTCCCACAATTGCTATCTTCTAAGCAGGGCACCATATAAATGCAAAGGGAATACATGAAGAAAGAGACACCGCAGGATGCATGCATTTGACTCTTTTTCTCCCCAGAACTGCTGCTCGCTGGAATCAAGCGATGCTACAGGAGGCAATTTGAGATTCAGTGTCTCCAGTACTAGAGCCTGTCACATCAGACAATCGAGAACTTTTATAAGAGAACCAATGAATGCTAAATATTGCCATCCTGTTTGCAAAGCCCTGGCTCCCATCTTGCCCAAGGAAAATGAGGAGCCTGGTAGCAAAAGGCACTTTTTTCCTGTCAGCCCTACCCCATCGGGTGTAGGTGGGCTGCAAGAGCCCCCTCCACCTAAGGCAGCAACAGCGCCAGCTTAACGTATTCGCTCCATTTGAATCGATGATAGGAGCAATGTTTGTAATTCGACATCAAGCAGCCCTGGTGTCTGGCGTTTATTTGTGCTGTTGTTTTGGCAGGTTATCCAAGGGCCCCTTCTCATCTGACATGTCAGGTCGACAATCAAACAAAGAGGACTAGTGAATTCACTTTTACAGTTAGGCAAGCTGAATGCTATTACCCGTGTATTTGTCACCGACCCGCAGATCCCAGCCTCTAATCTGCCATCCGGATGGATGCTACAAAGTGAAGAGTCAGGGACATGCATTTTCCAGTAACTACCTGCTGCCAGCTATTATTTTAAGGATCCTGTGATTTTCTTTTATTTTGAGCAGAAAAAACAAGGCAGCTGTGGTAATAAAAAGGCATATCAACTAGTCACTTCCTGGCAGATTTGTCACTGGTGTGGATACAGTAGAGGAGGTTTTTTTGTTGTTGTTGTTACTAGAAAATGTATACACTTGAATATAATATTGTAAATCTGGAGTGTGTGCTTCAAATAAAACCCTTTTTAGTACCTTGCATACTGGTAAACAAAATAAAAATGTATGCATCTTATAAAGAACTGCCGATACTACATATATGGGCAGGATGCTACCTACAAATCATACACTGACAGAAGATATTTTATGTTATGTGATTTTGGGGTGAAAGTTATTATTTTTTATTCCTAAATCACATTAACATATCCACAAAGCCATACATTATCACAGCTCTCCAATAATGTCCCTAAATATTTTCTAATGATGGATTGTATTATAGAGCCTCCTAGGATACAAGTTTAACTATATAATTCCAAGTTGTGAATTAAATTGAAAAAATCAAGTGCTCCTGATAATTCTTTTATTTCTACACATTGCATAATCAGATTGATCTCCTTCCCTGGTCAGTGCATAAATAAATCTTCAAAAATAATGGGTCACCAATAAAACATTCCTTGTTCAATTTTGATGTGCATTTTAAAATTAATTAGGCAGAGCGCTTACAAGGTGACCATTCTTATGATGATATCTCAAAAATTGCAACAAGGCATTTGTCAAACCACACAATTACAGATGATTTGTTTACACTTTTCCCTTTCACATTTTGAAAGATAATCCCGACTTCTGAATTTTGTCAGATACATGACACAGCCTGGATGCACTGCCCTTCACACAAGCCCTGGGACCCCTAGGTGCGTTCATGAGACCAGCATGGTGAACAAAGAACTCAATGCCTCAGTGTTCTCCCATCCAGAGCAGGAGTTGGACAATTCCGAACAATAAAACCCGGCCCAAACAAAGAGTGATTAATGACTTAGGGAGCTGCAATGCCACGTCGACCAGATAGGCTCCAAATGGGTCTTTGAAGGAGAAATGAAAAGAGTTTTGAGCTTTAAATATTTACTATTTCATTCATCAATGGAGCATGTAAACGCAGAAACAAATATTCAAACATAATTTTCCCAAGACTCCATTTCCCACATTGTACTTACACGTAATGCCTATTTATGGCAATCAGTGTAATGGAAGTCACAGGAAGAAAACAGGTTTCAGAGGCAGCAACGATTATTCAGTGGGAGCCACTCATTCCCCTCTTGAGTTTTGTTTGTCGCCAGGGCTTCCCGTGGGTTTCTGGCATGGCACATAACCTACCCAGTGTTAGGAACCAAAGTTCTGCACGTATTTTACTGCATATTTACAATATATTATTGAAAAAGTCATCTGTCTCCATGTAAAAATGCACATTTTTATTATCATTTAAAAGAGAAATAAATAGGAAATAAGCCTACAGTTTAAACATCCTGCTTTTCCTAACATGTTTTAAGGCATTATTACTGTTAAAGCAATTGTGAAATCTCTGTACTTCCATTTTCTTTTGGTAAAATAAAATTTTGCTCTGCATATATATGTGAAAACATACTCATTTTTACTTTTAAGCATACTTATAATGCAATATTTTCTTACCCAAATAATAAAAGTAAGTTTATTTTTATATCATGCTACCAAATTGTACATTTGTTAAGCACTTTCTGTGTGCATTTGCATTGTTTCCTTTAATTCTGACAATCACTGAGATTGAGACTATTCTTATTTCTATTTTGAAATAAGAAAACTGAGACTCTGAAAATTAAGCTGCCCAAGGTCACATAATTCATGAATGAGTAGAGATCTAGCACTCAGATTCACAATTTAGCACCACACCTGCCAAGCAAGCACAAGGTCCTGAGTTCAATTCCCAGTAACAAAAAAATGGTAACATCTTAGCAGCCCCAGTTTCTGCCTTTGTCTTCCCTTTCTCCCCCTCTTTCTTATCCCCCCTCCCACTCTCAAATGCACCCCACCATCAAAAGGATACTTGAAATCCTGAACTTCGGTATGTTTTAGTCCTAAACTCATTTGTCCCCTGTCCTTTTGGGGCTGGAAAGAACTCCCCTTGAAGAAAGAAATGCAAATTTGTGCAGCACCACTTCATTGTCTCAAGATGTGTCACAGCAGCTGGAGAGAAGAGGAGAGGAGGATGTCAGGGTGAGTATGAGGAAAGGGCAAAGGAGCTAAGAGAACTCCTTGCAATGAGAGTTCTGCTCCTCCTGCCCACGGTAGAGGAACACTAGGGAGAGATGGCTGAAACTACATAGATAACAGGTTCTGAGGTCTCCAAAGGGAGAGCTAAGGGTAACTACATAATTCCTTCTGGTGAATGAATGAATGAATATGATTCTCCTGATCTTTATAGACAGACATATTCACCAAGTCTTTGTCATTTCTATATTAACTACATTGCTTGCAAAACCCAAGCAGACCTTACAAGGCTCTGCACAACTTGACTCCACAAACTTGGACCCTGCTAGCAAGACACAATCCCAAGAGAGTCCCAAGTTTGGCCACACTGTCCTATTTTTTGGACAGAACTTTTGCCTTTCTTCCCCAGACAGCTTCATATCTAGCTCCCTGGCCCAACTTTTGCTCTTTTGGCAATTTTATCTCTTGGGAGCTGTTTATGGAGAGCCCAGATTGTGTTCCTTCTTTGTCTCTCACTCCTTTCTCAGTGCTGAAACGTAGCTCTTGGATGCATCTTTTCCCTGAGTGTTGAGTTCCCAAAGGCAGGACCATGCAAGTGTTTCTCACCAGCCCTACTAGGAAGTCTGGTATATAGAAATGGTCAGGATAAATTGTTCAAAGAATGAATGAATATCATTTTTTTAAATTTTTACAGTCAGGCAAATAATAATTCATGCTAAAATATTTTATTAGAGTTTCATTTTTTCCCAGTGTTTTTGAGATACAATTGACATTTTTTTTTAAATTGTACATACTTATGGTGCACCTCTTGATGTTTTGATGCAGGTATATATTGTACAATGATTACCACAATCAAACTTAGTTAATTTATCCATCACCTCTCATGGTTTTGTGTGTGTGTGTGTGTGTGTGTGTGTGTGGTGAGAATATTTAAAATCTAATCTCTTGGCAAATTTCAAGCATACCTGAATCATTCAAATTGGTTGCCAACTCAGTCTTAATTCTCACAGCACTTAAGCTATGTGAACTTAGCATTAAGAAGTAGAAAAATCAGTTTGGAGATTACTAAAAGTACAACAAGCATCATTCATGCACATATGTGCATACATACACAAGCATAGCTTGGCACATTTAGTAAAGAAACCAGCAAATATAGGTCTTCGCAATCATTTGGAAACATTTCAACTCTGCACTTGAAAATTCCAGATTCGGCTTTGACAAAAGCTTAAGAAATTCTGTTAAATTGAACTTTAGAGATTTCACAAAGAAAAGACCCCTGTTGCATCGCTAAGCATTCCACAGCAGTATGTGTGTGTGGGTGTGTGTGCGCACGTGCACACATGCGTGTGTCAGGGGAAAAAGGAAAGAGATTGTCATTTCACTTGCTTTTATTTTACATATGTATGCTTCGACAGATCTGCCAATTTCTACCAGCATTGCCTTTCTGGGAGAAAGGCCAATTTTCTTCATTTTTAAAATATCATAATATTTGTGTTAGCAAAAACTACTATAAATGCCATCAGCTACAGAATTCCAGTTTAATTTCTATTCTAACTTTATCAAAATTTGAGAAAAATATCTTTGGTGAATACAATTATCTGTGCTTAGCTTCAGCCCACAAATAAACACAAACCAACTGTCCCTGCAGCAGGGAGCTGCTCAGGGAAGTCCCTCTAAGTACAGATGCCACAGCCAAAGCAAGAGCTGGAACCAGACCCCACAGTGAAATCAAAACAGCATAATTCTGATCCCATGGACTGCACCATGTGGTCTAGCATATTGAATTTGTAAAAAATCATATTACAGGGATACACAATATTTATGAAATACAAACACTAATTTGTCACACTGATTCTCAGTCTCAGTGTGGGTAGACTTCTTGCTTGATTCCTTTTGATAGTATAATTAAACAAATAGAACCATTTATACCGTGTAAGGCCCCAACATAAGAAACCATGGCATTTTAATATTTTAATATTTAAGGTTGCCAAGTGCTTCAGTAATGGTTAAACCTAGTTAAACTCCCAATGATGATGCTGATTATTCTAGGATCTAATTTTCTCCTCTGGCTTCATTTAAAATCATAATCTTTCTCAACAGTTATCCTTTATTGTTTTTATAATCTTACTTCTTGGATATTAATGAATCTCTAGAGTTCCAAAAACTACATTTGAGTGTTTTAACAAGTCATTCCAAAAATATATTTGGTAAACTAATTAAACTTTGGGTATATTTACGACTTCTCATCTGGAATCAATATTTATTAATACTCTTAGAATCACAGCCGAATTGATGACATATATGACAGCACTGGGGTTGGAATGATGGTGGCCCGGTTGAGATGAAGAGATGCTGAGCCAGCACCTGGCTCCTAGGTCATTCATTAGTATTCTAAGCTGATATTCTTCAGATAAAATAGGGAAACTGAAACACAGTCTATCAATAAACTGTGATAAGTTTTTCCCTCATAAAATAAAAAATGCCATAAAATTAACTCTAATATGGCACTAAAATGGATCATGCAAGCCCATCTATGTTCCTGATGACTAAATAAGTAGCAGACAGGTCATCTCAACATTCTGTTATTAGCACTGGCATGAGGAGAGATTCTCCTTGTTGAGACAGAGAAAAAATTGTACAGTGTTCAATCTCCTTCCTCATGTCATTGCCATCTTTGGATGTGACAAATTCTCTTCATTCTTTTTCCTCTTCCTTCCCTTGAACTTAATGTAGTTGAATCTCTTCTCCCACCTGGTTTGATATCTCAAATTCAATCAAAACCTTTTTAACGTTCCCCATTTTATTTGTCTTTTCTGTGGGCTCTGCCCTGTGACTCCAACACTTTGTCCCCTTCCAATCTTCAAAGCTCCCTGCCTTCTTCATTCCTTATATCAATCCTGAAATACCATTTTGAGTCTGGAGAACTGCTGATTTAGCCCTTTTTGAATCCTTTGGAAATAAATGCATGATTCTAAAAATCATACATATAATATTGAAGAGGCAGTCAATATAAAACCCTGTTCTTAAATATTTAGAGCTCACAGAGCTGAAAAATACTTCAAATGTAATCTACTCTCCAACTCCATTCTGCAGAGGCTTAGAAAGATGACAAAATTCACTCTGGTCCATGGGTGGCACTGCCAGAGCCAGTGAGCCATGCTAGGGTTCTTCATCCTGCACGTCTCCTATGCAGCTGCACCTTCTGATATAGAGGCTCCCAGGTTTCTCCAGGTGGAGTGGCTCATGCCATCATACATGACTCTATCTTAAAATTCAAAATACAGAAGCCACCATCATGCCTAAAATTTGGCAATAGTTATATACTAAAAATATCTAACAACAAGAACTTGGAACAAGAAGTACAACTTACCCTGAACCACCTCTACTGCAACCTCCATAGCAAATATTACAAACCTAAAACTGTATATCTTGCCATAGTCAACAACAATGGCACCAACAACAATAGTACTTGGTTGTCAAATATTTATTAAACATCATAAATTATAGAAACTATTGACAAATAGTTTCCCAAAGTCATATGAGTTATAATAAGTGTATGAGAATATTATCTGTTCTCATTTTACAGGTGAAGAAATCAAGGTCAAAGAATTAAGCAACTTGCACCAGGAGATGAGCTAGTGAGTGGTCGAGACTTGCTTATCTCTCTGGCACTACACTATTTCAGATCCCTTATTCAGTGTGAATTTCTCAGGCTGAAGCCCTGTAACTGGAAGTATCATTTCCATGATGAAGTCTCTCTTTGATTTATCCATGTCAAATTCACTCATTCATGTACCCATGACAAGATCATTTCTTCATTCATCCATGATAGTCATTCATTTATTTTTCAACAATGAAGTCATTCATTCATTCCTAACAAACTCATTCATTTGTCCAACTAGTTAGCCAGCCAGCCATTCCTCAGAGTTTTCAGGGAAGGCCTGACCTGTACCAGTATGCACCCACTTTGAAAGTTGTAATCAGTAAGTCTGGGTCCTCAGCCGCAAACACTTAGCTTCTGGCTTTAGAGTACTTTGGAGAATTCTGAACTTGATATTTAATGCCTCTTCTCCCAACTGTAATTCCTCAGTCTTTATTATTCCTCACACACCAACTTGAGGAAGAAGAAAATCGTCTTGTTAAATAGATATAGAACACAGAGGATGGAAAAGTCTTTGAAAGAGAAAAGCGTTGATCATTTACCAGGAAGAAAGTCTGTTAGTGGATTAAAGCATATTCCCTAGGCCTTTAAAGATATCTATTAGTAATTTACAGAAATTATGAGAGCAAAAAGGGCTGTTGTTTTCAGAATTCAAGGCTCAGCCTGTGGCCTTTTACCAGATGATGTTCCGAACCAGCCTCTTTGGGAATTCACATCAAACTCAGGTTTATAATTTATGAAATGACATATGCTTGGACACTGATTAGCTACCATATCAGCTCTGTAATAAAGGCAGCATAACCTCTAGTTTATCATTCATTTATCTGAAGTCATTTTGAATAATATCACAAGATTGTAATGCAATCATTATGCTGTACAGCAGTCCAGGGCCTGCACACGAGGCTGCGGGGTCAGGGCCCCAGCAGGGTTCACACCACTTAATTTACTCACTTCGTACACATTTATAAGATTAGAGTCAACAGGGTGGTAGTGAAGTTGGATCCGCGAGCAGATGCTTACACAAATTGCTAATAAGATGTTCACTAGGAAGTACGAGAAGGCTTAATAACAGTAATAATAATCTCTCTGAGCCAGGCTTGCACTTGAGTTTGAGACAAACCATTCAGTGCTCAATGACGAGCACGGATTGCCTTTGACTCTCAGGCTGTGCTCGACCCGAAGGGTTTATCGACAACCACTTTGCTGCTATGAAACGCTCTATTAGGAAAACCATGTCTTCAGGCCACGAGGAGGGTGACAGCAGAAAGGTCGATTCCTCTGGAGGAAGGTTAGGCAGACAGCTCTGGAGGCATAGTCCTGGCAGACGGAGGAGGAATGTGGAGATTCCAAAACTCAGCTTCTAGACCGAATGGGGGAGGGAGGGGCAACGATCACACTGCACAAACCCTAGTACAGAGCGAGGCAAGGGGATGGGAGGAGGGTAAGGAAGAGTTCACCGAAGAAGCAGGGCTTGTATGCTGCAACTGCTGGCATTTACCGGGTTGTCTCTCCCGTCAGTTCACATTGGCAGGGGATTTGTGCCAGCTAGGACACCTGGGCATACAAAACTCAGGGATGCTTGAATCTCTCATAGAAAATAGCAAACTATTTGCATATAAGAAATGTACATCATTCTATATATTTTAACCCCTTTTGACGAATAATGCAGTGTGAATGTTACATGAACAGCTGTTATAGTCCATTGTTTAAAGAGTAAGAACAAGAAAAATGTCTGCACGTGTGTTCAATAGACAATTGTTTTTTCCTAATATTTTCAATCTTAGGACACTCAGATATAAAGGGTCAGCTGTACTAAGTTACCTTTTAAGTTCAACATAAAATGGACTCCAGTGCCTTGGCCCATGCACTTGTTCTCTGTGGAACATGATTAGACTCATCACTTGCCCTACCGAGCTCTGCAAGACCACAGAATCTAGGAGAAATGTAATGTGATACTGAGAAAACATTGTTTTGGAGCTGGGTTTGGAGTCTGCTGGCAGACAATCCTGCCCTGCTCCACTTTGGTACATGCACAGAGCCAAAGGAGCCACTTGGGCCCTTTCTGTAGTAGGTACCAGCCAGGAGACCATGGGGCAGGCCTAGAGCATTAATCAGTAGGGGACAGCTGGACCAGTGGCCTGAGAGAGGTGGGTCCAGGGCAGGACTGATGCCTTCTTCCTAATTATCCCCAAGAGAGAGGCAGCAGGTGAGAAGAATCCACAGCTGGGGCTTGGGCTTGGTGGGTAAAGGGAAGTGAGCTCTACCACATGGGCCACAAGTCAAGCAGCCACTGAGTCACACTCCCAGGACAGGTGATAGGGAAGATGCAGAGGTGAGTGATAGATGAATAGGGGTATGCAAACCTACCAAATATTATGATGAAGGGATCTTGCTATTTCTCCATCCATTTAAAAGGATGAACAGAGCATGCCTTAGTGTTAGGCACTGTGAGCTTTTCCTAGAACAGGTCCAAGGCAGACACAAGAGAGGCAGCAGTGCCAGTACTGTCTTTGAGGGACAATAAGATCATGGAAGAGAGATAAGTGCCTTCTACTTAGGAGAATTTGAAAGGGTTCCTGGAGGAGGAACGAGAGAATGTGGGATGATTCCAAGAATGCGAAGCCATGAGAGAATGTCACCTAGTTTGCCTGTGATCGAAAGGTATGATTCACTCTCCTTGGCTGTTTGGAGGCTGGGTGGACACAGTAGTGGTACCAGAAGGACCACTGTGAGCTCAATGAAGAAACTCCAGCGGAACTCTGGGCTCAGGGTCCGGGTCCCATCTCTCAGGCTCTTGAAGAATCATCTGTCACTTTTCTCATGATGTCTAATCATTCCCAGTGTTGTTATTATTTAAATCCACCCAATTATCCATGTAGCTTTGGCTTTGGTCTTAGTTTTGAGTTTTCTTCTTTCCTAAGTTAAAAACAAAAAATAAAAAAAGACAGTCTGTTTTACTATCTGTGTTTCTCTGAAGGCCTTTTAACCTATGTATTATTTAGGAAAGCTTTGTTTCAAATTACGTCCAAAAACTGAACAACCAAAAACAACAGCATCATGAAGCAACAGAATCTTTCCCCCTTGTGTAACAAGTACTCTTGAGGGAGGTATGTCCAGCACTGGTAATGCAGCTCAGTCCTATTTGGATCAGAATCTTGGAGAGCCTGATGGCTTCCCCTTCATAGTCACAGAATAGCTTCTTCAGCTTCAAGCATCTTGTTTGTGAGGAAAGAAAAAGAAAGAGGTGTTGACAGACACATTTGCCTATTTGTACCTGAAAGCAAAAGCTTCTAGAAGGCTCAAGAAACACTAGCTTATTGGCCAGAACTTTGTTCCATTGTGGCATATAAGGCAACCTGGGAAGACACAAGGTCGCTTTGCTGCCCCATAGCAGAGGAAGTCATTTGGGAACACCTCTGAAACTTGTCCTCCTGTTAAAGGCACTTGTTTATCCTCTGAAGCTGCAGAATGCCCACAATATGCAGCCTAGAGGGGCAAGAAAATATATCATTATGCTAAGGGTAAGTCATTCACTCTTCCTCTCTAACTGATTGAAGAGTAAATACTGGCATTAAATTACCATGCAAACTGAGCAGATTTAGCCATTTTCCCATGATGATGTTTCAAGAGTTGTCTGGAGAGTCACAGCTGAAGTTACATCAAAAGGAAGTTTGGCTGCAGTTTGCATTTTGTCCCTGTGCCTTGCCATGAGCAACACGCAAAATGGAGGCAGCAGAAGTCTTCACTTTGCAGTGAGGGAAAAAGGGCTGATAATGATAACCATAGAAAAGAAACAGGACAGTCACAAAAAATCTGCAATGGTGGGTATCCAAAACACCTCTCCACTTTAGCAGAGTATGCTACAGAGATAGTAAACCCAAGTTCCAGCAAAATCAAAGTCAGAACACAAGTTATTCTCAAGTGCACTTGTCATTTTGCATCAAGTATCACTAAAGTCTCCGGTTCAGACCTGCATGTGGCCAGTTCTGCAAGTAGTCCCCACAAGTGGCAACTGTGGAAGACAAGAGAGCTACAGTTATGAGGTAAGAAGGGCTCCTAAGGATACCCCTTTCTCCACCAGACACCTTTTTGGTCAAGGTCAGAGGATGGGGGTGAGGGCTGGAAAGGCCTCAAAAACCCAATATACTGTAGTGGTAACAGTAAAAAATGACTCAGCAAAGAGTGATATGTCCACACAAGGGCCATCATCTCTGATACATGAGACAGATACAAGGCAACAGAGATAAGGTCAGAGCATGGATGCAGGAGCTGGACAGACCTGATCTCCTCCTTTGATCATGTAGCTTGACCCCAGAGAATGTTTCAGATTGGAAACTCCAGGTCATGTTGGCAAATACTGCATGGGATTACCAGGAGAAAAAAAATATGCAGAAAAATTCTTATCAGAAGGCTTGGCACCTTCCAGGCCTCAAAAATACTTTCTTCTTAGCCAGGTATGGTGGTGCATACCTACAGTCCTTTGACTCTGGAGAGCTGAGCAGTATCCCAAGATCAAGCCCAGTCTAGGCAATTCACTGACATAGTGTGATTGAGAATTCAACAAACCACAAATCAAAATGTTTGGGGGAAAACTGCATCTAAAGTGAACTCATAGATACATTCTCCTTGTTATTATTCCCTACACAATACAGCATAACAGCTATTCCTTCCAGGAACTCTAGAGATGACCAGGACCTTGAGCCCAGAGTTTTGCTGGAGTTTCCTTATTGAGCTCACAGTGGTGCTTCTGGAACCATTGTGTCCACCCTGCCTCCAAACAGGCAAAGAGAGTGAATCATACCTTTAGATCACAGGAAAACTAGGTGACATTCTCTCATGGCTTCACATTCTTGGAATCATGCTGCATTCTCTCATTCCTCTTCCAGGAGGCCTTTTACATTCTCCTAAGCAGAGGGTATTTTTTCTCTTCTATAGTCTTACTGCCTTCCGAGAACAGGGCTAGCACTGCTGCCCGTCCTGTGCCTGCCTTGCCCTATGCTGGGGAAATCTCACAGGGCCTCACACTTAGGTGTGCATGTCTATCCTTGTCAAATAGATGCAGGAATCACAAGATGCTCTCATCTTGATGCTTGGTAAGTTTACCCCTGATACATACATGTGTACACACACACACATACATACATACACTCATCTACCACCCACCTCCACACCTTCTCTGCCACCTATCCTGGCAGTATGACCTAAAGCGGTGATAGCAAACCTTTCAGAATTTTCAGGGATAACAAACACCCTACTGTGGTACACATGCCATAAGTTTGCCACCACGGACCTAGAGGCTCCCTGACCTCTTATCTACCTGGAACAAATTGTCACACAGAATTTACATCATTTTAGGTATTATAAGTCATTTGACAAGATGTAGCATATACAGGAAGTTGTGTGATGTTCTATGCAAATACTATATCATTTTATATAAAAGACTTGAGCATCTGTGGATTTTGGTATCCTTGGGGGTCGGTCCTGGCACCAAATATGAACATACATACATTTTCCTGGTGGGCAAATCCCTGCATTTTACCAGATTCACAGCAAGGTCTACTAAGCAGAAAAGGAGAAAAACCAAAGCCCACCAAGTTGCCCAATGACACACAGGATGTGGGTATGCTGGTTTCTTCAAACGTGAGTTAAACATCTTCTTTTACCCCCACCCCCACCCTCACCATTCAATCTAAGCCTAGTAATTTCCTAGACAGTCAGCCTTGTCAGCTGAGAAGTACTGAAGTATAGCCATGGGCAGAAAGGGGAACAAGAGCCATTTGCTGTTTGCAGAGGCCTGAGGAGGCAAGTTTGCAGGAAGGCCAGAATTTTATGTAAGCCATCTTGAAGCAAAAGCATCTTTGGGATGGGTTTGGCCCCAAGGCAAAGGCACTCAGAAAGACTCCTCACCAAAGGGAAATCTGTGAAAGAGAATTTTCCAGATGACAGTGAATCTAAAGAGCAGAAGCACCATTCACAAAGGACAGAATCTGGAAGATGCAGAGATCCCCAGCATGAATTCCCGACTCAGGAGAAATAAGGATTTATTCACAATGGCCACATTCACAAGATGAGAGGTAACTATGCCCCGAGTCCTGAACGTAAAAAACAGCTCTAGTCTGAAGAAACCAAAGTCACAGTGTGAACTAACAGATCTTTTCTTCCTTATCATTCAAGAGAAACACAGAAGCAAGCAAACAAAAACATCACCCACAAGCCATGACCTCCCACCACTCTGATGGGGCTAGAACTTTCCCCTCTGCTTTCCACTGCTCATGCCCTCAGTAAACGCTGAGTCAGCAGGAAAAAATGCAGCCAGGGAATTCTGCCCAAATGGTCAACCCTCCATATTATGTTCCTGTCATGAGCACCAAAATATAAAGAGGATGTAATAGTTTTTCACTTTTCCTCTTTCCAAAATAATGAAATGACTCAATGACCAAAAGAATATAAAATTCAATTCCATCCAAAACCTTAGCAGGACAGGAGGGAAGGTTGGCCCTTAGATTTATTTGGAGGGTTAAAAGAGTAAGACTAGACAAGAATCATGTAAAAACAATTATATTGACAGAAGACTTATCTGATCAGTTGGTAAAATACATCTTAAGCAATAGTTAGTGAAATGCAGTAGTGTCATACCAGGAGAGTCAAATATATCGAAGAACAGAAGTTGTACATATGACATATGCTTATTTGTATAATATTACAAAGTGGCATTTCAAATCAGTGTAAAAACTAAACTCACTCTTTAATAAATGCTATTGGGAAAAACTGGTTGTTCACTTAAAGAAAAAACACTAGATAATTCCTGAACCATTCATTGAATTTAATTCCTAGTATTTAAGATTTGAACTTTTAAAATATAACTATAATCAAACAGATATTTTTATATTATGGGGTTAGGGAACTCTCATAAATTCAGAAGCCAGGAAGACAAAAGTTGGTAGATTAAATACACAAAGAGATTGAGAACTAGCCTATGTAAAGAAGATCTATGAATCAATAAGAAAAAGACAAACAAATCAATAAATGAATGTACAAAATATTCAAACAAGTTCTTCGCAAATGAAGAACATAAAAAAATCAGTTAAAGACAAGAAGATTTGCTCAGTTTCATTAATATTGCAGGAACTTAAAATTCAACCCAAATGAGAAATAATATATGTTCCACAGCCAAAATGTACATATGACACTATCAAGTGCTGGCAGGGGATTAGGAAGCTGAATATCACCCGCCTCTCTGGCAGGAGTACAGCTGGCGCCGCCATTTAGGAAAACAAGGTTATCAGTGCTCAAGAGAATCAAGAGTATATATATTCTACCTGCCAGAAATTTCACATGCAGCTCTATGCCTGAGAAACACTTCGGGACTTGTCAAAGTTTTCACAATCAGGAAAAAACGAAATGTCCATCAATATGTATGTTTTTAAAATAAACTATGTGTTTATGTGTCGACATGGACACCTCTCTAAATGATGCTGTTTAAATAGCTATGATACCATTTGTGAATTGTTAAATCCAAACAAAGCAATACTAGACATTTTTATAGTTATGTATATTCTAAGTAAAATTTTTAAGCAACCTCCTAGGATCATATGAAATCCTAGGAGGATTCCACATGGGTTAGGGAAGAATGATCAGCCTGGGTGACAAATGGATCAATCATTTTTTACTTTTTGTTTTATTAAAGGTCTAAAACCCTGAAGCAGATATGCTGAACTCTTATTTTTTGGAATTATTTAAATTATTCTTTGTACTTGTCTATATTTTTTGCATTTTCCAAAATTAAAAATATGCCATAATTTTTAATAGTTGGTTTCATCACTGCTAAATTGTATAAATTCATGCACCACAAAATTTAATACTTTGTTTCACCACTGCAGAGTTGTCTTTTCTTTTAAAAAAAAGTTTATTAAATTTAACTGCACAAAAAGTAAAAATATATACAGATGAATCTCCCATGAATAAATAAAACTGAAGACAAATAAGGACATCTTTGAAATATATATTTAAAGGGATATTTTAATACATAAAAATTATCCTCAGATTTCTAAGAAAAAGACATCTCACTTTAAAAATGAGACAAGTGAAAGAGAAATGTCAGAGAGTCATGGTGATGCAAGCCTATAATCCCAGTACCCTTGGAGGATGAGGCAGGAGGATGTAAAATTCAAGCTCATCCTGGGTAATTTAGCAAGACCCTGTCTCAAAATGAAAGAAAAGAAAAGGAAGAGTAAAGGAAAGGAAGAGAAAAGCAAAGCAAAGCAAAGCAAAGCAAAGCACTTGGGGTGTTGTTCAGTGCAAAGGCTCTGGGTTCAGTCCCCAGTAGTGCACAAAAAGGAAGAGAAGGAAGAGGAGGAGGTGAAGGGAAGGAACTGAAGACTTCATTTAGAAGTGGGCTTTTTTTAGACAAAAAAGCACCAGCTCCTTAGGTGGCACAGTGAGCAGCAGGAATATAGGTTTGGACAAGTTTCTCATAGCCCATCAGATCCTGCATGTTTTCTTGGACCAAAAGATCTAGAGATTTGGTCAGCCATGCCAAACTGCAAGGAGAACAGACAGATGAAGTTTCCTTGTCTTACATTTGAGGACCAGAGACAGACATGGTTTCAAGTAAGCTGAACCCAGTGGTCTGGCTGTTCTTTTCCCCAGTCCTGCCTATTGGATTAGTCTGCTTCTTCCCCTGGTTGGCTTGTCACATGGCAGCAAAATGGCTGCAAAGTTTCCAGACCTCTTATCTTCGTCGTGCACTGTACATGGCCTAGAATTTCCAGCAAATACTTTCAGAGTTGTTCTGGTGGGTCTGGTTAGATCATGTGACTGTCTCTACTCCAATATCTGTGGCCCAGAGATGAATACAGGGGCTAAGACTTGGTGCTCCTTTCCCAGTGCTATGGGGACAGGACCCCAGTGGAAATTAGGGCCTTTCAGGAACAGAAAGGAAGGAATGGATTCTGAAAATTATACAATTTCCAGGAAAAATGAAAATTAAGTGGTGCTTCAATTGTTCATAACCCTGATTTTAAATAAATGACCTTACAAATTACAACATGTACCAAAAAGACAGTGCAGACACATGTTTTCCCAAGACAATGATTTCAAAGTATTGGTTTACCAAAGACTGAGTTAAAGGTTATCAAAGAAAAGAGCACGGAAATAAATGTCAGGATGTGGTCCTAGGTCTTGATTTCCAATAAGGGATGGTGTCCTCAGTTCCTCACCTCTAGGATACAGCTATGTATGATTTTACACTTTGAAATACTAAACAACTGTATGAATCACTTGAAGACCCAAAGTCGCTACCTTATACCCTTCGTAATCAAGTTCCTAATGTATACTCAAGAAGGAAAAATGGTGACAGTTTCCCAACTTCAATTACACAAGAATGAGTGAAAACTTTCCAACTTGCTAAACAAATGTAGTAAGTAAAACCTAAATAAAAACCATATCATTATTTAAAACTGGAAACTCATTTTTACTGTAACACATCTTTATAACAAAACACAGCAAAAAAAAAAAAAAAAAACCTTCAGGAATTTGAAAGAAAATTAGCAGTGTATCCTGAAAACTCCCTCAAGCACTTACTTCTTCAGCAATTCTGCATACACTCTGTGTTCTGTGCCCCTGGAACAGTGTTTGACAGCCTAAATATGAAGAAAACATTATTTTACTTATTTTTAATTAAAAAGGCTAAAAATAAAAGTCCTGCTGAGACAAAGATAAAGGGTGACATGCAAACTTTACATCGCAGCTAATTGTAGAAGAGGCACATAAAATTAAAGAATGAAATCTGGTGAGAGGGCAACTGTAGGAAGCGGAGTGCCTCAGCACGAGGACAGGCAGGTGACACTGACTGTGGTGGCCTTGGTTGCAGCCGTGAGGTGGAGACTTCCTTCTGGCATGCTTGGCAGGCACTGTGTATGCTATTTCCTGTACTGGTTACAAGAAATTAATTTGACATATGACTGTAGCTTACACCTTTAAAGACAAAGGATGATTTTAACTCACCCGCAGTTTTTGGCCTTTCAAAGAAAAGGATGTGGAGGAATTTGCATGTTCCTTAGTAAAGCAGGACTTATCTGTCTTGGGATTCTCTAGTACACAGTCTCAAGATTGCCTTTGAGCTTTGTCTCCATTCCCCACATCAGACTGTCAGCCGTCATTTCTGTTGTCACCGTGCCATTTTCTCCGAGTCCTCTCAAATTCCTTCCAGCCGGATGCTTCTCTCGACCACGAGCCAGGAACCTGAGATCATTATGAATTGAATGTGAAAGCAGGGTCAACGACAGTGAACGTGCTCCCTGCTGGCCTCTGGCAGAATCATTCCACAGGCTTCAGAAGTGCTGTCCTTTCTGAGTGGCAGTACCTGCACAGCAGCCTCAAACTCTCGAACTTACTGGCTGGGTGACCTTGGCATAGCTCACATATTCTCTCCAGGCCTCGGTTTCTTTACCTGCAAAACAAGAACAATGAATTTGCCTACTCCACAATGAACACTGAAACACCAGGTAGAGAAGATTTAACAAGTCCTTGGTGCCCAGGAATTTAGCTGTCATTATAGCTTTGAGCTGCCTGGATCTGAGTATAGAACCTGGGGTGTGGGGAGGGAAGGAGCATGCTTAAATATCTAAAAAGGTGTTCTCAATGAAAGAACTGCTCAAAAAAGTTTATTGTAAGTTCCACTCAGCACTGTGCAAAGATTCTGATCTAGAACACAGCATGGCAAGGCTCACAGGGGAGGGAAATCACAGGAGAGGAAAATCTCAGAGAGTTGGATAGGGCTGGGGTCACACAGGGAACCATGGGCCAAAAGAGGACTTAGCACTTTATTCTAAACTTCTTTGGAAACTCTGACAAATTAAAATACATCTGCTTGATATTTTGCCCAGTTTTATTCATTTACCTAAGACTTTGAGAAAACCAGAGATATTTGCTTTACCCAATCCAACGCAAGGAAGTTTTCAAGAAAATAATACAGAATCAAAAGCAGCTGAGTAATATATTTCCTTGGATATCTATAAATCTGATGGATACTGTTTTCCTAAGTTCATTTTGCTACCTAAAAGGATAACAATTCGGAAACCCAGCCAGACTGCGTTCATGGTTCAGGGGACCCTTTAAGCCCATTTACATGGTAAAGGGAGACACTGAAATCTTTCCAAAAACGCGAGTGTATAAATTATGGCTGTGGAGAATGCAGTTCTCCTTGTAATAAGCTCCTGCAGGACAGCCTCATTTACTCCCCTCCCTCCTTCTGACTCTGAATACCTTTCCACATGAGTGGAGAGAGGGCTCTTCTTTTTCAAATACCTGCATTTGCTCCTGTTTTTCTTCTGAATTTCTTGTTATTTGCTTTTAATTGCATCCATGCTCTCATCCCCATCTCAAAACAGTTGAACAAGAAAAGAATCACCTTGTGCTGCACCCAAAAACCCACATTCTCTGCAAAGAAATACTGATGTGCCTGCTTGTGGACCAGATCTCAGTCAGGGCACCCACTCTGTCCTTTGTCTCTCAAAAACCTCTCAATCTATGAAAAGCACTAATTTCACCTTATTTTCTGGATGAGTGTTTTTCTTTTGCAAAGGAAGAAAGGATAAGACTAAGAAAGCTTTGCAATACTCCTCATGGAAAAAAAAGATAGAAAATTGATCCCGGGTTTATGCAGCCCTCCTTCAGCACCTGCCTCCAGTCTCCCACTAGAGGCCCCAGGAAGCCGTGCAGTGGGCTAAGCTATCCCTCCGGCTTATGCCGATACTCTTAAACTTAAAATAAAACAAAATAAAGTGATTTAAAGATGTCCTACTTTCTAAGATCTACAGATGATCTGCAGAACATTAAGGGAAATTGGCTATCTGCCCAAAGTGTTTTTCCAAACCACCTCTTACATATTTTCCACCCAGAACAATGTATAAAGCCCACACTGTCATCTCAGAAGAGAGAAGACGGATGCTCTCCTGTTGCTCAGAGCCTCTGCTTGGCCCCAAAGCCCCCAGGTACTGTTAAGTTTCATTGTGATCCAATACCCATCTGCCAGGCTAGAGCCTTGGGGTGCTTTCAATGCCAAATTTATACAGCCTGATATTTGCATGCAAATATGTAGCTAGAAACGAATACTATAATTAGCATCAGTAGAATTTGCAGGTCTCTGTTCTTTAAACCCCCTGCACAATTTGGGTATATAAAAAAGTTGTGGATCTAAGCATAGACTTTTCTAATTTGATCAAATACTATTGCAATCTGGATTTGAGGATAATTAAAGCCAAATTTGATCATAAGTTAAGTGTGAGACATTTAGAGATTATGCATTCACTTAGGGAAATTTCATCTAACTGGAGAATCTGGAAGGTCAGTCACACAAATAAGTAGTATCAAAAAGGAGGAATAGTCTGCGTCAAAATGCTCTTGAGACAGTAAATGGATATAATCCAAGGGAATCCATTGTTTCCCGTCACCTGAGTCAGGTCTCAGATCTGGGTCGCAGTCCAGTAATTAGGTGAAACAATTAAAATCTGGATGTTTTGTAAAGGAAACCAGCAAGAATTAATTCAAACTTAATTGAAGTGAGGCAACCACTCTCTTATATGAGTTGGCTGGAGACATACAGGAGTTTTTCTGGGGTTTGAGAAATGGGAGGGAGCTCAGGGAACTAGAGAGAAATTCCCCCCATTCCACCAGGTTTCTGTGGACAGAATTCCCTCAATGGCATGCACAAATGCATGCATGAATGAATGAATGAATGGCCAATAAATGTGATTGAACTAAACCTTAAATAGACCAACTCCCCATTTATTTCTGGATCTGGGGTATATCACAAATTTGTTTGCACACACATATATCTAATGTGTTGACCAAAGCATGTTTTACTACATATGGGCAAATAAATTCTTTATAATATTAGACTTAGGGTTAGGTCCAGGGGACTATCTTAAGGAGAGCTGACTTAAAAATTCAAGAAAGATACTCCAGTTGAAAATGAGGTCACTAGACATCCTGCTGGTATTGATCCTGCATGTAGACTTAGTTGGGAAACCTGAAATGTCCAAAGCCTCAGGGTCAGCTCCACAGGATGAGATGTGGGAGACATTCAACTCCTCTTGGAAGAAGTCCTCATTTATCCTTTGGTTCATTTATTTTCAATTCTGGCACTTTCTGAAAGCCATTGGAAAACCCGGTACGAATGGCCACACTTTAGACAGTAGGCTATGCCAGAAGACAGAGTTGTGTTGAGCAGAAATAAATGATTTTCCAAGGTTAACCAGTCAGTAGTGACGTCCGGAAAGGTCTGGGCCTCCCGAATTCCACTCCAGCGCTCTTTAGTCACCAGGCCATTCGCCTTGTCAAATGTGTGGCTGGGTTTCATCTCTGCCCTGATGACAATGAAGGCCATGGCATCTATTAATCTCCACTACAGTCCTCAGGAACTAGTTAAGCATGAAGGGTGACAGCCCCAAGCCCTAGAGGCCTTGACAACTGCAGGTCCTGGGGGCATTGCAATTCCAGGATCTTGAGAGTAAAAAATAACTTTCGCTATTTTGCTGGCCTCCTGGTCACTGGAGGCAGGGCAGACTGTCCCAGCTGTAAGGACTGGTCGTTAACTGTCAAGTGCCAGTGATGTAGTCTTTGTCAACAATCCTTGCAGGGCAGGGGGCACATGATCTGGAAGCCAAAGGGGTTTGGCAGCTGAAATACACCCTCATCACTGCTAGACTGTGGAGTCCACTGATCAGAACTCGGCTGGTACTGCCAGATCTAATATGGCTCACTGGCTTATTGACGAGCATTTCCTCATTCCATCTGTTGAATGGAAGCCTTGGTTATTTTCATTCTGCAGTCACACAGAATGACATAACCCTATCTTTCTATACATCTTAGTCAACATGCCACTCGAGTGACATGCATATATCAGGTGTCTCCCTGCAGTGCGCCCTCCGATACCTACCTACCAAGTGGGGTGGCATCTGACCCTGTCCAACCTGCTACCCATTCCCATAGATGTCCACAGAATTTCCCAGCAAATGCATTATGAGTTGATGAATATCAAGTGGTGCTCCTTACCTTTAAAAATGAAATTTATGAGTCCAGCCTAGGGATTTATTTCTCTCCTCCTTAGCCCCTACCCCTCCTTAAATGAGAAGAAACAACTGGAACAAGACTCTGGGGTGTCATGCTGTCAAAAAAATTCTTAATGAAATTAAACCCCTCACGCTCTCACTAATGCTATCTGGCTGTGGAGCTCGACGCTGCAGATGAGTGACTATCTCTGCGCGTCTGCCGGCCTAGTGGCTCCGTCTGAAGAGTTGCTGCATGTCAGCTCTTTGCCCCAGGGAATATGGGCGGAATATTTTATACCTGAAGTGGCCTTATTTCCAGGCAATGGCATACCATGAAACGCAACTCCACTGTGTGTGCAGAAGAAATGCCACTTGAAAAACAAGGCAGAGGAATGGTGCAATAGAGCCCGGCAGAAAATGCCCTTGGAATATAAGAGCATGTCCAATAATCTACATTTCTAATTTAGAAATTTTGGAGGCGCTTCCCCCCCACCAAACCAGAAGCTATTTCTTTTCCTTAAACAACCCTTTTCAAGTTGATGTGGTGAATACCTGTTTCTGGGGGAGTCAGTGGAATCATTCCAAAAACTATATATTCAGAATGAAGTGGAAAATCACAAAGCCACCAGCATTCATTGGGAGTTTGAAGGTGGCTTTCAACTCCTCTCTTGTTTTTAACAAACGAAGCATTTTTTTTAAATTGAGCAAATGATGTTTTCTCTAAATTTTTTATATTTGTTTCTAAACTTATTTTTGTATTGGAGTTTTCCTTTTAGAGAAGCATCTTGTCTAAACCAAATAGAATTTTTTAAAAAGTGAATTCCACTTCTAAAAGTCAGGCTTTCTTCCTAAGGAATATTCGCCAAATTCCTACCCCACACTTACCACAAATGTCGAGTCTGCCTTATTTAAAATGAAAACTTTCTGAGAGGAACTTACTGCCCAGTGTGTTTGTGCCCTCTTCCTTCTCATGTCCCCATACAGTAGTAAAACACTTCTGCTCTAAGAACCATTCCTTTTGTTTTTTGCTTAAATGTGTCTGTTAAATGTCACCGTGGTGAGAATGGTCGGTGCTGCAGTTCAAGACCACTCTGAAATGTCTTGTTAATTCTTCATAACGCATTGACAGGCAAGGTTCAAAAACAAAGCCCTGAGAAGAGACTACTGCCGGGCTTGTCCCTGCCACATGTCTGGAAGCTCACTGCTGAGCAGGAAAGGCATTTCTAACCCTGTGCTCTTTTTCCCACATTCAACTATCTGAGTCACGTTCCTGGCACTTGACACTTTGTTTTAATGAACACGTACTATTAGACCCAAACTAAGGTTCTGAGTCTCTCAATTACCTGCTATTTTTGTCTTTAAAAGAAAAAAAAAAGCCAGGAAGTCACCACTGCCCATATTTATTGGGAACCATCTGTTACGCCTCTAATTAAAACCCACTTGTAATGAGCTTGTTAGTGCACAAAATGTGTCAGGTATAGGATATTATTCATGAAGCAGTTGTTTTGGTGACTGAATGATGTCTTAAAATCCTATTAGTTTAACAAAGTAATGTATTAGTATTTTGACCCAATATACAAGAGACTTCAGAATGACCTGGCACTCAGCTCCTCTAGTATTTTTTTCCTCAAATATGTTGCTATTTCTACCTAATGTATAGTCAGATGGCCTCTTATAATTGCAGTATCAAATCTTTGCCTCAATTTTCAACTGCAGGTGATTTCAAATGATTAAAGATGCACAACAGGGAATAAACAAAAATGCTTACATGCAATTATTTTTAATTAGTATTTGGCTATAAAGTGTATGCCTTCATAAAAAAGTCTGTTATTCACATAAACATCTGTTACCATACACACAAGGAAACACACTGTAAGCCTGTCATCACATCACCAAAACAGAAACACGGAGGGAGGCTGGCAGGAAAGCCAGCACTTTGAGTTTTTAAACAAAAGATATAAGTCTAACTGCCAAAACAGACGCTAAACCACACCTTTCAATTAACATCACTCACAATCAAAGGAAGAGCGTTACCAATGGTATTACACTTGAAAATGTTAAAATAGATGGAATTATTCTTTGAAAACAATAGCATCTCTGAGCACCAGACAATTTCAAATTCTTTTACTAATTTTGCACCCGTGCACATAATCAGACAGTTTCCTGTTTGCATGCTTTCTGTTGGCTGCTAATTTTCCAGTTTCTCTGCTCTCTTATTTTTGTTCATTAATACATCCAAACTTTGTGAGATGCAGCGCCTTAAATCCCAAGTGCCGAATATTAGCCTTGTTTCATGAAAGCCTCCAGCAAGGGGAAAAAAAAATATATATTTTAAGTGAGCATGCCCCCATCAAGCACAGGGAGAGAGATACAGGGAAATAAATTAATACTGCCGTAATTGATAGGTGGAGATAAGCCTGCTCTGTGGAATACTGAGAGGAAAATGAAGGGGAGGTATGAGAATACCTTGCCCATGAATTACTGAATCAGTGGGAATTACCAGGCTGCAGTCAGCGGAAGCTCTTGGAAATGTACAGCTCCAGGACCACCCCCAGCAACCCAAGTTAACACATTCTGTTCACACCCCAAAAGCTGAGGCTTTTATTAAATGCACAATTCACAATTCACATGTCTAAAGAACTTACCTTCATTTGCATGAAAATGCAAACAATAATTTAATTGAGACACACAAATCGGCATCTATACTGATGCTGAGTTAGGTAGTCTGTGCTCAAATTAGATGGAAATCATGACCGTTTGCTGTGGCCCCTCAGGGACCAAAAAGCAGTTGTTACAGGAACGCCCCTTGCACCAGGCTCCTCTTTGCCCCTTGCAAGAGGATGTTCTTGGGTCTCCCCTGGGCTCACCACACCCTGTGCATGCTGGGGTTGAGATTTTTGTGAGTCTGTCCTGGAAATGTTAGTAGGAGGGGTGTAGGACAGTGAACAGAGGCACCTCAATATCTTGATCTCAGTAATTCTGTCTGTCCAAACTCAGCTCCAACTGCAAAGGTAGAGATGGAAGACCCAAGAGTAGGACCAGTCCCCACCTTCTTGCTGCCTACTCCACACTGCCCCACCCTAGCCTGGGGCCCATCCACACTCCTTTCCTATGCAGAAGCCAAGTCTAAGAAGGTGCTCTTCTGGGAGACCAGTATTAATCTGCTGCCACAAGATCTTTAAAACCTGACTGCCTGGCAGCTAAAGCTCAGGTTCACTCAAGGGCAAGCAGCACAATCATTAGCAGCCCCGTGTAATTTTAAAATATAACCAAGAACTGAAAGGAAGAAATATACTATGGGACTAAATCTATTGATCAAGAGTCCCCCAAAGACAGGCCATAAATAAAATGGCACAATGACCAGAAAAGGCAGGTTTTACATTAAGAAGCAGCAAATTCATGGCCAGGGTGAGCCGGGTTCCCCGGGCTTGAGTCTGCATAGCATCCTCTCAGGCAGGAAGGTAAAAGATGGCCCCATTTTTCATAAGGGAGACACACTAGGTGAGAGCTAGGCTGGCCTTTGCTAAGTGCCCATTTCTCATGCAGGGAATCCTCATTTTTCAATCATTCCTGCACAGGTGTCCCACATTTGGCTTGCATTTGACATCACTCCTTCCGCATTGTCTCTCTTTTTTAGGGATACTTTTAACGACTTACCCCCCTGTGTTCCTCCTGGTCTTATGCTGGGAACTTATGCCTGAAGGTCATCCTCCAATGTACTGGGATGAGCAATGCACACTCAAAGTCCAGGATCACCTCCCCATCACCACCTTCTGATGGAAAGAAAGTGGCCCAGCAGGCAGACAGGCATGCACTGGCCATGTACCCACTGGTCAGCCACTCACCTGCCACCTTTGTCGCTTGCTTACTTGGCAGTGAAATCACAAAACATTTGTTAGGTCAATGGCAAATTATTTCAAAAAGTAAAGTTTCCACTCATACATAGAGCGTTTTGAAAATGAAATAACAACATTAATCCAAGGTAACCTTTACAATACTTCTATGAACCCAACTACTGAGCATCTATGGACCAGTCTAGAAATTTCTTTGTAATAGTCTCAACAGGGTCTGGGACCAGGTGTAAGGAAGGGGAGGCACCTGCTTGAAACATAGACTTTTCAGGGACACCAAAATACTTAATGATAAACACAATGTTTAGAAAAATTCAAATCAATGAGAATTAATCAGCAATCGTGTTGGTTTCTGAGGCGAGAGGAAATATTGTTAATACTACCATTATCTTTATGAAAAACGCTGACATTTGATTCATAGTGAATTTTGAGTATTAATTCAGATATTTTAAATGTTATAATAAAGTATTATAAATCATGACTGTTGGTTCTTTTTGAAGGCTTCTTAAATTGTGTGCCCGTTAATTTGGTCTGAGCTGTCTCTGGTTATAAGAGGCCAAATTGCTTAGTGCAACTGAAGTGCTCACCTCACTTCTGACCTCAGGCGATTTACCTGAATGTTTCTCAATATCCATGTTTAGTTTTGTTCTTTTGCAAGCATCTCATCCTTTTGAAAAATTGTGCAAAGTTTTGCCAACTTCAAAAGTTACCACAGTAGATTTACTGATACTGTTACGAAATAGAATAGCTGTTCTTTGCCTAGAATTTTGGGAACTTTAATTATAGTGCAATCTCTTGCACTGGCTATTTGCTAATGTTTGTACTTGGTATGTTCATTTCTTCCATGAACACATCACTCAAGATAATAGAGCCAGTATAAAATTAATGAGAATTAATATTTCTGGTGGCATATAAAGCAGCCAAGCAGGCAGAATCTCTGATTTTATGGTATTTCTGTTCTTGTCAGCAGAAACTGGACACATAGTATTGAGGAAAGGTTATTGAATAGTCCAGAGGTCACTGATCCATGGACTTTGAATCATTCATTCTATTCATACACACACTTTCCCAATGGCCCATTTGGTTCCCTCTGCATGTCACTCAGCTATCCCTCGGCCACTGCAGTGGTATGCAGGCTTTGACCATCTTTGGTTATCTTTGGGGACAGAATCACTGCTCAGTCTACACTGAGCACCTGCCACCTCCTGCCCCAGGCTGCCTATGAGAACCTGCTTGGTGCCTATGCAAGCACTGCCTGGGAGAATGAGGTGTCTGTGTTCTGGGGGCCACCGTTGGCCATGAGAATGAGATGCTCTTGGAGGAAAATTTCCTTCTTTGTCCACAAAAGGACTATCCTGATAAATTTTTCATAAGACATCCTCAAATCCTGGCAATATCAAACTCCGATTGCTTCAGGGTAACCAAAGCCAACATGCATCCCTGTCCTATGTACCCTTTTACTTTCTCTGCTCCTTGGTATTGTTTCCCAAATGTCCTACAGAAGTGAGACTCTTACCTGGCCAATTTCTTCATAAGTTGTTAGAGCTAAAACCAGGATCACATACATTAATGTATTTTCTTAGTACAACAACTCTCAAAATATACCTTTCATTAATCAAGTGTTTAATCATTGCATTATTCTAATAATTATTGATAATCGCTCAAATAAGACATTTTACTACACCACACAGTTTGACTTGCAGGTAGCTCTGTATATAATGAAAATCTTCTAGATAATGTATAATCTTATATACACCAAAAGTAGCTAGAGTGAAATTGTTTCCTCTAAATTTAAATTTTCTGCTGGGTCCCACAGTGCATGAAGCTTCTCTTTTTCCCATGTTAATGTCATATGGGGCATTTTCAACTAATTATTGCCTTACTAATGGTTTAATTGTTGATTCTCTGGTTAAATACAAGTTTATCTCTTTGTACATTTCAATTCTGAATTCCTTCAAAGTCTCTACAATAATAACTGATAATAGTGACTACTCAGTAGAGAGTGATTGATGGATCCATGAAACAAGTAAATGAAAAATTATGCAGAATGAAATTTAGAGACAAAGAATAAGGCTAGGTTTTAATATATTAATACTAAGTCACAAACTCTAACTGAAAGAGGACTGATTTAGAATGTAATATTTACTAGATATTCAAGAAATACATAATAAGAAAATAAATCATTGAGATATTTTCAATAGTTCATAGAATAGAACTATTCTGTAGTCAAGTTATTTGAAGAGCATTCAAAATATACAATGATATCTGGGAAACTGAGCAACTCAAGGAGACCCTGTCTCAAAATAAAAATAAATGAAGGCCCTAGGTTCAATATTTTCCCATCTAATTGGATCTTGCTCTAGTCCTGAGAGTGGGCAGAACATTGGGGTCAGCACACATCCCACCTCAGTTACTAATTCAGACCAATTCACAATGTATCAGTGAAAGGCTTCCCAATGATCTAATGCATGGTTGCTGATTCTTCTCCATCTTTTCCTTCTCTGACTTTTGGGCATCAAACTCTAAGACCCATGCCTGAGAGTCTGGAGCTGCCATGGGACATGTGCAAGCCAGGTGGAAAGAGCTTCATGTAGAAGACAGCCAGGCTGGGCAGCAACACAGGGAGACAGAAGTAGAGAATAAGACACTAGCTCCATCTGAACCGAGCTTGGATTTCCATGTCATGAACCAACTAATTTCCTTGAACTTCAGTTGAGTTTATGTCACTTGTCAAAAGTAAATCTAATTACTACATTTGTTTCTAGGAAGAATAGGCTGCAAGGAGAGTGTCACAAGGGTCCAAAAAGTACGCAATATGGTACTTTTTCATAATTGCTGATATAAACACATTAGTTCTTCAAAGTCTCCTAGTACTAAAATTTTATTTCTTTGTATTGTTTCATTTCTCATCAAAAGGTAACTTTCTTTTACTTCATTAAACAAATTTGTACAACTATGTTCTACCTAGGAACTCTTAGTGGGGAAAAAGATATAATGTTTAACTTGTAGTATAAAACTTTTTCTTATCAAAATAAAAATTGCATTTTATAACTAAATCTAAGACAAGCCTCATCAATAAGTATAAAACTTACTAAAAGCTCTTTGTTAATAATCTGAAGAACTAAGTATAAGTTTTTTTAAGTTCTTAATTCAGTAGCTGCATGCGTTTTTGCTTCAAAAAGTTTTTAAAAACAAGAGCAGAGTGGAAGTTTGAGGCAGGTGGATTGTTACAAGTTTGAGGCCAGCCTGGGCTACATAGTAAGTTCAAGGTCATCCTGAACTACATGGTGAGACCCTATCTCAAAAAAACAAGACAAACAAATGTTAAAAAAAAAAAAAAGAGCAGAGTTGGACATGGTGGTACATGCTTGCAATTATAGGACTCTAGGAACCTGTGACAGGAGGATTAAAAATTCAAATCCAGTCTAGGGAAATTAGCAAGACCCTGTCTCAGAAACAGAAAATAAAAATGGCTGGGGATGTAGTGCACTGTGAAAGTTATGCGTTTAATTCCTAGTACCACAAAAAAAACAAAACAAAATAAAAAACTGAAAGTGTCTTTTATTGGACAGCGCTGATACGCACTGGTGAGTTTCAATAAAAGAAAAGCCATGTTTCCAGTTTAAGCATTATTTAGGCAAGCTACTAAGACTCTGAAGATTCAACTTCTGGTAAGCTCACTAAAAAATAGAGTAATGTATGAACGGCAATCTCTTTATCTTTTAAATTAATTTGTTTATTCATTCATCCTGAATAACAACATCATTTATATGAAACTACCAAATAGAAGCTACATTTCTATGCCACCATCACCTAAATGCAGTGGGGAATAAAACAGACTTGTTTCCTGTCCTCAGGGGACCTGCAGTCTGCTGAGAAAAAAAAAAAAGCAAATAAATACTATTTATAAATTGAGGTAAATGCAACACAGGGGAAAAGCGAAAGTGTCTTAAGAGAAAAATGAGGCCATCTACTTTACATGGGATGAGTTTAGATTTTCTACCCCATTGTTCCTTTTTAGGAACTGCATTTGTTCTCTTAATATTTGTCCTTCCAAAGATGAACTTATCTAAAAACCAAACTGTAAACACTGCCAGGTCTGAATACAAATGAAATCAGTGAAATATTGTAAATCCTCATGGTCCATCGTGAATTCGTTATTAAGCGGTTGCAAACAAGATGTTCTCCCAAGTGGAAGAAGGCTTTGAAACCAGTGTAGGGCATATATGAGGGTTTCTTCAGATCCTAGGATTGTCACTTACTATTTGTGTGGCCTCTGACAAGTGACCTCACTTGACTGTGTATTTGTCTCTAAAAGTGGCTGTTATAAACATGATGTCTGTCTGGTGGGGCTGTTGCAAGGAGGAAATGAGATTGTTCCAGAATGGGCTCCGCCCAGGGCTGAGGCTAGCCCCAGCTTTGCAGTGAGGAAGCATCTTTGAAAGTACCAGGCTGCAGAAGGTGTGTCCTGACCCGCTTGGTTCTGCTCAAAACAGCAAGAGCAAACAGCACAGCTGGAGTGAGGAGCTCTCTGGAAAGGAAGAATGATTTTGTATAAAACAAGAGTAACCAGGTCCTTTCTCCAACCCTTGGCTCCTGGAAAACTATCTCCTTCCCAAACAGCAGGTAGAGGAAAGCACAACTCCAGCATTGGCCACCTATGGACACTACACATTCCTCTCCCTAACCTCTTAGCACAGTCAAGATCATCTTGTCACACAGCTTATTGATTGCCTACTCCACAGAAGCCATAACATACTCTTCCCTTAAAAAGGTGAATGCAGAGTCAGTACCCTATATCTTTTCTAACAGCCCACAGTGCCCTTTCTAGCTCAAAGATGCTGCATTGTTAGGGCCACGGCAGGATTGAGATGGTTCTTAGGGCTCACCAACAAACATGTGCACAGCAAAGGATTGTAAGATGGTCTGGCACAAAAACAAAAAGCAAAAGCTATCACAAGTGCCAGTAGATGTTCTTCCTCACAATTTCAGAAACCTTTTTTTTAATTGTTAAATGAAAATGGCGAGGAGAAATATGGCAAGCACAACCTGTCTGGTATGACAAACTCATTTGTGGAATAGATGGTCTCACTGATCAGAAACAGGTCTTGTGTGGCCTTAGGTAGATAGGGACATGGTCATGGAAGACAGTAAAACAGAGCAAGCTCCCACCCAAGAGGTAGCAGCTAGGGGTAGACAGCAGCCAAGACCTGGGGATAAAGGACAGTAGAAGGATGGAGGGGACACACATACGCATGTTGTATCGAGATGAGTAGTGACAATCAGCACCCCTGAGCACCTACACACGACGTTCCCTGCTGGGGGATGTCAGACAAATTTTTAGCACAAAAATAGTACTGTAGACTCTGGTGACTCAAAATTTCTATTTTCTCCTCATCTTTGGGAAAGCCAGCTACTTGCAAAATTGTTGGGATAGGAGAAGTTGAGAAAGGAAGGAGGAGTGTCATATCCAACAGACAGAAGGCAAAGGCATTGAGATTAGGAAGAACTCAAAAATTCAAAGTAAGTGGAGTAGGTAAGTGGAGTGACAAGAGGTGACCTGAAATAGTAGAAATACCCAGGAATCCTTAAAGATGGGACAGGTGACAGATTACTTAGAGAAACTGGGATAAGATAGCTAGTCATTCTGATTATGAATTTGAAAGGATAGAATAATCCAAGAAGTTTGGAATACTGTAGACACCTAAGTGACAGTTACACAATTTATGTAGGTTCCATGCATCTACCAGACTTCCTGTTTTCTGACATTCCCATGATAAGAGGAAGTCAGCCGTTCCTTACATCAGCTATGGTGTATATAAATGTTTTGAGGGAAGTCCATTTTGTGTGCCTTTCTACAGGCCAGGAGTGATAAAGAAGTTATATTTAATACTCTGGAAGTATGAAGAACGGCATTTCCCATATCTTCGCTCTTTGAGTCTGCTTTGTGCTTTGAACCCTGAGCTTCATCTCTGTTGTGTAAAGACATCCCTTTCTCTGCCATGGGATCTGTGGTTCTAGTGTAGGGAACAAATAATTCCTGAAGAAAGAGGCACTTTTGCTCTGGCAATGATTAAGTCATGCTATTTGTGGAGAAACCCTTCATCTCTGGATAAGAAGACATCTAGTTGAAGTTTGACTCACTTTATGAAAGACAAATACACTTGCCACAGTGTTCTCCAACACCAATTCAATTTCTGAAGCACCTAATACTTGGGTCCTGCCAGAAGAGATCCTAATTCACATGTACATGGTCCTACCTTTGTGGAAGAACACTGAGCTTTTCCCTGGCATAAAATGGATGTTGGAATAAAGTGAACATGAGATGACATAGCTGAAAAAACGAGTAATTCAAGGAAAGTTTTGTATTTTCTGAGTGACAATGTATTTTCTAGTGTTGTTTCCAAAGCAGCTGCTATAGGTAGCTGCCAAGGACCTCCTAGGGAAAGAACCTGGCTACCCCTAACCCCAGCAGACATAAGAATGAATAAGGAGCTGCCCTTTGTCCCTTGTTGACCACCTGAACAAGAAGAACAATCTCAAATGTTTTGGTGAAACATTGTACATTTTACAAGTTCTCCAAGACTCTCAAACAAAGAATTATCTAAATGCATGAAAGCATTTTGTCCAAGTCATATTACTCATTCTAAAAAAGGAAATGTAAGATATCATAGCTTAGGTCAGAGTTGCAAGTAAACAAAATTGTTTTCTTGAAATTCAATCTCAATGATCAAGAGTCATCTGGATATGATAATAGGAAATGAAGCCAAATGAGAACAGGAGAAAACATCACTTTATCAAAGGAGACACTGACAAATAAAGAAATATCTCTATGATAACCTATTTTGGAGTATTGCAGTCATTTAGTCATTAGAACCTCATTTCTTTTAATTACAGTGAAAAAGAAAGAAAGTCAAAATTGAACCTCAAAATTCTTTCTCCATCTTGCAGATTTTACTTCTCTTCATCATATGTCACCACTAAAAAAAGCTTTTTAAATAAAAATAAAGAGCAAAAACTGGATTTCCACTTAACTATGGAAGACTGAACACACTTATTTATCTCCATCCTTTTCTGAAATACCACTAAAATACCACTAAAATGAAATTAGAAAAAAAAAGGTCTTAAACTCATAGCAAAGAAAACAGGATGGGGAATGACAATGAAAAAGAAAAGATATCAAGTGATGGGTGATAGAAAGCAGGTGGGTGGGTATAAACATTTAGAACAGTACAAACCACTGAAACCAACATTTATTTATGCTACAGAAATCCAGAAAAGTTTAGATTTAGAAGTACCTGGTAACTCTGAAGGCATCAGTATAGGAAATAGTTGCGAAGCGCGAAGTGATTGGAAGGTTCTAGATAAAGCCCTTAGATCACGTGTTTCCTTCTCCCTGTCAGGTTACCCAGAAGCAGCCACCATGGCAAAAGACAGTCATAACATTGACATGGGCTGAACCCTAGGCAATCTAGATGTGGGACACCAGACTTCTGGAAGGTGAATGTGAGTAGCCGTATCAAAAGCAGAAAGCTCAATGACCATTAGAATACCAAATGCTAAGATGTCCACTTGAATTCGCCCAGCCCTGAGAACATATAGCTTCCAGATAAGCACATGGAGAATTTTTCCCTGAAGAAACTGAACCACCCAAAAGAGGAGGTCCGTCAAGAAACCTTTCTCAGACAGGATTTATAAACTTTGTAGTGCCTCACACTAGATAACCAATAGCAAGCACATATTTGAGGAAAGTCACTAATTTGAAAGACTGTAGTCAAAATAAATAAACCCGATGAGACAAAGAACTCTTATGAAACATAGATGATGGAGTAAGGAGAATAAAATATCAAGTAAATATGTCATTAATATTCTCATAGGTGAAATGTTTGTGCACACATAAAACAAGGGTATATTTTTTAAAAAAAGAACATTCAGAAAAGACCAAAGAGCTCTAGAAGATTGAAACCTTGGTTAGGAAAATTTTTTCAATGTCACAAAAGATTTAGAAGATAAAATTGAGGAAATCAAAAAAGTGGGATGAAATATTAAAGAAATGAAAACCAGCCAGAAAAGATAAGAAGCTTAAGAGCATTAACCAAGGAAGTACAGCATTTGGTAAAAAAGAGTGTCACAATGAGAAATCAAAAACAAATGAATGAGTGATAATTAAGAACTATTGTTTTTTAACAATGCCTTTAGAGCTAAAGGTCATTAGTCACTAGATTTCTGTCCACCAAATGCACACATAGCCCTACATTATGTATATTATTATGAAATTTTAGAACACTAGCAAAAATAAATTCTAAAAGTTCCCTACAATGATGAGGAAGAAATAAGTCACATTAAAAAGCAGTAATTTCTCAAAGGAACACTGGAATTTAGGTGACAAAAGAATAATGCCTTTAAAATTCTAAATTCATTTACAACCTGGGTTTTTATACACAGCCAAAGTGTAAGGGCTTATTAGTCAAGTATAAGGTTGTGTTTGCCAAGTATCAGCATAGGATCAACATTTACAATTACAGACTTAAAAACTTACCTAGAATATAATATTCTCCCTTACTATTACTGAGAAACTGAAGTAAAAGAGAGTGAGAAAACTGAAACTTATTAATTACCTGATACGACTGTGTTAAGAGAAGTTTTATATCCCAAAGATTTAGTGTAAGAAGCAAATAGAAAATTAAACAAATAAAAAAAAAGCAATAATTAAACTCAGGAAAAATGAAAAAGTTTATAACTAAATAAATGTAATGCAATTAGATGGCTCCAAGCAATATTTATAAAATCATAGTAATACAATATTGCTTTACTGTACCCACTCCAGTAACATTCATATTAGCTTTACTTGGGGAAGGACTACTTTTCTGTTAGGCAAAAGAAGAGCATATTACTTTCCATTGGGGAAAAAAAAGATTAAAAATTCTGAAAAAATTTTTGACATGCAATATTTTCCAAAGAAAGGGCCAGTTTTCCTTTCCATAAGACTGAGTTTCAAGAGTTGAACTGAGATAGTTAACGTATATTCTTAGATGTCAGAGTACCCGAAGTTCAGATTTTGGATGTATCGGCTTCTTTTTAATTGTAGGTTTCTTGCCTTGTCATTTAAACTACACTTTTACATCAGATTTACCTTACTTCCTAAATAATCACATCATGTACATTTTCTACTGTCTTTTCATGTATTAGAATACAGATTTGGCTGCTATAAAAGAGAAAAAAAGGAAAAGAATGTTCCTGGCTAGGCCATATTGGGCTAATGTGACAGCTTCATAGTACAGAGACCATGCACAACCCTTGCTTTCAAGTGACCCTTCCATCTCCAGAGGCAGTGCTATATTGCAGATAACACCATAAATTCTGACTCTAGGCTGTCAATCTGGATTCTGCCATTTACTGATTGTGTCATTTCTCTGTGCCTCAGTTTCTCGATCTGTCACAATAATAGTGCTTACTTCATAACAGCACTGATAATAGAATAGTAGTAGTGCCCACCCCCATAAGATTGTTGTGACATAACAGAAGTAAAGCCCTTGTAACAGTGGCTCACATATAGTAAATGCTAAACAAGAGTAATAGTCATTCCTGGCCCGCCTTGAGGACCACTGAACCAAGAGAACTTCTTGCTGTATACACAAGAAAACTCACAGAGAAGTGAAGCCCTAGCTTCTCCCTTCACAGTTACATCCAAAAAATTGCCCACATTCCATTGGCTCGAACTTGATAAACTGACTTCAACAGGCTTCAAAGGGCAGAAAGAGCTATAATCTTCATTCTAAGAACTCAGGCATCTCCAAAAAAGAAGTCATCATGGGAAAAAAAATGCAATAGGTATCAGAAGACCACTAGCAAGCAGTCTTCACCAACATCCCTTAAGTTAAAATGTGTGATTCCAAATTCTACATTTCATAACTAAATTGGAACATAAAAATGTCAAAGCATCATTCTGTCAATGCATTTATAATGTCTTCTATATTAGAATGAGGTTATATTTTATTTTTTATTATGTCTTGATTATTATTCAACTTAGAGATTATTTCTTTTCAACCAATTTTTTAAAAAGAGACCTGACAGCTCCTACAATGGAACCATCTATCAAACATCACTTATATTTTTATTTAGTTTTATCACTATAAGTCTGAGTACTTTTTTGTTTTTAAAAGGTGGGCATTAGACTCTAGCCAACAAGCAATCCTAGTTTTATCAACACAGCTATGGGATATTGGAACTACTAAAGCAGAAATCTCATATAGGAACCTAGTACATTTATTCTCCGTGACTAACTTCTCTGTCTTGTGGAATTGAAAGTTATAAGGATGGTTTTCTTTAAAGCAATATAGAAACTTTTTTATTGCAAACAGCTAAATAAAGGCTGGCAAAAACAATAGGTTCTTTTTTTTTAACTGCAGATCTTCAAACTATAGGAAACTTGTCTCTTGGCCAATATAGACTGGCTTGGAGCCAAAATAGATGTCTCCATTCTCATCCTCACCCTTGTTCTTACTGTGGGCAAGATAAAAACTTTTAATTTTAAAAACTCAAGCCAAGCATTGTGCAAGAAGCAGAGTTGCTTCCTTAACTATACTGGTCATGAAAAAAAATCATATTACTTTATACCTGTTTATTTTATTTTTGTCCTAAAAATCAAGTACTGAGAATAAGAAACTTTAACAAAAGAGGCTTGACTATTTTGCCAGTCTATTATAAATCAAGTTTTAATAACTAGAGTTATATATGAAAAACCAAAAATTTGAAAATATTCACCAATTAAATGTTTCTGAGCAATTTGCTTTTTTTAGGGTGAATTGGCCCCAGAAAATCCATGAATATCTTTGTTTCAAAGCACAAAAGATATTTCTTCAGCTTCTAGCTACATCATCCTCCCCACTTTTTTTAATTAACAAGATTTGAGATCATTTGGAAAACTGTAACCATAAGCATGAACATTGTGACTGGATGATGTTTTATCATTTGCGAAATAAATCTTACTGCTTCTCTCCCTGTGTACTTCATAAATGTCACTTCTCCTTCATATTTATCTTGCTTTCAAAATCCATTATGTGATTGTCACTTCATTGAAATCAAAAGCTGTTTCTTAATTACACGGGGATGGATTATAAATCAGTTACCATCGCTCTATATGTTCACTTTTTAACAGTTAATACACAATGCCTACTTTTGTACAGAAAAGACCAATGTGGATTTCACTAGGTTGATATCAAGACTTGCAAAATTCTATAGCCTGGAAGACAAAACAAAGCAATATACATGCAGCTAGTTTACAACAATAATAAGATCTTGGGCTGATGAAATAATGCAAACTTGTTAAATCAATGGCTTTGGAGAAAATAATGGAAGCTGCATTCCCTCCCTCAATCAGGTTAAATTTAGAGGATAGAGTTTAAGCCATACTTCCAGCAGAGAGGAGAAAATGATGCAGCTGGTGATGTCACCAGGAGACTACTCTCACAGCCTACTGGCAATAAATGGACTTTCACAAGACTTGAATCTGCTGCATATCCTGGTAATTAATCATTTGGAGGTACCAAACCTTAAGTATTAAACATCCTCTAAGTGGAGGAATTGCTGTATTGTGAAAGCACTAGAACTTGATTCATTCAATATTAACATTCAACCTTTACTAAAGTGGCTTTAATTTTGTGTGATGTTAGTCCGTTTCTGGAAAAATAAACACCAAGTGTTTTGAGTTGTTTTGTTTTTAGCTAATTGTTCGCCATCCCATTTGCTCCTTACTCAAATTGTAAGCTGTATGTCATTTTGCAGAAGAAATAAAGATTCCCATTTTTAAAGGCACATTTAAAAAACAACAAGCCAGCTGGGCGTGGTGGCGCACGCCTTTAATCCCAGCACTCGGGAGGCTGAGGTAGGTGGAGCGTTGTGAGTTCGAGGCCTGCTTGGGCTACAACGTGAGCGCAAGGCCAGCCTGAGCTACATAGTGCGACCCTGCCTCAAAAAACCAGGGCTGGGGAGTTTAGCTCAGCGGCTTAAGCGCCTGCCCTGGCAAGCGCGAGGTTGTGAGTTCAATCCCCAGTGCCGCAAAAAAAAAAAATAAAAAACAACAAGCCATTACAAAATGGTACACTGTATTTCGATGCATTGTGACAACAAATGTCTATGAAGACAGCGTGTGGCAGGCACTGTGCTGAGAATAGTGGGAAATGATAATTAGGAGTGGGTCCTCATCCTGGGCTGCCCACAGTCTACTCAGGAGACACGTGAGGGCTGTGATCTGATGCAATCGAGGGCTGTACAACCTCAGTAGACAGATTTGATTTAGCTGGAAGGATCCAGGACGGCTTCCCACAGGAAACAGTGTTTGGTTTGGACTTGAAGGGTGAACAGAAATTCAATGCTGAGGAAGGGCAGAAGGGGAAACATCCTCAGTAAAGAGAGGAAAACAGCATGTGCCACAGCACGTGCAGCACACATGCACACACACGCACAAAGGGCCTCTGGTGTAAGAGACAGAGTCCAAGGTATCCCCACACACACACACTCTCTGCACACCATTAGTAGATACAAAGCCCCAGAAACCTGGAGGCTTGGCCCCTCTCTATTGCCTAACTTTCCCTCAGCCCCTGAGGGTCTGTCTCTATTTCCAGAGCCCTCCCCTGCTACCCTGTGGATTTCAGAGTCGTGATTAGATCAGGGCCAGGAGCACAACTCCTGGGAAATGGCTCCAGTTATATTCCATTTCCCAGTGGAGGCATTTTGGCCAGCACAGAAGAGCCAGTTCTCGGAATGGTTTCCCATGGTCTGTATCCTCAGAATGTACACCCAGCCAAGCACTCTCAAAGGGAACTGGGCACTGGGATCCCTTGTTCCAGGTTCCTCCCTTTCTATTCACATCCCAGTTGTTTCCCACCCCCAGACCCTGCAGGCTATGCCATCACCCAGCAGGGTTTCCGTGGGGCGCCCTGGGTCTCTTTCCCTTCTCTTTGGTCAGCCAGAGTATTCCAGAGACTTCCAGCTCACCACCCAAGTTGATATCCACCAGGAGAGACTGATGAATCAGCCTATCAGGTGAGGAACCATGCGTGTAGCAACTATCTTTGGGTTGGTTCTAAACCCCTCCTCTTCCCTTGCCCTTCCCTTTCTCCCTGGGTGACCATAAATGTTAAAACGTTATCTATGGACGATTATAATCATACAAAGTCAGAACAGATGGGCTCTACTCCTCAGCTCATAGCCATAAAGTTTACAAACTCTCCATGGCCAGAGGATAAATTACCATGGTTGATACCTTGCTCATTTACACAGAGCATTTTTCTTTAGGATGGCTATTTTTTCCTTTCAATCATCTAGCCAAAATATTTTTTTTAACCAGTTAATTTCCTAGAACGTGAGAAATATTTTAAGATCTGAAGAGCAAGTTAAAAACCATCTAAAATGATTAGGCAAAAGATATTTTGAAACACCAACAATTTCATATCCATTGTAGTCCTTTGGGACAAGCTAGCAACTGTGTACTCCCACTGGGTCATGCACAGTGAGGAATGGGCCCCCAATGGTTTATTTAAAAGTGTATTGTTGGAGATAATGGTGTTCAGATGAAGTTTTTAGCCTCCCGATGACTGCTGTTGTTCCATGGACTAATTATGTCTGCCTTAGGTTCACTAATGTGGGCCAATAAAGTTCATCATGTGGGATGATATTTCTGGTGGTTGTTTTCTAGATTCCCCCCCCCCATGCACATACACACACAATGGTACCAGTGGGTATTGCACAACAGTATAGAAAAGGAATGATTAATTCAAAGTTCAGGTGCAAGACAGGGTCAGAAAAGAAATGTTCCTGGATGGAGTGAACATTTCAAGATGAATTTGAGGTTTGCAACATCATTTTATGATACATTTTCCATTTTGTTATCAGGGGAAGTCTGATGGCTGACACGCACATGATCACAGTGTTTGGTGCCATGTTCTGTGATAGGCTTTTCATAAAAATTAGCTGACATTGTCATGAGCACACAAGTAAATTTATAGCTTTCATACTGGACTGCCGTTCCCAGAGCAATTTCCAATCACTTGGGCTTTTTATTAAGTTTATTGTTCTTTTATTGTTCAGTGGAGTGTAAGCAGTGAGATTACAAATAAATGTAAGTTCCACTGGATATGAAGTGGAGCTTGTAGAATTAGGAGAGAAGCGAGTGAGGGAAAGCAAACATTAATTTGAATCACCGGTGATATGAAATACCACCAACTGACGTTTCTTGTCACCTACTTTTCTACAAAACTTAGGAAACTGACGTTCCATGAACATTAAAGTTTTCCCAGAAAGCCCTCTGAGGACAGTTGGATTTGAAACTCAGTATAGCACACTACTTCACAATGACAAGAAACAGAATCCTTTTGTTGTTCTTCTGGGTTCCTCTCCAGTTTGTGATTGATTCCTCTTTCCTCCCTCACCTGCCAGGTGTGTCACTGACATTGTAGACATTCCCATCCAAATTCTATGATGACTGCTCAAACGCTTGACTGCCAATGTAGCCATGACCCCCACTTCTTGAACCAGCTTGAGTGCAAACAACTCTTCCCAGACCTTAGTTCACTATTTTAGGCATTAACCTACCTATTCCATTGCCCATTCCTCTTTCATGTTTTCCAAAGAGGTCCTCTTAATCACAGTTTTAATGTTTTTCAGGCATTGAATGAAAGTTGTTATTTAGGACAATTGTGTTGGTCCACAAAGCCCATGTTGAGTTCAGCACCTTAAGGACTGGCAGAGTCCAGATGGCCCAGGGCCCAGGATGGCAACCCGTGGCAGCAGGGAAAGGAAAGGACCAAAAGGTCCTTTAAGATAGCCCCACCTGAAATGATGAAGGGGAGAAGACCTCAGGAGAGTGTGATAATGCCACTCGGTCTGGCACTGGGCATGGAATTTCTACCAAGTCTGCAGCAGAAAAATTATTAGGGAATTGAGAAAAAAACAGGACTTACTTCACATTTGTCATTAGCCATTGTTCAGCTTACCATTTTCCTTTGTAATGTGAAACACATCCTGAGTACAGCCTTCTGTAAACCCATATGCTTGACTGACTGTGAAAATGCATGTTCAGGTTATTGAAAATGAGAGTATTCTTGGGACATATACTGCCAAAACTTAATGAAATTCTAATTAGGGCCACGTGGATTTCCAGCCAGGCTGCATCCTACCCCACCCCACTCCAAATCAGGATGTGTGCGTACAGAAGATGTACTCTAGCTGGTATTCACCAGCTGACAGGTATTTTTCCACCTTCAGGACCTGAAGCTAGGGCTGAGGGACCTGGATCTTGCATAGCAGCAGCTTGCCTCCCCAGAGTCCATCCTTGCTCTGTGCTTCATAGCACTCTAGACCTTGAGGAAGGGGTCTCTACCTGTGAGAGTGGGTATTGACCTGGATTCTCAGTGCATGTCAACTGGAAGATACCACTACCCTGCATCACTTAAGCACTGGGCCTATGTTTGCAGAGATAAGTTGGTTAGGATGGTTTAGAGATGCTGGTTGAGGGACTGATTTGGTCTAAAGTTTTGCCATGAATTGCATCAACTGAAGCACTTTTGATGCAGCTGCTGATGGAAATCAACCAGAGGCTGATTTTCACGTCATTTTTGAGCAAGTGTTTTAAATACTCTGTAGTGGCACAGAAATCATCCCAAATCTTGAAGAAACACCACATGAAGTGTCCATCTTTTTTCCTGAGATAATGCTATCATTGCTAAGTTTAAATCACACATATCAAACTGAATTGGCTCCTGAGCAGAAGAACAGGGTTTCCTTCCTGAGGAAGCTGCAATCTGTCTAGGGCATCTGATGTTCAGGTGGCTGGAGATGGGGAGACCCTGCTCCCTGTAGTGAGCAGCTAGAGGCTTTGCACAGGAGACACCTGATTTTGTCTGCTCCTTTGACCACTACAGGGCAGATCCCAGTGTGGTGAAGTAAAGAGTAGGGATTATTCATGATTGATTTAATGATTATGATGATATAATGATTACTAATTATTAAATTGACTGATTTAATGATTATTCATGATCAATTGATTCCCTGTGTTAAAGTACGTGAAATCTTTTCATAACTGGATAGCTTTTCATTCATTTTCAAGGAATTAGTTTCATTCATTTAATAACTATGAGTCTGAAGGGAGATGAATCCTACTGTCACTTTTATTTATCCAACTGAAGTAAGACAACTCTCCATCTTGTATTTATGAAAATGATTCCTATACCCATATATCCTACCAACAACTCTACCTATGTGAACTCACCCTCCTGGAAATCTGCAACCTCACGTCTGTGCTGAAGCAATGACATCTTGCAAAACATCCATCACCCCTGGCCTAGAACCTCTCTATCCCTGTTGGGTCTTTTGAGGTACTCTTACTGCTTACTGTTTTTCCCCACTTTGCCAAGCAGAAGGAACATGTCTTCCTCTGAACCCCCATGCCACTGCACACCTATCATTATAGCAGCTTCACGCTGCCTCATGCACTCATTCAGCCACCTTACATTCATTGTTAGCTGCCATTCCTTGCCTGGCACCCAGTTCATCTGATGGAGTCCACCAGTCCCTGAAGAACAGAGACTGTGACTTATCCTACATCATATACTTCCTAGACCTGGCCTGATGCCTGGCTTACTGTACGTTTCCACAACTGTTTGCTGGATTAACAGTGAACTGAATACAGGAGCAGCCGTGTTTAACAAGACTGCATTTTAAAACAAACTTCCATCAAAATAACTCTAGTCATTGTTTCCATTCTGTATTCCTAGTATAAAGTCTCAAATAAAAGGGGGAAGCCCTTGCCACTTGGAATGCATTATTCCCTTGGGAGAAGCCCAGGTTGTGGGGAGCTCTTACTTCTTGGTTATCACTGCCTCCTGCCCTGGGCGGCCCTAACCTTGAGCCCCTGGGGCTAACTTCTCTGCCATCCCCAGGCAGTCTTTTAGCCTCTGGGCCTGGAAGCTGGGCTGAGGCCAGCCCTGCAGGCAGTGAGGGAAGCCCACCCATTTTGCATCTGTGCAAACCAAAGTGCTAGCAGCAATATTCATCTTAATTTTCTCTTTAAACCCTTGAGTTGCATTATAGCTTCCATTGTGCTGGTGACAGACAAATGCCTTGCAATAAATCAAAGTTAGGGTGACTGATACACTAAACACCTTTGCTTAATGATGTGATTGTTTCTTATCTGCAAAGTAATGTCACTTATAGCTTTGCTATTTATAGTCAATGTAGTGTTAGACCATTTTATGCCCCTGATGCCTCTGTGGCCAGCCCATTAGCTATGATTATGGACCAAGGGGGGATACAGTCTCTGAAAGCTTAGAGACAGAAGCCTTCAGTGTTAGTCTTCCCTATTCATGAAAAGCCTGGTTCCTTATACACTATCCTCCTCTAGTTTCTTACAGGTACTGGTGAGGAAATAGGACAATGGACAGCACTGCCCATTTGTGCATTACTTGAGCATCTTTACAACAGCAAGGCAGATATTAAATGAAAAAAAAAAAAAGATCAGGGCTGTCTTCCTCAGTTGCCACCTCCAGAAGGTCCAGGTAGGGAGCACATCTATGGAAGGACTAGCCCTTATAAGTAAGTCTCCAGTTGGTCTGGTCCAAACTCTGCTGTTCATTTATTATCTGCTAAGCTATTTACCCAAGCTATTCTCTTTGAACACAGTGTCAGTGGGAAGAACAGAGTCTGCCCAGGTCTCCCTCCTCTGCTCTGTCCCTGTGCTCTGAGAGCCACTGCAACTTCAAAGGCAGTCCCCAGGTGGCACCAGGACCAGGATTCCTGGGTGACTCCCTACCCTTCTTGTCCCCAGTCCATCTGAAAAAGGCAAATTCTCCCCCTTACCCCAGAATCTGAGCTCCAATTATCCCCTAGAAGCAAGACCCAGAATCATGGCTCCTCTATGAGAAGGGATAAGAGAAGCCCACATTCTGTTCAGCATTGTAGAAATACTATTTAAAATGCTGGATACCCGGGAAATAGCTGGGGAAATTTAAAGGCATGCCAAGATAGATCTTTCCCATGGATATGCCACCACCCCAGGAACCATGCCTTCACTTGACAAGGAGTGACTGGTAGATAGAATTGTATCCCCCAAAAGACACGTTCAAATCCTAACACCCCTTACCTGTGAAAATGACTTTAATTGAAAATAGGGCCAATGCAAATGTAATCAAATTAAGATAACAATTGAATACATAGGTTCTGAATCCTGGGACTAGTGTCCTTATACAAAGAGGGAGATTTGGGATACAGAGACTCAGAGAGGAGAATCCCATGTGAAATAGAGATACAGTGAATACAGTCACATGAAGATGGGGTTCAGAGAAGAGATGCAGCTAGAAACTAAAGGATACCAAGGACTTCTAGGAGCCATGGGGAACTAGAAGAGGTATGGAGTTGGCTCTCCCCTTGAGCCTCCAGGAGGAATCGGCACTGGCTTCCAGAACTCTGGGGAAATACATGTTCTGTTGTATAAGTCACACAGGAAACTAATAGAGGAACCAAATGACTCTATGTGGGGCTCACTGGATGAACCTGTGGTTGGAAGCAGAATGACTCCCACTTCTGCTGGGGGCTTGCTCTCAGAAGAGGATGACTTCTGAGACTCTGGATAGGACGCAGGGAAACGGTCTCTGTAGATAAAAAACCTCATGGACATCACATGTCATGCATATATACTTATGTTGCTTGTTTATTGCCTGTATCCCCACCTCCTGTATAGCATGCCATTAATTTCTCTAATGTCTCATGTGACATTGTATTCAACCCATCTAACCAGTTACATTTCCCAGAATGTGTGGAGAAGGTGGCTGCCACAGTACCTGCTGCCTTCCTTCTCTAAGCATGACAGGCGCTGAGCTCAATATGACTGTAGTACTAACCATACCTTTATCTGGGGAGCCTTTTATACTTTAGTATGTGTTTTCACCCCTCTGTAAGTTAGGATGCATTTGGATTCAAGATCTCAGAATAGAATAAAAGCGACTTAATTGCAAAAGTGACAGATGGTTTTACATAGAAAGTAGACAAAGAGCAGTTCTAGAAGTGGGTAAGTCAGAAGTTCAGTGACATCCATACGTCTCTTGGCAATCCTGGCATGGCTCCTACAGAGAAGAAAGAGAAGTTAAGCATGGTAGTGCACACCTAGTGGTGATGTACTAGGGAGGATGAGGCAAGAGAATTGCCTTGAGTTTGAAGCCAGCCTAGGCTACATAATGAGTTCAAGGTTAGCCTGGAATATATAGCAAGACTCTGACTCAAAACCAACCAAACAAACAAACAAACAAGAAATAGTTAGGAAAAAGAAAGATAGAGAGTTAATCATGCTGATAGGTGCCTGTTTTCCAGCTACTTGGGAAGCTGAGGCAGGAGGACTGCTTAAGCCTAGGAATATGAGACCAGCCTGGCCAACACAGGAATATTCTATCTCAAAAACAAACAGACAAACAAACAAGGAGAAAGAGAGGGGCGGGAGGGGGAGAAAAAGAAAAAGAAAGACAGGAGAGAGGAAAGAAAAGGTAGACCAAAGATGAAGGAAGGAGACTCAAGAGAACTACCTTTTAGGAAGTCAGCTAACCACAACTGTTACACACATATTTCCTAAGCTGTCATTTCATTATGAATACCAAACCATAAATTTTAAAATAAAATTTAGGAAAATAAAGCAGGAAATCATTAGCCACTGGATGACAGGTGCAAAAATAATTCATCATTATCAAAATTATCAAAAAGCGAATGAAGTTAAAAAACCCCAGCATAGTTTCAGGTGTGGAATTCAAGGGTATTATTTTGTTAGCTGCTACCTCTAGAAGCCAGAGGGGACCTACCGATGGACAGGAATCTAAGATTCTTGGGAACATATTAGGGTAAGTGGGGATGTCACCATGTAAAAGACCATTTATGCTAGTTTTTTTATGCCTTACTAACAAAATAAAAAATCACAAACATGATGAATTCTTACAACCTTAAACTAAATGTAATATTTCAGAGTTTTGACACTAACGGGAACATTTTAATTAGAAAGTAAGCTGGTGGGAAGACTTGTAAAAACTCTGTGAAGTAAAAGATGTTTTAAACATGTAGAGACCCTTTGAGGGTAGGAAAAAAGAATTTTGCAGTAGTAATAGCTCTATTCTATTTTAATATTTTTAAATGTAGAGGTGTTTTTTAATACTGTTCCAGAAAAAGCAAGATTTATCACTGATTATGTAGTGGTAACAAATGGCCAGGAAAGTGCTGTAAACACTACTCTTGCATGCATTTTATTTTTTGGTGATTTCTTTCCGCTTCTAGTTGAAAATAGGAATAAATTAAATACGATCTCAGGGAATGCTTTATGCTTAGTCGAGAGTACTTGCAGTTGATGTCTGTTCTGTAACAAACCTATTTTTCAAGGGGGACACTGGGGCTTGTGTTCTCTCTTCCAAGTGTCCTCAGTGCTAAGCTTATCATCAGGGTGCTTTCTGTAGTTCAGATACGAAATTAACAAGGATTATTAAAGAGTTTCCCTTATTTGGCTAAGAAACATTTCCCTTTAAAAGGATGAAAGTTCTTTACTCAAACTTTCAATGTCAGTTATCATTTTAAAAGCAGCTTGAACTGGAAGCATGCAGTTAAAATTGTGAGGACTGTTAATGACAGTTTTATTGGGCACTATGCTTATGGTTCACATTTTGAGGTCTGTATGTAATTGATCTTTCTCCCCTACATGAGAAACACAGCAATAAGCTGGTTGCAGAACCACATTATAGATATAGAGAAATAATAATGATGTCACCTTGAGATTCAAAGATCGTAGAATAGTAATAGTCTCCTAGCTCATTTTTCCCAACTGTGATGACCTCTCCCATACTGAATCCTAACAGTCTCAGCATTATTTTTGAATTATTCATGCTAGCCTTTTCCCTTACTACAAAATCAAGGAAAATGAATGCATCATGCCCTGTCAACTCCACAGGTATTTTGGTAAAAATATAAAATGGTATTTGGTGTCACAAAAAAGTGGGGATAGAGTAGTAATACAATAGCACAAGTGGCACACTTGCCTTGAACACATACCAAAATAAAATTGCTTGTAAAGAAGAGAAAGAGCATGTTCTCTATCAATTCTGGATTGATCATAGACTAATCATGTTTGGGTTAGTGACAGTGAGAGGTCCATAGCTTTGAATAAAGTGTACATAATAGGGTTAGATTCTATTGTCAATCCATTCCCCAATTACAAATTTAGTATGATTTTTATGATGGTCAATCTTAGCCACTGTGAAACCTAAAGCTTTTGCTTTTAAAGTATCAAATCAGCATCTATTTCTTATTTTAATTCAAATTATGTAGAGATAGCAACTTGACAACTCTCCTAGTTTAGCCAGCCTAAAGAATACAGAAGCGCTACAGTTTTATTCCAGTGATGGATCTCATAAAGACCACATGTGGGAATAAAATAAAATGCATGTAAATGTAAACTCAGGCAGGTACCCTGATCCATCTGTAGCTCATGACCTTTAAGTTCATGATGAAAAACAAATGTCAAGCTTTCAGAAGACAGGAGCATGCCTGGCTTTGCTGGGCAGTATGCGCTGTTGCACAGACTGTATTAATTTAGTATTGCATCAATAACCTTGAAATCAGGATTTTGCACTAAAAATCCAGGTTGATGTTTATTCGGAAAGCAAAGAAAAAAGGCAACTTTATTTAAAGGGGCCTTTCAGTGGTGAGTGGGCAATTGTTGCTTACCACTCCAAGATTTTGGAGCTGCTCACCAGCTTCCATGGCAACAGATGCTTAAGACTGTGAGAACCAGAGATGTTCCTTAAAGAGCCTTTATTTTGCATATCATTCTAATTATAGATGTGCTGGGCTCATTTGACTAAGTAGGCCACACCTTGAGAGAAGTCACCTTGAGAGCTATCAAGGCTGCCTGGACCAAAATATGGCAGATCCCGGGGGAAATGAGACAAAGCACACTTTTGTTGTGTGACATAAGCTTATTTTTGATTAGCAGAATGCAATTTTGGGTTTTTATTTTTGGTTTTTGGCTTTTTTTTTTTTTTGCACTAAAGAAAAACATACTCAGAAAGAAGTTATTCGCTCTTGTCAGTGGACTCCAGATACAGAGCAATCTGACCACATATTGTTCAAAGCAGAACAAGTTCTCTTCCACTTTGTATTCTGAAGAGAGAACCCATGAGGTCAGGTCCTCATACTTGCAGTGTGATAAGATTAATAATAGATCTGGTTGAATCACATAGTATATGCAGAATCATCCAAGAATGAATTACGCTTAGCACCAATTTCATGTTAAGCATGTTCCATGATAGTCCGGTTCCTCAAAACTTGGTGCAATAGGGTCAATGGGGTGGTGAGGGATAACTGGTATCTACTACTCTGGACTTCTCACCCTAAAACACACAGAACAGAAAGAGAATCTGATTTCCCATTTTCTTCCCCAAGATGAGAAGCCAGATTGGCCTCAGTCAGGACTTTCTTGCTCTCAAGAAAAGTCAAATGCTCCTTTTGTGATTTCCAAAATTGACTCCCAGTTCCACGCACCTTAGCAAGAAGCCTAGCAGTGAGGGACAAGAGAGAGGGCTTTGTTTTCTCAGAGCTGAAGAAAGGCTGGGGATGGGAGTGGATTTGGAGATGAGGGATTACAGTGGTCTGGGGGTGCGATTGCTAGTTGTAGTATGATATGCCCAGGGAATTTTGAAATTTAGATAGACACTGCATATATTTGGAGCATATGTAGAGTAAAATGTTTGTTTATCTGAAATTCAAATTTAACTAGACATCTCAGATCTTTATTTGGCAAATTTGGCAATAGTAGGAGGCCCCATTAGAGGTTGATATGACCTGGCTGTCTAGACCCCTGGGCCTGAACTGTGGCCTACCACACCCAGGTCAAACCTGGCTTTTTGGGGGCAAATACCCTTCCCTACTTCTAGTCCCTTACTACCCCAAGTGACCTGATGAGAAAATCCTAAAATGATTTCCCATTCAATCTCAAGATGAGGGTTCATTTCCATTCTGGGATCAAGCATAGGGGCCTCCATGAAGGTAGCTAAAGAGAGAAGCAGGTTTAAGAGCCAATAGGTCTCTTTCCAAGGAACCTGCAAAGTATAGGTCAAAATGCTCCTGTTTCCTGGGATTTAAGACCTCATGGGCATCTAGACCAGCCTGGAGTCCTGCATATCATCCTTTCTAGTCAAAAGCCTAGAAATGCCCTGTCTATATCCTTAGACTCTATTGAAACCCACTGGACTAAGTGACCTCAAACTTCCCTGTACTCCTTTCTAGTTGCTTTGATCTTACTCCCACTTGACAAACACTTTTTCCTACTTTTACTCCTTCAATATATATTTAGTAAGCATTAGCATGTATCAGCGTAAACCCCAAAGGATAAAGCAAACAAAACTCTTTGCCCTTGTGGACTTTATATTTAAGTGAATATGCTCAGAAAATGTATGTAATCACTAAGTTGATTATAGAGAATTCTAAAAGGCAAATGAGGCTACAGGAGAATATTAGAGCAGACTTAGATGTATCAGGGGTTCAAGTGGGCATGTGCCATTTATATTGGGGTAGCCAGGGAGGACCTCCTGAAGAATCCTGTACTTGAACAGTGGTTTGAAGATGAACAAGATGGCCAATGTGCTGGAGGTAACAGTGTTCAGGTAGAGGGAACAACCAGTGTTAAGACCCTGATATGGGGGTGTGCCTGTCAAACTTAGGGGAATAATAGGAAACAGGAGGAGATGTGGTCAGGATGGTTGCAGGCTGGAGGGAGAGAATAGAAGACTCTCTGGACAAAGGAAGGAGAAAATGAAGTAGGTACAGAGATAGTTTAATCAGATGAATGTCTATGGGGGAATTGGCTACATAGAGAAAACTGGAAATCATAATGCTTGTTCACTTTGACTAGGTGAGAAATGATAGGGAAATGACTTAGACTCACAGCTCGAGCAAACAGATTTCCCTGCCATACTGAGTGAGAGGTATGAAAGAAATAAAGGAAGGAAGGAAGCAAGGGCAATTCCCAAATATTTGTGCTAAGTTTTTGCAGACAGTTCTGCCTTGGACATACGTGGGGCTAGAGCAAGTGTACAGTTGGAAGGCCCCCAATCTGAAGTCTAAATGTTTAGAAAGTAAAAACTGGGCTAGCAAACTGTTAAACAAAACATTGGCTATGCTCCTGCTTTCATAATGATGAAACAGAAAAATATGTGAAAAGCTCTAGTTTTTATATGACTGAGAGTTGGCAAAATATCAGTAGCTGAGCTTAATGCTTGCTGCACATGTCTGGGAGTTCTATTCTTGGGCCAGCAACACTTAAACAGTAAAAAAAAAATACATCCCTAATTCACAAATTATCATGTACTTTTTCCATAAAATTAATTTTTGCCCCATTTCAATGTAATCTTTAATTATGTCATAAGAGCAAGATTTTTACAAATTTGTCTTCTAGTAACATTAATGACAGAAAGGACCATAAGTGAAATGGCATTTATTTATTTATTTATTTATTTTGGTATGAGATCAAACTCATGACCTTGTGCTTGCCAAGCAGGTGCTTAATGCCGCTGAGCTGAATTCCCATGAAACGGCATTTAAATGTGAATAATTTTGATTGTATTTTTGGCAAAAAAATACAATTTAAGTGTAAATATAAAAATAAATGTAAATGATTTCTCACATTTTTGAAAGCTGTCTTGGCTGAAAAGTATTCAAAGTTAGCTGTTAATGTTCAAATTAAAAAGCAAAACACTACTTTTCATTATTGAATCATATTTAATGAAAGCCAAAATGCTTATTTAAGTTTTGAAGCTTTAATTAAGTCATATGAAATATTTGGATTAAATGACACTACTAAGACAGATATGTTGGTGCCAACCTGCAGTTCCACCTACTTGGGAGCTCGAGGCAGGAGGATCACTTGAATCCAGGAGTTGAAGGGCAGCCTGTGCAACACAGCAAAACCTTGTCTCAAAAAAAAAAAAAAATTCTACTGGTCATTGTAATGAGCCCAGCCAAGCCAGTGTTGTTTACATAAACTAACAGTGTCTTACCTTACATGGGTTACATCTAGATCTATATATGCAAATCTGAGATTATGCATTTTTTTAGTATTACATGCCATAGTTCCTCAGCAACCATACACCCCCATTGGGCATGCCATGATCCTCAGTAGGTACCTCTGAAATCACAAGCTAGATCTTGAAGACAAGTAAGAAAATGTACACTGCGGAGAAGTGGTACTTCATTCTGCAAAAATCTATTGCATGCCTGTCTGAGAGAAGGATCTGACAAGTTCACATATTAGTCTTTTTTCTTCCCCGCTCCCTAACAATTCCAGGAGCAGTATCAGTCTCCAGCATCAGCGGTGGCTCCACCTCAAACCTATTCAGCATGAGGCTGATGCCACGGGGCAAGTTATGAGTAAAGGTTCCTGGGACTCAGTAGTATCAGCCTCCAGAGCAAATATTTCAGCAGTTGTTCCCTGATAGTACTCACATCAGGACAACCTAGAAACCCATATGTTCTTGACTAAGGGGAATATACACATTGTGGCATTGGCATGAGCAATAAGAGAGGTCCCCTGCCTAGGGAAGGACTCACCTGATGCCTTTGACCAAGGCCTAAGGGCAGAATGGTCCAAACGAATGGACTTGTCATTCATTCCCTGCAATGACAAGACTATAAATGAAGTACTTTGAGCTTGTGGAAAGGTCAGGAATTTGGGTTTGGAAATCTTGAGTCTGAGATATGCTTAGTCTAGCTATGTAGAGGAAGTTGGGTATGTAAAGGAATGTGAATTCTGGGGTCTGTATCTCAGCTGGAGATACAGACCTGTGAGTGATCTGCACATAGGTATTCTAAAATGCGCTATGGCTGGATGGGGTCACCAATGAATGAATGCAGTTACTGAAGAAAGTCCAGACCATGGATGCCTGGGCCAGAAACCCAGGGATTGGGGACAAACCCATTAAAATGGCTATTAGCAAAAAAAAAGAAAACAAACAAACAAAAAAAGAAAGTAACAAGTGCTGGCAAGATGTGGAGAAATTTGAATCCATGTGCATTATTAGTGGAAATGTAAAATAACATGTATCATGTAGGAAATAGTATGACAGTTTTTCTAAAAAAATTAAACAAGAAATTACCATATGATTCAACAACTTCAGGGCTGAATCTATACTCAAAAGCATTGAAAACAATTATTTACTAAAGTTAAAAATAGAAACAATCCAAGAATTTCTTGTTGAATGAATTGATAAGCAAAATGTGGTCCGTCCAAAAAATAGAGTATTATTCAACCCTAAAATGGAAGGAATCTCACACGTGCTATGACATGGATGAAACCTGAGGGCAGTTGCAAAAAAGACAAATACTCCATGATTCCACTTAAATGATGTACCTAGACTAGTCAAACTCATAGAGACATAATGTTAAAAAGGGCTGAGATGTACTTCTGTGATACATCATTGGCCTGGTATGCATGAGGCCCTGGTTTCAGTTCCAGCACCACTGTCAGTAATAACAACAACAAGAAAAAGGAGAGGGAGGAAGAGGAGGAAGAGGAGAGGAGGAGGAGGAGGAAGCAGAAGCAGCAGTCACCCAGGAAGTGGTCTCAAGAGGTAAATATTCCACACTGCTCAATATCTGAATGGCTGCTCTTATTTTAAAAGAGGGACTGGCAGTGAATAAACTTGCAGCATGTCCAGACCCATGAAGATGTCTTCAAGAAATAGTTCTTGAGCTGGGATCCAACTTACAGTCTCAGGTTGGGGAGACTGAGTTACAGATGGTGGAAGAGTAAACTAAAGTAGCCAACACGCATGTTAAATGAGCTTTAATACTTTTAAATACTTGCATGTGGTAGTTGTGGCATTGGCACGAGCAGTGAGAGAGGTCCCCTGCCTAGGGAAGGATTTACCTGGTGCCTTTGGCCACAACCTCAGGGCAGAATGGTCAATTATCTGTCAGTTTTTTTTTTTTTAATCTGTCAATTTGACTGGACCACATGTGCTATCCTCGGTGTGTCTTTGAGGGTGTTTCCAGATGAGATCAACATCTGAATGGATAGACAAGTCAAACATATTGTCCCCTAATATGGGCAGATCTCTCCAATTCACTGAGGGCTTGAAGAAAACATGAGGGACAAGTAAAAGAAATTCTTCCTCTGCCTGGCTGTCTTTAAGCTAGTCTGTCTCCTCCTGCTTTTTGACTTGGACTTAGATGAGAACTATACCATTGGCTGACTTGGTTCTCAGGCCCATAGAGTCATACTAGAAACTACATCATCTGCTTTTGCACTTGTCTAGTTGCCAACTGCAGATCCTGAGACTACCAAGCCTCCAAAATTGTATGAGCCAACAACTCCCTAAAATAAGATATGTACCTTGTAATTATTAATATGTCATACATGTATGGTGCATTTGATGCTATACATATTTCTTATAACATAATAGGGTATATATTGTTTTTATTTTTCTGAAGAACACAGGCAAAAGCACAGCATAATTGGTGGGGGTTTTGTGTTGTTGTTGTTGGCATTAATTCTCCAGTTATCATAATGTATGGAATTTTGATTGAGAAAAAGTGCCTGGATGCCCTCAGTGACCGTCCCCCAGCACATTTTCAGCTGAAAAGTCACTTGCACCCACATCATTCTCAATGCTTTGCAGAGTACTTCCACTGCCTGAGGACTTTCATCCACATGGTCAAGGTGGTGTCAGGCTGGCAAAGCAAAATCATTGCTATTTGACTTTCAACTGTGAAATTTTGCAGTAATATTATGAGTTGCTCCCCTTAACAATTGTCTGGCTTACAAACTCCTGGGAAGGTGAGAATGATTTAGAGTTTGTGGGGAGTACTGTAGGTTAATCATAAGAACGAGGCTGCTGTGAAGGCCGGTGGGGTATTGACAGATCATGTTCCCTTTTCCCTTTCTGATTTTCCTTATTTTCAGCCTGACATTTTTAAAAATAGATTTGCCTTGAGTTTTTGCACATTTACAAAATCTATTTGAAAATTTGGCTCTTGGAGAATGGAACTGATTTTATGGTGGGAAAAGGTTGCCCACGGATTTCTCAAAAAAAAAAAAAAAAGGAAAGAAAGAAAAAGAAAAAGAGCTGTTTGCTAATTCTGCATTTAGAGCGAGCCACAAAGTCCACTTACTAATAAATCCACTCAGTTAAAGAAGAATTAGATAAAGTCAAAACACAGCCCTGGGGCTGGAAAGCGACAGTGTTTCTCTGACATTGTCAGCAGCTCAGAGAAGCTTCCCAAGAGAATTTTCTCTCTTTTAATCTGTACTGGAGTTATGGGCAGTGGAATGATAACAGAGACCAGTTCCAATGGAAATCCTTCCATGTATGATGGAACTGCCACTTTCAGATGGAGTCCTGATTTCCAAAAATTTTTAAACATAAAAAACAATTGAGTATGGTGGCTCACACCTATAATGCCGGCAACTTGAGAGAGTAAAGCAGGCAGATTACAAGTTAGAGTCCAGCCTGGATAACTTAGTAAAATAAAACTTTGTCCCCCAAAACAATAATTTTTAAAATGTTCTGGTACATAGCTCAGAGCTCTGTGGGTTTGATCTCCAGCACTAAATAAATAAATAAATAGTAAAGACCAACGATTAAGATTATCACAGGCATAGTACACAGTAAGTGTATTTTTTGCCTCTAGATTTTGGGGGAAAACTTTTTATAAACAATACCAATTCTGTGTGACCTTTCCCTTGAATACTTTCTAATTTCAATGAGTTGGCTATTGCCCTGCTCCCTGTGTGTTGGAGAACCTGTCCTGTCCTACACTGGATACCTGGGTGACCAACTTTCAACATCAGATTTCCTAGACTTACCTCCTTCATCCTTTCCTGACTCAAGAAGATGCACTGGCTCACTGCTAACCATTGAATTAAACCTAAATACTTTCTTAGCTTCCCAGTACCTGCAGGCATCACGTCCCTGCATTGCCACTTTCCTTTGAGACTGATTTTCTGTTCTCCACTCCCCCATGAGTCTTAGCCTAGTTCCCTGTCAACTCTGTATCGAGTCCAGGCTCTTCTAGGAAGCCTTCCCAGACCACCCACCCCCTAGAGTTCAATTCTCCATTAGCTTGCAATTGTTTCTTGGGTGTGTTTATTCATCCATTTGTCCATCAAATACATACTCAGCACCTGGTATGTACCAGAGGCTGTTCTCAGTACTGAGGACCAAAACTCACAGCTTTCAACTTTCAGAGGACATAGCCTTGGTCACATGCAACTTGGTGAGGAATACATTTCAGTATAGAGGATTGTCCTGCTTCAGGGTTTGACTGGAGCCCTGAGTCTTGGGCATGTTTGGGGAGGAGTTGGATTCTTAACTAGAGTGAGATTTTATCAGATTGACTTTGGGCATGACCCCAGGCATGCGAAACCTGTAGGCCAGTTTAATGAGCGCTTCCTGAAGTTATCCAGATAAGAGCTAGTTTAGGCTGAAAAGAAGGTCCCTGATGATAGGGACAAAGACAAGAACAGACCTGAGATGTCTCATCATGTTTATCCTGAAAGAAATTACAGTAGTATTGGACCAGGAACAAAGGGAGTTTCTACCAGAATTTGTTTTCAAGTTTGCCTAAGAATATGACCATTCTCCTTTGACTCATCCTTTTAAGTAATCAGTCAATTAACTCTTATCATTTACTACCACCTGGCATGTGCCAGACCCTGGGCTAGAGATCCAAGTATCACTAAGATCATTACTGGTTATATTGAGCTTATGGCCTAGTTGTAGAAATAATTACATGACAATAAAGAATCTGCAAGAGGGGCTTGCATTTTGTTCTAGGCATGGGGCAGGATAGAGCAGACAGGAAGCTGGTGAAGTGTCACAAATACCCAGCACTCCAGAGGACAGCAGGTTCAGTGAGATACAAAATAGGCCACTAAGGCCTGGAGGTCAGGAGAAAGGTGAACATTGGCTTTTAAGTTATTATGAGAAAAATCGACGATTGATGTGAAAGCATTTTGAACAACTGTAAAGAACTACATGAGTGTTCTAAGATCCTATAAATAGTGTTGTGTAATCTTTACTAAAGGAAGCTAATAATTTGAGACCCTGCTGTGGTTAGACAATTCCATTCACATTGTCACATTCAATTGCTAACCTTCCCTATTAATTAGGTACTATTATCTCCATTTTACAGTCAATAAAACTGACCCTTTGTATGACCAAAGAGCTTGCAGAAACCCAGGAAACAAGGGATACGCAGGTGTCCGGCTTCATCTCTGGGGCTTGCTCCAGGTTAAGATGTTGGCATTTTCATCTTCCCATGCCACCCAAACAAACAGGAATTTACTTGAAGGTTATTTTTGGCTTTCTTACAAACACAAGTTGAAGACTGTTGGCAGAGTTTGGCTCAAAGGAAACTACAATCCATTATTTCCAGTCATGGAACAAAGAATTCAGGGACAGCCTATGAAAACACTGGTTACAGCTAAGGACCTTGTGTAGGAAGGAGTAGAAGTGCTTTGAAAAGACAGCATTTGGTTGCTCACTAAAATATTTTTAAAAATCTTATTACCAAAATAACTTTTTAGTTAGACATTCAGTAAGGCTAGTTCCTATTTACAAATTGTTTTCCTTAAAAGCAAAATAGAATGCAAATGCATTAACATTTTATGAAAATGTAATCATTAAGCTGAATCAGATGATGTGTCAACTATTTTCATGTGTATGTTATTAAAAATTTAGGGATAAATTGTTCTTAAAAGATTTGAAAACAAACTCTCAAAACTTTAGCTTCCAAAATGACATTTGTAAGTTTTATGCTAGCAAATACATACTTTACAGCTTTTATTAGCTCATCTTGATTTTTTGGGACAACATTTAGAAGGATGGCATTTGTGGAAACTTAAGTTTAATACCTTTATGGGTTGAGGGTCTCCTTATTGTTCTGTGTTTTCCCTTATCTCTTGTTTTTGTGCTGATTTTTCATCAAACTCAGTGGCAAAGAACCCAGGACCATAGAATTATTCTGCAGATATATCCATCTCACTCTTTCTCAGTGCCTACTTTTTCTTCTGTGCATCATGGTGTTATCTATCAAACTTCTGAACAGTTTTCTCACTTTGCCTCCCAACGCTGAGCACTGATGCTTTATTTTTCACAGGAATACCAGTACCGGAGAACAATTAATGATGTCAGTTTACTGACATCATTTTTGAAATATTTTCTGTTACGGAGAATCTTGGAGGTATAACTATAAAAGTGCACGCACTTGCCTTTTCTCAACATGATACAGAAACAGAATTGGCCTTTTGATAAATGCCTTCTGGTAGTTGTCTTTAAGGGGCTAATTTTTCAAGCTTAAAGAGATAGAGACTCTCAATTTTCCAGGTAACTAGTGACTTAAATGGAGAGTAAGAAATAATTGAACAAATATATTTGGGTATACATTAAGCCATGTATGTCTGATTCCGGTGGAAAACCACTCCTACCCTTGATTAGTAGCAGAGGTATTGTCTTTTGGAAGATAGACTATTTTTGAATTCTACTTATTACACTAAATTGAATACCATATTATGAAATCCATTTCAACTTTTATGGACATCCTTGCTTCCTCCAGGGGCTTCTTTAGGCATTTGGTTTATTGGGGAAGAGTCATTTATTCCCTGCAACGATGCCCACGGTGCTGGCATATTACAGCAAAGAAAATAAGCCACAAAATTCAAGTTCTTATTGCAGAATAGTATCAACTTACATGATTCTCTTAAAATAATGGAAAATGTTAGAATATGACATCTTTGGGAAAGATAGAAGATTCTTGCATATCTAATCAATATTTTATCATCCCAGAAACATCGTCATAATATGACCTTTGTCAGCTGTTTCATAGTGTAGACATCCTCTCAAAAAGGTAAAAGTTTGAAATGGATCATCCATAGGCTGGAAGAAATTCATGGAAAAAATCGTATTTTCAATGAGAGCACCTTAATCATAAAGCTGCACTCGGGAGACCACCATGACCCTCTTGCTGTTATCTTAAACTGTCAAAGTTGAACTCTTTTTGGATTTCTGAACAGTGCAAAAAATTCTTTCATAAACAGTTTCATAAACTACAGCATGTCTAATTCCTTTGCTTTGAACACTGAGCTGAGAGTAGCATATGAAATTCTACTGAGAATTTCTCCTGGAGCCATAAAGCAATCTAGGAGGTAAGTTACCACGCTGTTGACACGGGGAATGGAAATGGAAATTCTCTAGTCATCTCCTCAATCCCTGGTCCTACATTTTGCTTTGCCTGATGTTTGTTGATTGGTGCAGTATATCTTGATGTTATTATCCCATTTCAGAAATGTTCTGACATTATCTATTTGGAAGTTTGAAACATGGTATAAAACTCCCAATGCATTTGAGCCTAGTTTCAACATAGCAATCACAATACCCATTTCCACTGATGCAAGATGTAAGTTTGTACCAAATTCCAATAGCTTCATTCTTAAGTCAACAGGAATCTGAAAATCTTTTTGTGGCTAACAAGGTTAGGAGTAGCTGACTCCTTCCTTCCCAAACATCACCAGAATGCTGTTATCAGTTTTCCCTAGTACTCAGCAGTATGGGAGCTCTGGCTATAGAATATGTATGAAGCAACAAACAATGGGGAAAAATGAGGTGGAAAAAATTTTAAATAGCAGAACTGAAAGGAAATAAAACAATGAGAATTAGAAAAATGCAATTTAATACAGGTTTATCCATTAAAAATGATTGCACATCTTTGAAAAGGAACAGAAATAAAATGCCTGGAATGTGTTTATTTCTTAAAAGATTCAGACTGAATTCACAAATGGAAAAGTACATTGAATCTAAATCAAACTTTTACATTACTAGAATCTAGAAGTCTACTAATTTAGGAACCATTATACTATGGAATTAGTCCATGAACTATCTAGCATGAGGTGACTAGAAAAACCGCAATGATTCTAAAATCACCTTTAAATTCATATTGAAACTGCTTACTATTTATTTCTATCACACAAGCACAGGTAGATGCCAAAGTGAATACTCAGTAATTATTTCTAGCTTGTTAATAATTAAGTTATATTTTCCAATCGTTGACATTTTCAAGTGCTGCATATGAAAATCAAATTTGCAAGACACCACATATTGAGGGAAATCACATCTACTATTTCCTTCTCAGACTAAAAAAGACAAGTTTTTAATCAGCAGTCAATTCTGCAGTCTTTGGAGTTGGTTTAAACTAAGTCAGCAACTCTGATTCTTTTATTTGAAGAAAAAATAGCAGGATAAAATTCCTAAGCTCTGGAAATACACTATCATAACTTGACACCAAAAGATTTTAAATTCTTCAATTTAAAAATACTACCACAGTCTTTTCCATCTCCCTTCCCTTCTCCCTCCTCTCTTCTTCCCTTTTCCTCCCTAATCCTGTATTCTTAGAGCTGAGGATATTCCTAGGAATATTGGTGTTTGGGAATCCATAATTCTGTACAAGTCCTGGCTCTGCTGTCTTATAGCTGAGCAGCCTTGTACAGGCCAATTGACCTCTTTAATCTTACTTTCCTGACCTGTGAAATGGGTATAATGATACTTCACAAATGTGTGTGTATTAAAAAGGATAACACATATGAGAACATTGTAGCACAGTATCTGGCACATGGGTGAACTCTGTATTGCTCAAGTGTGTTGGTTTCAAATAATAGAAACCCAACTCAATATTGTGTATTAAAAGAAGATAATTTATAGTCACAGAGAATTGAGAAGCCCAAGGGTGACTACATTCAGCCACATGCAGAGACTCTAACATGTGGTCTGAGCTCTGTTTTTCTCTGTCTCTATGGGATCCCCTTCTTTGCAAAGATGGTCAGGGACAAGGCTGGGTGTGTAGCTCCACAGTAGAATTCATTCTTAGCATACATGAAGCCCTAGGCTTGAACCCCAGTTACCAAGAAAAAGGTCATTGCCAGACCCAGAGGCACATGGTCCCTGCTTTGCATTTCAGCAAAAAAAGGCACCTCTCTATCTATGATAACTACATCCATTCAAATAAAAGTTCCAACTGGTCCACTGCTAAGGCTGATGGGAGATTTGCCATATGCAAGGACATAGTATAAACTGCAGTGAAAAGCCACGAATGTCCCCTGTGAGGCTTCCTAAATGCTAGTTTTTGTTCTCCTGCTGATTCTGCACATTGAAGAGGCAGTGAACTGGGTGCAAATGATTCTAACGTTGCTGTGTTATCTTGCCAAATTACTCAACCACTCTGTTTCCTTGTTTATAAAACTGTGATAATGATATTACCTAATTTATATGATTTTGTGAGGATTCAAAAAGAAGGCAAACATAAAGTACATAGCATCAGGGTCTGTCACTGTATAAGTTATCAGTAATTTTCAACTATTATTAATTTCTATGAGTCATATCTTTCTACTTCTTTAGTGGCTTAGTGAACCTCAAATAAATCATGCTAATCAAGATACACACCAAAGATAAAGTATTAATGCATAGATTTGGCAATGCTTTGCTAGGCCTTAGGTGTGAGGGGGGTATTCCTCAGCCAGCACCAACCAGCCTCATGAAATGGGTCACCTTTTTAACAGTTTCTATGAAAGCTCCACTGCATCCATCTGTATGCTTATTATTGGCTAGAAGTAACTTCTACTGCCTGGGTTGGGGTATGGATAGAGTTGTGGGGAGGAAGGTTCCCCACTCATCACTGCCCCTTCCACCTGATCCATATACAACTAGCTGGTGGATAAAGAGCTCTAAAGACCAGAGATAGCATGTGACTTTGGGATGCTCATGCCAGGATCTGGCAAACAGGAAGTGATCATCACTGTGAACTAAGTAGCACCCTACTTGCCATTAGCACTCCCTCCCTTATCAGGTTGGTTCTCTTGGCCAAGGCAAGTACATGCACCTGGCTGGTATGGACTTAATGTCCTTGGTCACTGTGATCGATCCAGAGCTTTTCACAGTTATCCATATTCAATCAACCATAAGTCTTCCCTGGGTTTTCTTCCATTGGTATCTGGGAGGGAGCATTTGTTTCAGTCCTGGGTTGAGGGGAGAATTAAAAGGATGTAACCTTGGGTTCATGAGTGGCCTATCTGGAGCTGGAGAAGAGGAAAAAAGGGAGAAGTAGAGAGGGAATAAGAGTGGCCCTTGGTCTCTGAAATCCTGGTCCTCCTTCCTTGGTTTCCCTAGGCTGCACTAGTTCACTTTCTGATTAAGTCCTTGGATTGGGCAGCTCTGGGCTAGGTTTCCTTCATATGTATCAGAGGGCTGTACCCATACTATCCCTCACTGAGCAGGGCCCACACTCAAGCTCTACAACTCTTACCTTATCCTCCTCCAGTAGTGAGAATTCTGTCTTTTCCCTGCCAGTAGGCTCCTAAAGCAAGATAGGGCATTATTTTCTCTTGGTCTTGGTTAGACAGGTCAGGGGACCATTTGTAGACTTCACTTTCTACCGTTCCCACCTCTTAAATGGAATGGGGCTATTTCACACCAAGGGATAAGGAAGCCAGCCACCTGCATCATCTTTACCACCAGGTCCTTTGCTCAGTAGCTATCACTCTTCTTATATTTGCCTATGTTACTGTATTTTATATCAACAGCCCAATGAACCTGGGTTAAATTGAAGAAGTTCCCCTTCCAGGGAATACAGCCACTTTTTTTAAGTTCTTATTTTGGTGGCTAAGACAAACTACTTGGCATGGCTATTTTTCCTGTTTTAATTCTCATTTGTAGTTTCCCAGTCAGAAGTGAATGATGGCAAATCACAATCTCAGCATCAAAATCCCCATGTCTCCTGCTTTAATTTCCAAGTCACAAAATAACAGGCACTTCTGACTCATCCCAGAAGGCAGAAGGGAGGGGTTTACCCACTTTCTCCTGGTGCCCAGGTGCACACCCCCCAGCACTTCACACCACTTAAAAGATTCTGCCCAAACTGCCAACAATGTGTTACAAACAAAGCCCTTCCTGAAAATGGATCAAAAACACTTTGTAATGAGTGTAGGAGCCAATTTCAAAAGGGCCAACATCTAACAAAATCCTTAGTTCTGAGTGCATGACACTCAAATAGCCCACTACAGGTTGGGAAATCTTCCCTCCAAATGTTTAAACCAGCAGAAATAGTTTTCTATGCTGAATATACATCTGAAGAATTAGCTTTTATTTACTTCTTTGCATATAGGGTATATATTCCCTGGATGTTCTGGTTTCCACAGTGGGTACATTTTAGAAGGAAGTTATGTAAGGTTTGGGATGATCTTTTGACAATTTTTGGGCAACTGGATCTGAATTCTGTACACTATAGTAGTTCTGCATCTGTGCAGGTGTTTCTCCTCATCTAGAGGCCTTTCTTGACCTCCTCCTTCCAATCCCAACAGATATCCAATCAGCAAATCTGCTTTGTAAGAATAGGGGCCATCCACTGCACAGGGCTAGGCACACAGGGCTTGGGGAAAACGCCTGTTTAAGGAGCTCTGCTACAGGCGGTTACATCCCACTGCCCCAGCACATTTCTGGGCAGATGCTGATGGCTCCAGATGGCAAACCTCATTTCCTTATCTATATACCACTCAACCAAGTGTTCTTTAGCCTGCGACAAGACTCATTAAACACACCTCCAGCCCCGACATCAATCAGGTCCCTAAAGAAGGTCTCAGTACAAGTCTTTCAAAAGACTTTGGGTTGCCTCTGGCTCCTTTCCTTAGGTAGGGTCCTCCTTTCTGTCTTCTGGCCCAACAACAGCCAGAAAGGGCTCCTGAGAAGAAAGATTTCCTTCCATTATGACCTCGCCCAGAGGAAAGAGCCCAAAGACCCTCCTTCCTGCCTCATTTCTAGTCCATTTGTAGATTATAATTCTTGCTGCAGTCCCACCATTATGCCTTCAGCCACGCTGAAGGACATATAGCCCGGGATAGGAGTATAACCGGAGGCGTGTGGTGCCCACCCGTGGTCCTGACAGCCCCTTCCCTATTTCAGGGTTTCTCTTCCAGAACACTCTTGGCTCCAAGCCTCACCCGAGCCTGAGGCGCTGACTCCAGCTCTTGACTCTAGTCTCTATAGGAATACCCAGGCTAAGAAAATCGATAGTGTTAATCGGGAAGCTCTCTACTGGAGGTGCTTCCCTAAAAGCAAAGCACATGCAAAACACTTAAAGTGGGAACTCTGTAATATGTTTCTTTTGTTACACGACCATCACACGTTTGTCCAGAGTTCTGGGCTTTTAAACCACATAAGGTTTTATGTGATCGTTATAAAATCCTTTCATTTCCCAAAGGTAGGGTAGTAAGGATTAAGTTTGACTATTGAAGACAGCTTTGTTGTAAATGGTCTCTAATGTCACAAAGTAGCTTAGAAAGGGAAGCTTATTAAGCAAATTTCTTGGGTTGCAAATCATTAGAAGCAATCACATGTCATGTTCATTTGCTTAACCTGAAAGATATCCATTTAGATGTTTAAGAAACTGTGCAAATTAACGTGGTTCCCAGTGCCCACAAGAAAGCTGGTTGATCTTAAAGAAAATCCAAGGAGTCCCTTGAAAATGTCAGACTGAAATTGAACATACATTCTTGTGGTTTTCCCACTTCTGTAAAAAGTTATTCATGAAAATTCCTACCCAGAGAAGAATGGGACATGATTTGTTAATCTGAAGATGTGAAACCCCAATGGACTCTCACCCATCCAGCCTAATAGTGTGTGTTAGCTTTCCATTGCCATGACAAAATGCCTGAGATAATCAGTTGAAAGGAGGAAATATTACCCCAGTTCACAGTTTGAGAGGTTTCAGTCTGTGACCTGCTGACTCCATGAGTGGGCCTGTCGTGAGATGGAAACGTCATGGTGAGAAGGGTGTGGCTGAGAAACGATGCTAGCCTCATAGCAGCCAGCAATCAGAGAAAGACCATGAGTGAGGAAGGGGTGGGGACAAGATATACCCTTCCCAAGCATGCCCTCAGTGACCCACTTCCACTAATTTAAGTCCTACCTCCTGATGTTTCCAGCACTTCTTAATAATGCTACAAATTATAAATACATCAATGGATTAATTCATTGAGAAAGTTAGAGCCTTAATGATCCAATCACCTCCCATAGTCCCATCTCTGAACATCACTGTGTTGGTGATCAAGCTTTCTACATTTGATCTTTTAGAGAACATTCCTGATACAAACCATGCTGTCACCCTATGGAGAAGTCAGTGATGTGGTAGGACAGTGAGGGGCAGCGTGGAAAGTACATCTCAAATCTCCTGATCTATCTTGAATTTATTACTGTTCCTCATATCTAGCCAAGTCTCTGCTTTGGAGCAATCTTGTGTTCCTTTAGTGGTACAGAGGGAATGTTGACAGGATGAGAGTGTAATGGAACAAGGGAAAGAGACTGGGGAAGCACTTGATGAAAACAATGTAGGATTTATGAAATTATCTTAAAGGGAAGAAATTGCAGCAGCAAATGCAGGCAGTGTGAGTTTTCATTCTGTTCACTGCAGACCCTGAGATATCACATTCCAGGGTCCTTGTCTATCAGACAGCTGGTCCTTGATTGGGGTTTAGCCTTCTTCTTCTTACCCTTTTTGACTCCTGATCCTGGATGTCTCACATGGATCTTCCTTCTTCCCCAGCACAAATGACTTAGTCCTGCAAAAGAACCAGGTCCATGCATGTGCCCTAGATGCTGGCACTGTCCTCTATTTTGTCCACACCTCCTGATGCCTACACTGAATGGGCCTGGGATATCACTCCATAGGCCTTTCTTTCCTGGTGTAGGGAATCAGTTGCTAATTCCAGCTAGTCTCTGATTAATAGCTAAAAATTCATACTAACATGCTTCTCAGACTTTTTTTTAAAGAGTGATGCTCATGTACTAAATGAAGCTTCAGAGTGTACTTGTTAGGATCTGAGTAGGCACTCTGATTCAATCTGGATGTTATTTCTCCTTTTCAATCCTGTTAGAATTCCAGTTCTGATTGGGTCTCTGTAGCAACAGCCTATAATAGGTCAGTTGCATAGCATTAATACTCAGTAGTTTGTTGTTACCCATATGCACACTCTCTAATAGGTAAGGGTGGTCTCCATGTCTGTACGTATAGGGTAGGTTCTTATAAAATTCTTTTCTAGATGATGAAATTGAAGATTGGAGGAGTTGGGTGGATTCATTAAAGTCTCACAGTGACTAATGGCAAACATGTTTCATTTCTCCTGCCATTTTTGTTTAAATGCTTATTTAGAAAACAATGTTGAGAAGGATTCTGAGGCTGTATCCGGGTTCAGCAGAGAAAAAGTGCCTTGATTTGATCATCGTTGTGTAAACAGGGCCTACTTCATCTTTTCCCTGAAGCTAATTTAAACATGCCTCAGAGAAGGCATGGCTTGGGCTGGGGACCTTCAGAGGCTTGATGATAATTTACTGGGCTCATCACAAAACAAACCCTGCTGAGATTCTCTGAATAGTCTTTACTAACAGTGATAACATGTTGGATCCTGCAAGATACACAACCAGGCTATGAGTATTGGCCAAATCCTGGTATGAGTTATAAAATAGGTTAGGGTCAGGCTAAAAGATTTCTTTCAATTAGAATCTAGGAGGTCTGTAAAATGGTGCTTCCAACATGTGATGAGCTTGTGATAGGACCCCTGAAATTGCTGACGAGGACATCTCCCTGAGGCTTCTCCTGTATGTACATCAAGTTAGATACAGTGGTGTCTGTATTCATTTTTCTAGAATGACCATACTAAGTGCCAAAAAACGGGTGGCTTAAATAATAGAAAATTGAAAGTCTGAAATTAAGGTGTCAGTAGGACCATGCTCCCTCTGAAGGCTCACCTCTTCCAGCATCTGGTGGCTTCAGGTGTGCCTGGCTTGTAGATGCCTACACATGGCTTTTTGCTTTTAAAAACACCTGTCCTACCAATTTATGATCTCATTTTAACTTGTTACTTTTGTATAAGTCCCATCTTCAAATCAGGTCACGTTCTGAAGTAAGGAGGAAAGGCCTAAACACGGCTTTTCTGGTGCACATAGCTGAACTTCTGACACATCCATAAACCACCTGCGGCTCACTGAAAAGCAAATGAGACACCCCCCATTGCCTGGGTCAGGAAGACCTCCTGCACTGATGGTTAGAGCTTGCCAGATGCAACAGAGCCTGTGGCCTGGTCCCCATAGCACCAGGTAAGTAGCCCACACAACCCTAAAGTGCAGCCCCAGGTGGGCAGTGGCACAGCTAGGCTAGGACCTGGATTCAGACCTCCTGGATGCACTAGGCAGGCACTTTTCATCTCCTCTCGGGTGGGCGGTCAGTGGTACATGGGCTATGTGTCACGAGCAGGTACACTGAGGTACAGAGCCAAGAAAGAGAAACAGGAATGCACCATCTGCTTCATTTGGCCAGAAGAGCCGCAAAAGCAGGTACGCCCGACCGGCCGGACAGGAGGGCGGGTGCACGACGCCCGACCCTATGCTGCCTGAATCCAGCGAGTTTGCGCAAAGGCTCCGGCCGGGGCCGCATACTGGGCATGCTCCGACCGCGGGGAGCCCCCTGGCAGGGCTCGGTTTTCCTTCCGGCAGTCTGTGGGGCCGCCCCCAATCTGGGTCCTGCCCTGTGCGTCTTGACCCCGCCCCCACGCCGTCCGGAGCGGTCCACTACCTCGCTACGTAGCTTCGCCCGGGCCCCTCTTAGGCCTCGCCCCGCCCAAGTTCCTGCGTGTCCCGGAGGCTCCGCCTTCCCCGTAGGCCCCACCCCCGCCCCAGCACGCTGGGCCGCCCGCGCTCTCGAGTACTTGCGTCTTGGCGCTCTCAGTCCTGGCGACCCGCACGGTATGCAAGTTGGTGAGTTGTCAGGGTTTTCTCCATGCCGGCACAGAGCCGGGCTCTCCGTGGGGAGAGCAGGCTTTCAGAGTCCACGGGACAGTCACAACCCACATGGTCCTGCGGGCGTCCACCCCTCACTCAGTCCCCTCACCCCTCACGGACAGGCCCCTAGTATGCCCCACCTTCTCCCGGGCCTAGCTGCGCTGCGGTGACCGTGGCCTATCGTAGGGGTGGTGGCTATGCCGGGCACTCTCCAGGTGGCCAGCACTTCGAAGGCTCACCCGCGTCCCTGTGCGCCCTCCTGCCTTTCACTGCTGGCTAGTGTGTGAGGTTGCTCTGCCTTCCTGCAGGAAGCTTCCAGAAGTCCCTGCTTGGGCCCTTCTCCCAGCAAACCAGTAATGTGCTCCCTCTGCAGAATCCCATATTTCTTTCTTGCTCGAGGCAGCACTTAGAGGAGGGCCATGTTCCAGAGTCCTCCAGTTATCGTGGCTTATGTTTGTATACATTATGCCCTAATTGTGTCCATAAACACTAAGAGTAAACAAGTGGAGTTGGAGAGCCATTTACACTCAGCACCATAACTCCCAAGTTGGTGATAATACAGTAGAGTAATTCTAAACTATGCATTCCTCACTCATTGAGTTTATCATTTCCTGAAATCTCAATGGTTTTTGCTCCTGTAACTGACTTTCTGTCAGTGGAAAACAAGATTTGTTAAAAAAAAAAAAAGAAAAAGAAAAAGAAAACAGGGTCTGTATATGTGTGTACCCTGTGTGGTTGGACGATTCAGACAGGGAAGCAGGTTTGTCCAGAGAGGGGTCGCCATAGTGGGTGGAGTACAGTGTCAAGATGTTAAACATAAAAAAGTACAAATTAGACTGATTATTATTTTTTCTATATACATATACTGTACCTCTATTATGGTAGAATTGGCAGTGGAATGCAGGATCTTACTCATGCTAAGCCAAGGCTATACCACTGAGCTCCATCCCCAGTGCTGGTTACTTAACTATAAACCCAAGTATAAACCTGTATCATCTCTGCTACAGAAACCCTCCTGTCTCTCCTGTTCATGACGGATGATCAGGAGATGGTTTTGTTATTTTCATGGGTCTCTTAATGGCTAAAACATTAAAGGAGATAAAACAGGCTTAGTACATTGTGGTGGGTGAAAAATGTGAAGAAAACTGTGTCAGGAGCCTAACTGGTAGTCACTGTCATGTTAATTCAGATCCATTATTGGATTATCTGCCAGAACCAAGAGGCTGCAAGTTGGCAGGGGAAATGAGGCGGTGGTAGTAGGGTCTTGTTTCTTCCTGGGTTCTTCCTGAGTTAGAATTTGACAGTAGAGGTATGTTTTAGGATCTAGGGGCTGGAGGAACCAGGCTTCAAGTACACCGCTTTACTAGGGTGCTTTTCTCTGTCAATTTTTTTTTATTGGAAAAAAGTCAATATTATAGTATTGGATTTAACTAATATTAGAGCCCTCTGTATACCTTGAGTCTTGCTCATTGCTAAGATTCCTAATGCATCTTTCTTCCTAGAGCAGGATATGGTGTTCAGGCTCCTCTGAGATCAGGCCCTGCACTGAGGCCTCGTCTCTCACTCATATCTCTACCATCCCATCACTTTGCCTTCTGAGGTGTCCCTCCTAAGGGAAGGGGGAACAGGTGTGCCTCCTGTGCCTACAGTTCCCTAGGAATTTGTTCCTTTTTTCTAAGGAGTCAAAGCATTTGATTTTCTTCAGTATTGGTTAATAAAATCAATTACTGAATTGTTATTTTTCATTTTGCAGTGGACAAACATTTAGGAGCCAGTAATTCAAACCATTAAGACTAACTCTTCTGTTTGTGGGGTATTAAAACTTTGTTCAGTATAGAGCCTATTCTTGATAGAAAATAGAAACAAAACAGTATTTTCTGAATTCTCTTTCTCTTTGATCATCAGTGAATGTTATACATACTTTTCAATTGATAATATTCCAATATCCTCGCTCAGCATCATACCACACTTTAAGAATGTGGGCTGCTTCTGACTTGGAGCTGTTGAATTGTCTGCCAGGTTTACAGGATCATATTGCAATTCACTAGCCTTGGAAGGGATCCAAATTCCAAATTCAAAGTATGGTTTCTGCTGAATGAATAGTGTTTTTGCATCATGGTAAAGTTGAAAAACAGCAAGTAAAGCTGTGTAGGTTGGGAACTGTCTGTGTTTTTAGTTTGATTTTTACATCTCACTCTGACCTGCCCAACTCCCTATTCCAGCTTGAAGTTCCATATCTAGATCTGCTTTTCCTGAGACCTCTGGCTTCTGGTTGGGTCTCAGGTCTCATAAATACACTGAGCTTCTCAGGCTTGGAAAGTCTCTGAGAATCTACTGCCACAGATTTCCCTAACCTTCTGTCTCCTAAATAGGTAGTTCGTGATACAGCTACTTTCTGAAAAAACTGGCATCTTATTGCAGACTATCATTTAAATAAAACTTGAAAGTTTTTGAATGAGAAGCATTTATTTATTTATTTTAAAGAAAAAACAGAGGACAAATGAAACTTTAACTTCAGCAAATTTCATAAGATGAAAAAGGAGGATTGCACACTGCTAATAGATCAAAGAGATAGAAAAGACATTGTAACCAAATGTGGGGCTTGAGCCAAATGTGGTGCTTGATTGGATTTTAGAAAATGTGAAGGTGAACAGTTGAGATTTTATATATATATATACATTGCCATAGTTTCACTAGGTGACTGTGGGTTCCCTGTTAGCTTGTTTACAAACACTTAGAAACAGCTGACATAACACCCCATTATTAGTTTGAAGTGAAAGTGAAAGTGTTTATCTGGGAGTGGGGAAGAAGTCAAAGCTCAATGGGAGGCTGGTTTTCCTTTGCTGGGCACCATAGATTTTCCCATTCTGTTTGTTCTGGAATCCTGGGCTGAACATACATAGATAAAATTTGGAGATACAGTACCATGGTGTGTGTTTCTGGCATTTGAGTAACTGCTGTGTATCTGTTGATCTATGAAAACAGTCTAGTTTTCATTTGACTTAAAAAAAATAACATTAATAAAGAATTTACAGAGGAGGGTTGGATGGTTTGGAGGAAACCATATAATGAATATACTGGAATATATTGAATGACTTACTTCTTCATGTAGCTATTAAAATGAAGAATTAATCATTTTGTAATCTTTGAAGGAATTGTTGGCTTTGGCAGATGAGGCTCATGTCTTGCCAAGGTGGTGTGGTTGCATTGTGCACTGAAGTTTGCCCCTACTAAATAATAAATGGGCTGCTTTAGGGCTACTGACACAGCAATGACACCCTTGGCCACATGTTCAGCAGTCACTTTTTTTCTGTTCCATGAATTGTCATCAGGAGAGTAGGGATCCCCAAGAAACCACATGTCCTGTGTACCCCCACCTGGAATAAACTTACTTGGCCTGTGATGTAGCTCTTGTAAAACCAGTTAAAAATGCTACCCAAACATTATTTATGGCTGTTAAATTTGTCATTGTGTGTATATATATGTAGCCATGAGAAGAATTGTGAGAGAGCCATAAATGCCCAGTATATCCCCTCTCAAATTCTCGAATTTTCTTGTTAGAGTAATTTCCTACCCATAACACTTGTGAAATCAGCACAGTATCCAACCCTAGCTCTGTGGCCCATTCCCAGAAGTCCTGGGGTGACACTGAATGTAGAATCTACCAATGGTGTGGCTCGTAAAAGCAGGCACTTGTTAAATCTATTTGTTTTTATTATAGACATCGATCTGCCAGTCACAATAATGCATTTATGGACATTTTTCTGCAAGCACAGTGCTGGTGGCAGTTTTTACTGACAAATTGAGTCATATGGGTAGCAGTTTAGAAAACTCTTACCTTATTGACAGATTAGGCAATTCCAGCACTGGTTATTTCAGAGATACCTAAATGGTTGAAGAAGGAATGAATCTCAGGGCAATACAGGATATGAGACATTAAATGTGGAAATTAGTAGATAACTGGTAGTTATTTCTCATTTGTTTTTAAACTTTTAGTTATGTGTTAGTGCCAATCAAAAGTTCTGCGAGTGGGGAGCCATCAATGTTACCTTCAGGTTTGGCTGTTGCTGATTTGTAAGAGCCACCCTGAACTGAGTTTCCACAATGCTCACAATCCAGCCCCTTAGATGGGTTGCTCTCCGTGAGGTAGGATTTTCACTGGAAACAGTAGGGCAGTGTTCTTACAAAGGTGTCCAAGCCCTGATGACATCAGAATTATCTTGAGTTCCTGTTCAAAGATATATTGTAGGGCTCCTTGGTAGACCTATAGCATCAGAACTTGAGGACCTATGTCTTTGCAGGATCCCCAGGAGATTCTGCTCTATCATAATACTTGAGCACCTCCAGGAGTCTCTTCTGATTGCTTGGGAATGAGTGCTTGCTAGCCCAGACAAACTCCGAGTTCTCTTTCCAGCTGGATCCACTTGTAACCAGCATTGTTCTAAGTTGCTTGTACATATGGATCTGTGTATGGTTTTGTAACTCCTTAGAGACATGTGAATCTCTTCAAAATGCAAACCCAACATGTTATCATAGCATTATAGTTTTCGGTTTTGTGGTTATAACAAAAGATGCAGATGTTACCAAAACTTTGGCATCAGTTTTACAAACAAAGTGAAGCATGAACAGCCGTAGTGTATTTTTCTCCTCTTTGTCCTTTTGGGTGGATTATGTTCCTTTTTTACCCCTCTGGGTAGATGTATTTTTATGTCTCAGTTGAGCATTAACTTTTGAATACACAACTGAATATATTTTTGTGGAACTAAGTGGAATTTTTAAAATAGTACATGCTGGAATTGTGGGCGGGGAGAAAAATGGATGTGGTGCTGATGGTGATAGTTACTAGCTGGTGACTTGAGGCAACTTTTAACCACCTATCCCCAGATGCTCCCTCATCTATTGGATGGGGGTGATCCACTTATTCTGTCTACCTGAATAAGTAGAAGTGCATGAAATAATAAGTGAATATTTTTAAAGTAAAAAGCACTACCTGGATAAAATCTTAATTTGATCTCAGAGAAAGATAAAACTGGAAGAGGGTGAAGAATCATTCAGAATCATTATTTTCCTTCAGTCTGATCAGCATGCTCATTTCCCTCTAGTGCAATAAACGTCTTTTTTCCCCCTGGTTCCATCACAATCTTTGTTTCCCTGTAGTCCACACAGAATGCTTGTTCCTTTTAGTTCAATCAGTTTGCTTGCTTCCCTCAGTCAGCATCCTTGTTTTCTTGTAGTCCAGCTGGAATCCTTGCTTTACAGATTCACGTATGCCAAGCTCTCACAGAAGTGTTAGGATAGTGGTTACTGGTGGAATGCCTGGAGACAAGATTGCACTGGTTTGGACCTGGCTCTCCTGGTCACTATCTATGACCTTAGGTAAAGTTACTTCAGTTTACAAGGCTTTCCTTCCTTCAAGGTAGGTCTAGATGACCTCCCCCAAAAGCCTCATGCAGTCATAGGGTATTTTTCAGAGGTGGCTGAATCTAGAGTATGTGGTTGATTTGTAGTGCAATGCTGGGATTAAGGGTACTGGGATTAAGGATGGGTGATTGCCGGCTCAGTCCTCTGATTGGATTCGCACCACTCTAATCCCAGTAGACTGGATACAAGATAAGGGATAGAAAGAGGCTCCTCCCTCTCTCTTTCTCTCTCTCTCTCTCTCTCCCTCCCTCTCTCCCGTTGCTTTTGCTGTCTTCTACCATCATGAGCTGTTGCCCTTCTGCCATGTGCCAGCTGATTATGCTTGAAACCTCTGTGAACTGTGAGCTAAAATACCATTGCCTCTTTAACTTTGGATGTCAGGTATTTTGTCTCAGCAGTGAGAAAAGTGACTTAGTCAGTAGGGCTGATGATGTTTGTGAGATGTGAAATTATCAGATTGAGGGATCATACTGGGCCCAGCACCAGTGAGCCCTAAGTAATAATATTAGTTTGTGTTTATTAGTGCTTCATCACAAAACTCTTCTTGGTGGAGTCAGAACAAGAGAAAGTCAGCCATGTCATTCTACCTCCAGTGTATTTAGAGCATGTGGTAGCTCTATGCTAATTTGGCAGGTTTGTAAAACTTCTTTTGATTGTAAGGAGATGGTTTGCTTTGCCATGAATACCTGCTTTTTTAGAGTAGATGATGATTGCTGCTGAAGTGCCTGGCTGCATTGTGGTTCCACTCAGGTGACTGAATTCAGAATGTTCAAGTGTATGCCATGATGGTATATTTGTGCCTTAGGGCCTAGAACAGTAGGTGAACTTCATGTGTGTTCCTAGTGGCACCTGCTATCTCAGACAGCCCCTGTTACTGTCTCTAGGAGGTATGACACTACTAGTTTGTTAAATTGAAAGAACTTCCAGAAGGACCAGACACAGGATCTGACATGGTGGCAGTGGCAGTGCCACCAGCATAGGACAGTGTTTTCTCATGTGTGACTGCTCATAGTACAGTAGCCAGGGACCACTCAGGCTCATTGGTTAAGCTTTGTCAAACAAAACACAACAATGATATGCAGTAATTTGTGTGTGTGTGTGTATGTGTGTGTGTGTGTGAGTGAAAATAGGCCTTATTTGGGGGTATCTCTTTTCCCAGATATAATGATTCATTTCATCCACGCTAGCAGTGTTAGTAAAGGTACTCATTGCTGTACATAGATCATCTTATGAAATCCTCAGAATTGTCTGAAGTATGTTATATACTTTTAGTGTCTTTGCTGGATGTGGAAGAACTGGGTTTTGGAGAGTTTGAAAAAACTTGGCATGAAGTACATGGGATAGGGGAGAATTTTTTTCCCCACCCAGATTTATTTTGTAACCACATGTGAGCTTTTTACCATTGTGTCACACTGCCTTTGCAATGGTGAGACTGAGAAGGTATTAGAAGTTCTTTTCATTGCAAGATAGGTTATAAACACATGTATGAGTATTTTAGTTGAGGTTTTCTAACATCAGAGTCACCAAGCATTGTCCTTAGCATTGTGGGAAAAACAACACCCAAGTCTATTGCCACTACTCACAACCCCCAATGAAAATTACAGTACTATAGTGGGGTTTGAGTGCTGGGCAGAGTTAGTAAAATTGAAACTCTGACTGCTACCTTTGCTGTTTATGCTTACCCTACACCCCATTTAAGAGTGGAGGATCAGTGTTATGGGGCACAGGAAGGATAGGGAGCATCTGGAGTGCCACCAATGTCCCAAGAATTATTCATCTGCCTTCTCACATTACTGTGGGCCAGGGACTCTCGTCGGATTCCCATCAAAGCATTTGATGAGAATTCTCCAGTTCCCCAACTGGCAGAAAACGTGAGACATTCTGGACAGAGCAGGGGGAATGCAGACTGTAGGGTGCATTTAGGCACCTGTCAGCAAGTGATTGAGCTTGGATAGGGTGTGGGGGTGGCTGGAATAGAAGGTTGAGGTAGTAAGGGGGCAACTCCTGGAAAGCCCAGCTACAGTGCTCTGGGATCTTTTCCCTAGTCCTTTGCAAGTGGGAATACCAGGCTGTCAGAATTTTCCATAGAAGGATACTTGGCCAATATGTGTACCAAATGAAAAGATTGGTGGCAGCAGCCCTGGCAATGTGCTAGACAGCTCCATGGGTATCATTGGGAGTGGTCTTGTAGTCTTACTGATTTGAGTGTTGAGTGTGGTCGAAAGGGGACATTTAGAATCATTTTACTTATTGAGAAGAAAACATTTAGTGTCTATGTCTTTTTTTTTTTTTTTCTTTTTTGCACACCTTTTTTAAGCACCTAAGAACACTCTGACTCTGGAACGATAATCAGCACCTCTGCCTTTTGGGTTGTGAGGTGGGAGGTTTCCTTGTTTTAACTGTTCATTCAGGCAGAAATGTCAGCAGGGAAGAAAGAGGCTCATTAACAGGCACCTTCTACCCCCAGCCTGCACTCCACAGGGGGCAACCTGTACTTTCTGCAGGTAGCAGTGAAATCTTTAAAATCAAACTGGCAAGCTTTAGGTGTACATTCGCATCAGAATGCAAATTAACAGTAAAGTGTGCACTTAGTTGCCTTAGATTATGACTATGGCATGTCTTAGCTGGATGGGTGCTTAAGTGTATCCCCATGGGGCTCCCCTGGTGGTTTCTGGTTTCTACAACATAAATACATTTGTGTTGTAAGTTGTGGTCATGAAGACAAAGCAGCAAGTTTGGCTTTCATTTTTGTGGATAGGGTGTGGTTAATGGTTGAAGATGTTGAAGAAAGCTCCTTTGAGCAAATAGCTTTTGAGTAGAGGTCTTATGACGAAAGATGGACAGTCACACAAAGATCTCAGGGAAGGAACAGCAGCTGTGGAGTCCTTGATGGTCATAGGTGGCTATGTTGTAAGGATAGACAGAAGGACAGAGTAAGCTCAAGGTGGGAATTCAGGCCACTAGGCACTGCAGGTCTCGATGCTGGAGACTGGACAGGTTCCACTGAAATGGAGCTTCAAAGTTTTGACATCCTGAGATTGTCACCTAGTTAAAATAATGGTAACAGAAACAGGCCATCAATGACAGGGAATCAAATGAGAAAGCATGTTACATCCTTAGTATCGTGCATCATAGGAGTTGTGTATGATAGGATGGTGTCTAGTGTTACTCTTATTGGTAAGGCTTTTAGCACTCAAGGGAAAGTTTCTAGAATAATGGGCAAAAAAAAAAAAAAGATATATATCCAAAAGTTACTGAAGTTAGCCAGCTATCCCAAAAAGACCCATGTGTACTCTTCTTATTGTGCAGAAAAATTTGTTTCTGTCACTGTTTTGTTTTCATCAGATTAAGCTGTTGAGTCAGATGGATACAGAACGTTATGTTGGTGTGCTTGCTGATTAACATGTGCTCTGGGGCCGGGGGTATAGCTCAGTGACATAAGTGCCTGCCTGGCAAGCACAAGGTCCTGAGTTCAATTTCCAGTACAAAAACAAACAAACAAACAAACCAAAAACATGCTCTAAGCCTCCTCCATTCCATTAATTCTTGGGCCGAATGGGACTCAGAGGTGGTCAGATATCTAACTCCAAGTGGGGAAGCCAGGTGAGGTTGTTCCCGGGATTCTGTTTCTGACATTTGCTGCCAAAGCTGTTACTTTGAATGTATGTGCAGGCTCTAAAGTTAGGTTAATGTTCTTAAAGTTCAATGTTGTCCACCCTGTTGACTGTGTAGTTTCCTGAGTGGGAAAAGGACAGTCTTTGGTAGACACTGCATTCCTTCTGCAGTGGGGACCAGCTCTTTGTGGAGATGTAAGTTTTTCAGTGTTAAGCAGAGAAAGTCCTAGGCAAGTGGGGAAAGTTGGTTACTCTGACATACTCACTCCAGGTTATTACTGGACATTATTGCTATTACTCTGCCACTAGCCTGAGTCCCCATGGCCAGCTTGAATCAAAATCATAGGTTTTCTTTTTTGCACAAAAGCATGGACTTTAAAGACCTCTTCTTGGCTTTTGGAAAGAACATTTATTTATTTTTGCCATGAGAATAATTTGAACATTTCCAAGAGCCTCTGATACTTTGTGTTAGACTGATAACTATTGCTGTCCTTGTGGTATTTTTTGGGTTGTCACTCCAGAAAACCTCCAATGATCACAGTCCTTATTTGTTCAGTAGTTTTCCTGTCTTGTGTGTAGAGATCTCTTGCCATGACTCCCTTCTTTGGGTCTAGGGTGCTTTTCCTACTAGCCATTGAGGGTTGTGACTGTGAAAGTGGTAGATTCTTGGGAACGTTTGAGCTCTTCTTTGGTATTGACCAGAGGATGTATCTTGGGTGAGTGATGTACTTTGGTGGAAGACTGGCATGAAGCAACTCCCAATTGCTTGTGCTAAAACTGCTGCCTGGCCAGTTGTAGTGGTTGGATGCGAATTTGTACCCTGAAGTTGATTTGGCATGATTTGGTACTGTGGGATGCTGTCTCAGGCTCCTGGGACTGACATGGGAAGGAGGGTCAAGTCTGGAAACTAGTAGGTAGTGGTGCCTTCCGGCAACCTCCACCTGGGTCATGGGTCAGAGTGAGACCCTCTCTAGGAGTTGAATTCTGTTGGGTGCTTGTTGGTCTGGCATTCGTGGTGAGGATATTCTTATTTTATGTCCTTTCTCTGCAAAAGAAGACAATTAGCAGCAGCCTCAGCTACTCTTGCACTATCTCCCAACAAGTTTCTCTATTCTATTCCTGAGAGCACCTGGAAGCTTCTGGGAATGCACAACCTCATGCCAAAGTAAAGGGTGGGCCTAGCTGCCCATCACAGGAAGCTGCTTTAGGGAGGAGGAATGAAATGATTAAAGCTTGGCATACAGACACAGAGAAAATAGAGTTGGCCTCCTTTGTGTCACTCTCACCTCTGTTTAAGTCTAGTAGACATGTTCTGGCTGACCTCTCTCTTCCCTTGGGCACAAGATGAAGTGAGTTTGTACAGCTCTGCACTCAGGTCTGATGGGTTCTTTGTCTGGAGCTTGCAAACATCAACCTTTGTAGTAAGGTTGAATGGGTAGGAGAGCCAAGTTCCCCTCTCTTTTCAGAGTTCCCCTCTGCCTTAGCCTTGGGGATCTCCTCTAACACCAGTCTAAACATAGACTCACCATACTTTCTTCCCCCTTCAACCTCCCCAAGTCACTTCAGCCCCAAATCTTCCCCCTCAGAGATACCACACTTGCCATGAGAACAAATAAAACATTATTCTCATGGCAAACACTCAGTAAACCACTCTATTTTCTGCTTTACTATACTGCTTTTATCTTGCGATGCTGGAATTCTGGATTAGAAGTCCTCCAAGGCCTGGCTTTATAGAAGACAGGGTACAAGGTGCTGTGAACTACACTGTGTCCCCAAATTCAGAGGTTGGAGTCCTAATTCCAGTATGGCTGCACTTGAAGATGGGACCTTTAAGAGGTCATTAGGATCAAATGAGGTCATAGGAGTGAGGGCCTAATCTAGCAGTATTGGTGCTTTGAAGGAGAGAAGGGAGCTCTCTCTCTTCCCATCTGAGGGCACAGCAGGCATCTGTCTGAGTTAGGAAGGGAGCCCTCTGCAGAAATGAAGTAGCCAGAACTTTTATCTGAACTGTGAGTAGCACCGCCTGAGAACTGTGAGAAGATAATGTCTTTTATTGAAGCCACCCTCTGTAGTATTGTATTATGGTAACCTGAACTGACCAATACACAGGCACAATGTAGACTAAAAGTTCATTGAAAAGCCAAAACTTGCCGGGGTTGTGTATAAGGTTGGAATTTTGGGATGAGGATACCTTTGTAATCAGATGATGCTCAAAAGTCATTGTAGTTTAGCTCCTGGCATCCCCAAAGATGTGAGTGTGTACAGGGGTAAAAGAAAACAGAATGAGCAGAAACCCAAATCTGATTACCAGTAACTGTAGTAGTTGCAGAAATAAGATGTACCAGGTCAGACTAGGAATACCTAGAGGACTGGGTTGTGGAAAGGCCTGGTGTTTTGGGGCACTGGGTAGATGCATAAGCTTTGGAGTCACCCAGGCCCCAAAGGGAAGCAGAGGCAGGAAGAAAATACCAGCTGTAATGTTGGGTGACTAGTTTTTTCAGCACAAGGGCAGACCAGGGATTCAGTCTAAACTGCGTGGTTGGGATTTTTTTTTTTTTTACTCCTTGAGATTGGTCTGTTGAGACTCTAATCCAGTCAGAAACAACAAGACTAATCTGACCTGCTCCAGAAACAGTGAGTGGCCATCTTCTTCAACCCCCAGTTGTGATTCTCAAAAATGTACAGTTGACTACTCTCTTAGCTGTGCTTCTGCTCTTATATCCCTCTTCCCTTCTAAGTATATTTTCAGATCTCTCTTGATCTAGAGACCTAGAAAGACATTTCTTCCTGAAGGCTGCTGGCCCATACCTGTGCCATATCAACCTGCATTGAATCTAGGTTATTGATGAGGAGATTCTCCAACTCACTGGTTTATTTGGTGGATTGTAGATCTGCAAATTGTATCAAACCCATGGGAATTTTTAGGACTGTTGCAAAGAAAACTCAGACTGTGAATTTTTTCCTGATAGATCTTGCCGTTGCTGAACCTCCCCTGGCCCTGTATGCCCACCGTTTAGACTAGCACCATGTTCCTGCGACCCTGTTTTGGGGTCCAGCTGTTGCCCAGAGAGAGAATGGTGTGGTTGGAAGCAGAATGTTGTGGTTAGTACAGGTGAAACCAGAACCCTGGATTGGGATATGTGTTGTGTTGTGTATCATGCTGTTAATCTTTAAGATGTGGACTTGAATTCTTCTTAGTTATCTTTTATTTATTTATTAACATGGCTATGTTTGTTGTTTAATTCCATAGTGAGAGTTTCTAAGAATATGATTAACCTTGAGGGTCATCTTATAATGTAATTATTAATGATTGATTCTGCTTATCCTTGAAATCAATGGAGTGGCATAATGGTTTAGTATGTAGTTGGGCTTGATTTCTTATGTTTCATAAACATGATTCTGTGACAACAGTTGTTATCAGTTTACTACTCAGTACATGTTTGATACATCTGAAGTGTATGATTAATTTTGTATAATTATTTTGATATGTAGCATTCCTTACATGACGTATGTTAATGTGGCAAATAGTATTAATGTCTCCTGCCACTAATAGTTAGGGTGGGGATGTATAGTGATTGATCTTCCTGGGAGTGCTGTAATGTAAAAACAATTCAGCTGTTGGAAGTATATTTTACAAGTGTGCATTGGGCCTTTGGGATGTTATATTGAAAAGCCCAATTGTATAGTTACCATGGGAACTCAATTAGAATAGATTGCTTGACTTTTTTTTTCTGTCTTTCATCTTGACCAAAAATCTAATGTATTTTAAATGTTTTCATATGGCATTGTATTCCTATACTGATTTGCTATGCCACAGGATTCTTTTTCTTTACCCCTGACTTTAAGCTGATGTAGTGATAAGTTTTCTGGTAGAGCTTTTCAGGAAAGTCTCCTAAAAAGATATAATCAAACTTTTGTGGTATAGTTTACATAGGTAGGATGATAGAGGTGGGAGGCAGTAGAAAGTATTTTAAAAGTGGGCGTCTTCTGATAACAGCAGACAAGGGCCCTCGTGATCCTTCTCAGGTGCAGGATGCAAGTGTATTCCTCTAGTTTCTTCATGTGTGCATTTGGGGCTTTAGGTCCCTAAGAGGCCTGTAGGTTGCAGAGGTCAGTCTATAGATTGTTGGTGGACTTCTACCAAATTACTAGTCCTAAAATTCTTTGGTCTCAGAGCTTTATTACACTCTTAAAACTCACTGGGAATCTCAAAGAGCTTATTAAGCTATCTATCTATCTATCTATCTATCTATCATCTATCTATCATGGTTTCCTTGGAATGCTTAGTTCTAGGACTTCCCTTGGACACCAAAACCCAAGGATGCTCAAGTCCCTCATATAGAGTGGCATAGTATTTGCATATAGCCTATATGCATCCTCCCTAAATCATCTGTAGATGTCTTATAACACTTACAATAATGTAAGCAGTACCTAAGTATTATTTAGGAAGTCATATTCAGAAAACAATCTCAACATGTTAAGTGCAGACACAGGTTTTTCCCCAGTATTTTCAACTCATGGATTGAAATCCTTGGATATGAAGGTATGGAAGGCAATGTGTATTGTTGTTTCCTACACTGGAAATTAACATTGAGAAATTTAAAAATATTTATTAATTCACTTAAGCAAATATAAACTTACTAGATTTTTGCATAATATTTTAAAATGAAAAGTAGTTATTTTTTTGTGAAAAGCAATTAGTGAGAGAAGCGTTAGCAGTTTACCTTTTTTCCAAATATTTTTAATTTTTAGGAGATAGCTAGATTCTCATATCTGCTTCTTTTTTTTTTTTTTTTTTTTTTTTTTTGAACCGGGGATCGAACTCGCAACCTCAAGCTTGCCAGCTGCTTCTGTATTCAGTATGTTATGATACAAGGGCTGATCGAAAGTACAGAGTGGGTTAAAACATTTATTACAGTAAAAGAAACATTTCCATTAAATCTCTCTCAAAATACTTCCCCTCACTTTGAACACACTTATCCCATAGTTTTGCTGCTTTCTGAGGCAGTTCTGGAAATTCTCTTTTTGTGGGTGTCTTTATGAGACATGATCAAAAATATGATGAGTGCTGTTTCCAAGTGCCATCCACAGAAGGGAAGGCTTGTAAAAGCATTACAGTGTGTCCTCAATTCACTGGATCTAGTACTCTGAGACTTATGACTCTTCCCCAAAGTCAAGTATAGTAAACATTATTTTTTTTAACATTTTGAATCAGGATAGTGAGGCAGCCATGACTGTACACCTGAAGATGTCATGAAAGAGGAATTTCAGACCTGCTTTGTAAAGTGGCAAGAACAAGTGTGTTCAAAGCAAAGTGAGTAGTTTGAAGCAGGGAGATTTGTTAATGTATCATTTACTATGTTAAATTAAAAAAATTAAGCATTCATAATATTGTTGAATCACACCACATATATTGTTTTGGCGGAAGCCTATCAAGTGAATCTGGCTGCACTCAGATAAACAGTTAGGAAAGGGAGCAGCATTTTAGTACCTTTTCCAAATCTCTGTGGATGTTCTCTGACCTCCATTGGAATTGAACAAGTGGTAGTTTCTTGAAAGTTTGGTGCAGTGTAGATAAGAGTCTGAGCTCTTTTTAGGGAACTGTTTAAAATCTATTCCATGAAAATCCAGTGTCTTGCCTCTTGGATGATTTTGTTGTGTTATTTGTTGGTCTTATGGGAAACATTGCTTCATTGAGTTACACAGATTTTCCAAATATTGGCATATTTCATGGTACAAGATTAAAAATCATGTTTGCCAATATTATCACTTTTTTTCTCCTTAGAAAATTTTCAGTATTGTTAAGCTGTGGTGATGGTTTCAGGTTCTCCAGGTTTAGTCATAATTTGAAAGTTTTTATCTGTCCATCAACAGCAAATACTGTCACTTGTGTTTTGTACAGCAGTAGCCTCACTTTATTCATTTTTGAGTGAATATCTGTAGATATGCAAGTCTGACGTAACATTGATTTTGAGTCATTTGTATAGGTAAAGCTTTTGTTCTAAGGAAAACAGCCAGTCGATCTCAGATCCTCACAGCATTCTTCTGGACATAACCATTATTTTCAGTTTGAAGTATAAGTACTTGGAATTCTCACTTGACTACTGACTTATAAATAATCAAGATATAGTGACATCCACAAGTTTGGTGCCTTTGTCAGTGAGCCTGCAACTGTGCATTGTAGAGAAACATAGGACCATTATCTTTGTATTTGGTGCTTCTCTCTTGGTTCTTGCTAAAGTGTCAGCCATTTGCCCACCACTGCTTTCTCATCATCCCTCTTTCGCCAGTAAGTGTGTTGTTAGCAATATGTTTTTGATGGTGTCTCCTATAGTTTAGACCTGGAATGTCCCCAAATAGCCCATATGTTAAAGGCCCCAGGGTGGCGCTCTGAGGAGACTGCAAAACTTTTAAAAGGAGGGACCTAGTGAGAGGTCTTTGGTTATTGGAAGTGTGCCCTTGAAGGGGACTGTGGAATCCCTGAACCTGTCCTCTTCTGAGTCCCAGCCATGAAGTGAGCATCCTTTCACAACCACTTGCTCCTGCTGCAGTGTGCTGCTTCATGACAGGCCCAAAGCACTGAACCCAACTAACCATGGGTAGAAACCTCCAAAACTATGAGCCCAAATAAACCTTTCCTCTTTATAAGTTGATTATCTCCAGTATTTGTTATAGTAGCAGACAACTGACTAATACTGTGCCTATCAGATTGAAGATGTTTTACTCCTTTATGGTGTTAATGTGGTGAGTTACATTGACTGATTTTCATATATTAATCCAAGTTTGTATTCTTGGATAATCCCCAGTTGGGCTTAATATATTTTTCTTTGTCTGTGTTGCTGGAATCAGTTTGTTATACTTTTGAGGATTTGTGTGTCTGTGTTCATGGGAGATATTACTCTGCAGCTTTTTTGATATGTCTCTCTGCTTTATTGGGCTACAAATGAAGCCTCTGTTATTTGGGGTAAATTTTTATACTACTTATTAGCCTAATGTTTATTAGGCTTTACCAGTGAAGCCATTTGGGTTTGAAGCTTTCTTTGTGAGAACATTAACTACAGATTTTAAAAATAGTTATAAGGATGCTTAGGTTACTTATTTCTTCTTGAGTAACTTTTTTTTGGATTTTGTGTTTTTAAGGAACTTGACCATTTCATCTAACTTGTTGAATTTATTGGCTTAAAATTGTTTCAGTAGTACTTCAATATCTTTTACTATTGTAGGATTTTGGTCATGGCCATGTTTTTATTACTGATACTGGTAATATGTATTTTCTCTATTTTTTCTTAATTGGTCTAGGTAGAGGTTTATCAATTTAATCTTCAGAAAACCAACTTTTGTTATCAGTGATTTTTCATTCTTTTTTCTCTTTTATTGACTTCTGGTCTTTATTATTTCTTTGTGCTTCCTTTGGTTTATTTTGCCTTTGATTTATTTAATTTTTAGCTCAAGATGGACAGTTAGGTCACAAGTTGACTTTATTTTTGCTCATATAAACATTTAATGCTAAAAATTCCCTGTAAGTACTGCTTTGGCTGTCGTCCACAAATTGATATCTTGCATTTTCATTTATCACTGTGCACAATATTTTACACTCTCCCTTGTGATTTCTTCTTTAGTGTGGGTTGTTTGAAGTGATGCTTTGTTTTCAAATATCTGGTGTCTTTCTCCATCATTTTCTAATATTGATTTCCCTTGAAATGCCTTGCCTTGTAGTCAAAGAAAAGCACTTCTGTGAACTCAGTTTTCCTCCATGTGTTGAGGGTAGCTTTTTGGCCCAGAACTTGACCCATTTTGAGGAATGTTTGTGGACATGAGTGTTCTGTGGTTTTTGGTGGAGTGTCCTTTAAATGTCAGAGGAGGCAAGTTTGTTGATAGTATTGTTAAAATCTTCTATATATTACTGATTTTCCGTCTTCTTTTCTTATAAATCATCAGGGAGTATTGCAGTCTCTTCCGTCGTAGGAGATTTATCTGTTTCCCATTTTTGGTTCTATCAGTTTTTGCTTCCTCTATTTCAGACCCTTATTAGGTGCATAGATTTGGAATGCTTATGGTCCTTTGGTGAATTTACCTCTCTGTTCTTAGGAACTGGCCTCCTTTAGTCTTGGTAACAGTCTCTAGTTTGAAGTTACTCGTTTCATATTAAAGGTGTCATTTGTCTTAGTCATTTTATCATCTCTGGGACATAATACCCAGCACCTACAACTTAAAAGGAAAAAGGTTTATTCTGGCTTGTGGCTTCAGCCCATGGTCTGGCTCTGAAGCAGGAAAAGGATGAAAGAGGGCCATGATAAATGAAAAGATGCTCAATCCATAGCAACCAGGAAACAGAAAGTGAACAGAGGAGCCTGAGGAGATGGAGGTACGCCCTTTTAGGTCACTACCTCAGTGACCTGCCTCTTCTGAACGGGCCTGCTTCCTGACAGCACGTTTAGCTATGGGTTCATCAGTGGATTAATCCAGTGATGAGTACAGTGCTCCCATGGCCAGTGCCATTTCAAAAGCTCTGTTGTGAACACATGTGACTTTTGGAGCACATCTGGGTCTAAACAACACCACTCTAGTTTTCCTTTGGTTATTATTGCTAAGATAGATATTTTTTCATTTTTTACATTCAGCCTATTTTTGTCATTATATTTAACATGTGGTTCTTTTAGGGAAAAAATACAGCTGGCTCTTGCTTTTAAAACAATATAATGTGACAGTGTCTTTTTAAAATTGGATTATTTAGATTATTTATATTTTATATAGTTCATTTTCTGTTTATTCTATTTGTTCATTTGACCCTGCCCTTTTCCTGCCTTCTTTTTGATTAAATATTTTTTAGCAATTCTAATTCAACATTTTATTTATGCCTTTGACTTATTGGCTGTTTTTCTCTTTTTTAGTGAACACTCTAGAATTAGAATGTGTCATGTTATTATCATAGTCTGCATTCATATGATTCAGTACACCTTGACATGCAGTATAAAGGTTAACAGTCTACCTCCATTTCTTGCATCCCATTTTTGTTGCATTCATTTTGTTGCTATTTATGTAATAGACTTCAAACTGTATTATTGTTAATTTTGCTTTATACGGTAAGCTATCTTTTAGGATTAAACTAGAAAAAATTTCTATGCTTATATATTTATTTGAATGTTTTTTATTTCTTGAGCTCTTTTCTTTGCAGATCCTAATTTCAATCTACTATCTTTTTGTTTGTTTGTTTGTTTGTTTGTTTGCCCATGTTTCCCCATTCACAATACAGACAAGGCACAAGGCCCGGATTGAGGTGTATGTGGGGCAGGTTTAGTCTTGCTCCTTTTTCTATACATCAGTGTAAGAATACTGCCTGTGGTAAGCACCAGGAGGCATTTTAAAAAAAAAAAACCTGAAGAACACACTAGAATTTTTTGAGTGCACATCTGCTGGTATAAGAATTATCTTGCTTTTGCTTTTATTTTTTGAAAAAGGCTTTTATTTCATATGCATTTTTGGAAACGTCTTCTTTCTTTAGAATTCTAGGTTAACCATTTTTTTCTCTTTTAATGCTGTAGAGATATTCCATTGTGTCCTGCCTTGCATAGTTTCTGATAATCATTTTTTGTCACGTTAAATCTGTTCCTTTTTTGTGTCTCCCCATCTGCCTCCCCCACCCCAACTACTTTTACGATTTTTCTTTCTCACTTGTTTTTAGCAATTTGACTATCTGCCTTGTGTAGTTGTCTTTATAATTGTTTTGCCTGGATTTCATTGAACTTCTGCATCTGAGGATAGTTTTTTTATCAGTAAAATATCAGTTAATATTTCTCTAAATTTTTCCGACTTCTTTTTTGGGGGGATGTTGGTTGCATTTATACTGGACTGTGTTACTTTGTCCAACATCTCACTAATGTCATTTTCATCTTCCATCTTGTTTTCTTTCTGAGCTTGACTATTTTAAAAAATCTTATATCTTTATTGCCACTTATTTTAGTTTTCCTGCTATATCTGTTAATCATATCAGATGTATTTTTCAGTGTATTCTGCATCTCTCAAAGTCTCATTTGGCCTTTTTTGTGTGTCTTATTTCTCTAATATTTCTCTTTTGTGGGCTTGGTTCTGTTGAATGATTTTCTTCTATTGTAGATCCTCACTTCTTTGTTTATGTATTAGTTTTTAATTGGATCTTGGATATTGAAAATTTTGTTGTGAACTTTGTTCTCATATAAATAAGTTACTCAAAATTGTTTTGTTTGTTAAGCTTTATTTTAAGCTTTGTTAGGATGGGCCTAGAGTGAATTTTAGTCCAGAGATACTTTTGCCTGACTACTCAGGCAATGCTTTTATTTTATGAATAAATTTGTATATGTGTGTTTGTGTGTGTGTGTGTGTGTGTGTGTGTGTGTGCTTGTGTGTGTGCTTGTGTGGCTATATCTGTCTATCTATATCCATCTCCAACTTATGATGATGTGGCTCACAATTTTTCAACTTTGCTGTATGTGTGAGAAATATCCCCATGAAAATTGTAAAGTGCCTTGATATAAAATAAAGCAGCTCTGAGATCTTTATTTGATGAATGTGGTATTGTACAACTTTGTCCTAGTGAGGATATAAGATGATCACAGCTCTGCCAGTGCTCAGTAATTGTTTGGCCTGCTTCTTTCCAGGCAATTGCTCAGTACTTAGGCAGAGACTCACAGACTCTTCCGCTGATTCCTGAAACTCTCTCCAAATGGGTCCTTCCTCTCTGGTACTCTGCCCAAGATTCTTGACATTTTGTTCTTTCCAGTCTTCATCTTGGTGAGACCACCATCGTTTCACTGTGGCTACCCAGGCCATGTCCTGAGCCAGTGGCTCACTTCACTTCCTTTCTCTTAGCGGTCATAGTACTTGGCTACTTTGTCCACTGTTTGGAAAATATTGTGTTAAATACTTTATTTTACTTGTTTGGTTTGGTTCCTGGTACTCCATCATGGCTAGAAGAGTAATTCTGCACAAAAGTTGTAATGGAACCATGTTAACACAAGAGATGCCAGCTGGGTTTCCACACGACTGAGATTGCTCACTTTAAAGTGGGTCCTGTGGCCCCAACCCCAGACTTTTTACTTTCAGACGACAGATGTAAGCTCTCACTGACTGATATTTAAGAGTGTCTATCTCACTAATTAAAGTGGTACCTCAGCTCATGAACTTCATTCTTTCCACCATTCTAGTCACAAACCAAATTGGATGAGAACCAAAATCAAATTCAGTGGTTAGCTTCAGTGTTGACTTTATGGGGAAATTTGATTTGGTTATCATTCAATTTGTTTTATGACCAGAATCATGGAAAGAATTAAGTTCATAGCTGGGCATGGTAGCGCACGCCTTTAATCCCAGCACTCGGGAGGCTGAGGTAGGTGGAGCATTGTGAGTTCGAGGCCGACTTGGGCTACAACGTGAGCGCAAGGCCGGCCTGAGCTACATAGTGAGACCCTGCCTCAAAAAACCAGGGCCGGGAGTTTGGCTCAGTGACTTAAGTGCCTGTCTAACAGGTGCGAGGTTGTGAGTTCAATCCCCGGTGCCGCAAAAAAAAAAAAAAAAAAAAAAAAAAAAAAAAAAAAAAAAAAAAAAAAAAAAAAAAAAAAAAGAAAGAAAGAAAGAAAGAATTAAGTTCATGAACCGAGGTACCACTGTATGGGTTTCAAATATTTCAAAGAGCAACAGTTTTCAAGAAACTTAAATTTTTCATCTTCTTTGATGGATTTAGTGTAGTTTTGTTGTTGTTTTTACTGAAACATAGTTGAAGAAAATTATTTGCTTTCTACATTTAGACAACTTTACCAGATGCATCAGTTGTAGTTGTATTTCCTGTGTAACTTCCAGTAGGGTAACTAGTATACAGTCTTGCCTTCGCCATATTGTGATATCATGTGAGGAACACATAGATAATCCCAGGTCATAAATGTTAGAGGAAGGTGATAGAAACGAGTAGACTTAGTGTTAGGAAATATGAAGAACTTCATTTGTACCTTTACCTGTAAGAAGGCCCATTACAACTTTATAGTCAGAGACCCAGAATTGGGAAAACAGAGGAAACTCATCTTTATATCAGATTATCTTTCTCTTGTCATGTTGAATGTTCACACAGTGTCTTCTTTAGACATGCTCTCTGCTGTGGTGTGTCATTTTGGCATTTTTCACACTGTCCAAGTTGAGGTCAGATGGAAGAAGAGTGGGTTCTTTCCTGGCAGAATTCACATGCTCTTACAGTTTATCCCTTCAGCACCCTGACTTCCCTTGTTAAATTTAACAGTAGTGATAACAGTGAAGTCTCACATTGCTGTCTGCCTGTGAAATGGACCATCCAGGGCTGTCCTAAGCCCCAGCTAGTGGAGTGGCTTTTGTGAACTGTCAGCATGCTGATGCTATTATGAGCACACCTGGAGAATAAGAGAAAAACATATCCTGTGTGGGTGTGCAGGGACAGGCTGACAACTGTTGTGCCCACATTCTTGCAGGTGTCCTCGTGAGCATAACAAATGGAAGTGTTCCCAACTGCTCTGAAGGCTATAGAATGCGTCCTCAGATGAGCAGCCTGACATTGATTATATATGAAGGCCAAAATTATTCAGTCACACCACAATCCTGTGGTTGCCATGAAAGCCAGGGAGGAGATGTGTTAGCTTGCAAGATTTTGAATTACATATGCAATTAAAATATATACACAGTGTATAGGCTGCATGTGATGGCTCACACATGTAATCTCAACGTTTTGGGAGGTTGAGGCAGGAGATCACAAATTCAAGTCCTCCCTGGGCAACTCAGTGGATTTTGCCTCAAAATAAAAAAATAAATAAACAGGGTAGGGGTTATAGTTCAGTGCTAGAGACCTGTTGGTTTGCTACCCAGTGCCCCCCAACACCTGTCTATACAATATTGTTATAGTAGAAGATGAAGCTGGTTCTCTGTTTCAAAAAATTAAGTTTTGAAAGTTTATCTGAGCACAATATTTGGCCTGTGGAAAAAATACTTATTGCTGTTTATTTACTAATCATCAGACGAACTTTTCCAGGTTATGTCAGTTTTTTGTTATATGAAATTTGACTTCAGTGTCCTTTATTTATTAATCTTTTTCCTTTGTTCTTTTTTTCCCTCCCTCATACCATCTCCATCCTTTTTTAAAATTTTTTCTTTTTAAAATTATGTATTGTTTGAGACACACTAAAGAACACTTCAGGTTTACAGTGTATATTAATTATAAAGTAAAGTGAAAACAGAACACTAGTCAACATACCACTGGTTGAAGACCGTCATATTCCCCAGTTCCTAGTTCGTGTTTTTCTTCTGTTTGCCTGTTTTTGACTTCATTCCTTATTTCACCCTGAGTTTATTGCTCTTCTGGAATTGGTGTTTATCATTTTTTTTTTTTGCTTTTTATACTTATTCAATTTTATAATGTCTCTGTTTTTCAACAAGAGGCCAATTAGTGTTTGCTCACTCTTGACCATTAATAAAGGTATATTGTGTGAGTATAGATTTGTCCAAATTTTGTATTTGAATGTAATCTCAGTTGCTGCTTTTGGTCATAGTTCATTTATTTTCTGTGCGTTATATACCATTTCATTGTGTGACTATACCACAGTTTGGTGATACACTTTTTTACTATTGTCAGTGGGCATTTGGATCATTCCCAGTTTTTTTCAGGTATCTGCAGCTATGATTACTCTTGTTTGTTGCTGCCAGTGCACATGTATAATAGTTTACCCATGATGTGTACTGTAAGGTAGAACTGTTGTACTGTCCGTGTTCAGTGTTACAAGAAAATAACTCATATATAAAAATGGCTAAAGTAGATTAGATTCATATCAGCTGGTCTACGTGTTTACCAGACCCAGGAATTATACCAGTAACAGTTGCTAGCCTACTGGGTAGAAAGTCATATCTCATTGTAATCATTTCTCCTATTACCAGTGAGATTTAGCCTCCTTTAAAATTGCTATTCATGGCTTGTCTTCTCTGAAATACCTGTTCATATCCTTTTTGCCCAATACTCTTTTGAGTTGTCCTTTTCTTACTGAATTGTATTTTTGTATTCTGGATTCTAATCCTTTACCAGTTTTATGGGCTGCAATGATCTCACAGTCTACCTTTTCATTTTCTGCTTTTATTTTCTTTTTGTCTTCACCTTTCTTTTCGATGGACAGTAATTCCTAATTTTAATATAGTTGAATATAATTGGACTTATGGTTTTTTCCTTTATAGTTTACATATACCTTTACTTATTCAAAAACCTTTACTTATTCTCAGTCATAAAAGTAAAGCTCTGTATTCTGTTGTAAAAATACAAGTTTGCCCTTTCATATGCAAGTCTGTAGATCATTTGGAATTAATTTCTGTTTATGGTGTGGAGTGGAAACCTAGTTTTTTAATATGGATAATTAGTTCCTCCAGCACCAGGAGTGGTGGATTGGTAACTAATGGTCAACTTATGGCATCCCGCTGAACTGAATCAGCGTGGTGCCGAATGTGGATGGCCCACATGAGGATTGTTAACAAGATAAAAGGAAAACTGGAGAGGAAGAAATAGTATTGTTGGTTCTCCGTAGCAGAGTTGTTGTTTGATGCTGTTGGTTGTCCTGTTGCCATGGGTTCTCCTTGGAGGAGCTTGTTGAGCTTCTTTCCTGATACGAACTTGGCTGTTCTTATCATCAGAGGAGCTCAGGACCTTGTTGTTGCTGAAAATGACTGGTTCACTTTGTGGGAACTCTGGTCTTTATGTTGAGCATCTCTTCCTGGCTCCGAAGGGGAAGATGGTGTACTGCTCAATTTTCAGGAGAAGCTTGTCACGCTGGTTTCCTGACATGTACTTGACTGTTCTCATTGTTGGAGGAGCTAGGGACCTCATTGTTGCTGAGGATGACTGTGGTACTTTTCAGGGGAGCTCAGGTTCTTACTTTGAGCATTGCTTCCTGGCTCCAGTGCAGAACCCTCAGCTTACTGGCACAGATCCTTCATCCTGCTGGGACAGGATGAAGCTTCCACTGATGACACTGGGTCCTTCCCAGAGCAGATCTGTGACATAGACTTGCATGAGTCATTGTCATGGGCTCTTGACTTCCAGTCGGACTCATGGGAGGCATTGTATGGGCTCTAGGTATTCAGCTGAACTTATGCAGGATGTTGCCATGGGATACAGGCACTTGGCTGGATTCTGTAGGTCTTTAGTGTGTAGACAGATTTCCTGCACTTCCTTTTTATTTGACTCCTTGGGTGATCATTATAAATAATACTATAAATTATGTCTCTTGTTCTCCTTGCAAAGCCTGACTGCAACATCTGGGTACTCAGTATCCTCTTCTTTCTTTTTTTGCTCTTCAGTACTTCCACTACAGATGACGAATAGATGGGAATAGAGGTTCTACAGTGCCATAGAGAAAAGGAGGTTGCTCTAAGAATGGAGCCTTTCACATAGGTGTGTGTCTGTTTCTGAGCATTTCTGTTTTCCTGTTCCATTGGTATTTGCCTGTTTGTACACTAGTATCACAATGAATTACTCACTAAAGCTTTGAGCCAACTCTTAAAATTGGTGGGACAGGTCCTTATTTCTTGTTTTTCTACTTTAGGGGTATCATGATTCTTCTGGGCCTTTGCTCATCCATACAAATTTCAAACTCTGTCAGATTCTTAGAAAAACCCATTAGGTGTCTTGATTGGTGGTACTCTGATCTATAGATGAATATGGGGAGAGTGGCATCTTTATGATAGGAATCTTCCTCTACAGAAATATATGTGCTTTAGTATCTCTCAGATTTTGATAATTTTAATATAAAGAGCTTATTCATCTCAATATTTTCTGTTGGTACTCTGTTGTTGACATTGTTATTAAAAATGGTATTTTTAAAAAATATTACGTTTTTCTTTTTTACTGGTATGTGACAATACCAGTGTTTTTGTTTTTATCCTATATCTAATTTTCTTGCTGAATTCTTTTATCATGCTCCATGAATATCCTTTGATTTTTCTGTATAGATGATCACATTCCCTGCAAATGAGAGTTTTACTTTTTTGTACTGTTATGTCTTTTACTTGCTATATTACACTGTGAGATCTGGGACCTCCAGTTCCATTTTAAGTTGATGAATGACAATTGATATATTTAAATTGTTATATTCTTTAAAGGAAAGTTATAAATTTTTCACCACCAAAAATGATACTTGATATAGGCTTCTCTTCTGGTTGTCTTCCAAATTTTAAAACATTATTAATGGACTTTGAATTTCATCTAGTGGTTTTTCTGTATCTGTTGAAATGACTGTGTGATTCCAAGCTCATAACTTTTGGTGGCAACCATTACTTCTATGATTTATTATTTGTAAATTGTCATTGTGTTCCTGGGATAAAGATTATTAAACCTAGCATCAGTTTTGTTACACCTGTTGGGCCAGTGTTACTCATTTTTTGTTGAAGATTTTTGCCCCTGTGTTTATGAGTGAGAATAGTCTATGTTTTTATGTATTAGAAAGTCCTTGTCTGATTTGTATTTCCAAGAAACTCTTGCCTCATGGAATGAGTTAAGCACGCTCTACTGTATTTTATGTTCTTTAGAAAAGGTTAGACTAACATAGTCTTCAAAAGTTTGTTAGATTTTGCCTCTATTACCTGGTATTTGTGGAAAGTTTTTTGTAAGCGATTGGTTTAATTCCCTTGTTATGAGATGATTTATTACAACTCTGATTAGGTTAATTATATTGTCATGCTTATGCTTGTATAGTTTATCTTTTTTCCATCTTTTAAGTTTTAGCTTATGTCTTTAAAGTGTTTTTTCAATGTATAGTTTTTTAAAAAATAACCTGTTTGGTTATCTTTATTTTTAGTTGACTTGTTTCATCCAGTCACATGAAAATCATTTTAGTTGAGATTAATTCTACCACTTTACTATTTGTCTTCTATTTGTCTCATTTTTACTCCTAATTTTTGCCTTTTTTATTAATAACAGACCTTGTATGCATTTTCTCTTCTCTTTGTAGTTATATATTCCTATATATAGTTAGTGATTACCTAGTACAATATATATTTTAGAGGTATAGCTCACCTAAATTACTATTCTAAGAAACTTTGCAAGGCTTTATTTCATTTGCCTCCACTTCCAAATTTTCTGCTGTTGTATTTTAATTATATAAATATTTTAAAAGCAATAATATTGTGTATTGTTTGAACATCCAGTATTTATGTGGTTCATCCCAGGCTCACCCTTTATGGTACTCTTCTTGATTTCGCATACCAGGCTCCTAGCTGGGCTGATTTACTTTTCCTTGAAGAACTCTTATAGTTTTTTTTGTTTTTTGTTTTTTGTTTTATAAGTATTTCATTTGGTGGCAAATTGAGTCCATTTTAAAACACTGCTGGCCTACCTCAAAAATACTGATTTAACAGTTGTTAATTGTTGAGTTTGCAGTTACTGTTTCTTCATTTAATGTGTTCTATTTCATTGTCTTCCAGTTTCTGAAGTTTCTTTGGAAGGTCAACTGTCAATCTAATGTTGCTCTGTTGATAGTAACACAGAATCTAGTTTTTGGTCTGGCTTTTAAGGTTTCCTGTTTCGTTTGAAGATAATTTTGTTACTCGTAGTTGCATTTTTGTGTTTATTCTTCTCTGAATTTGCTGAGCTTCTGGAATCTCTGTTGACATCTATCACCTGTTTTGGAAAACTCTTGACCTTGAAGTTTTCAAATACTGTTTTGCTTCATCCATTGTTCTTTTCTTCTGGGGTTTGAATTGCAGGTAGGTGTAGTATTTTTACTTTCATTCCTTTTTTTCTCTTTCTGTATCACTGTTTGGTATTTTCTGGTGACCCATCTTACAGATACAAATTCTGTTTTCTGTTGTGTCTGGGCAGCCATTCAACTTATCCATTGAGTTCCGCATTTCGCATTTTGTTTTTTTCAGTTCTAGAATGTCTAGAATTTCATACTTTAATATATATATTCACTTATATACATTGTTCATTTTCTCATTAATTTTGTCTACATCTCCTTTGAAAGGTGTATCAATCACAGTTGTTTTAAGGTAACACTAATATGGTCAGGCATTCTTCTTTTCATATTTTTTGTTATTTTCTTCTCTTACCAATAACCTTTTTGCTCTCTTGACATACTTTTAAAAATTGTTATGTGCTGGCCTTGGGTGCAAAGAACCGCAAAGCTTTTTGTATGATGATATTCTACTAAATAAAAGGGCTCCTCCTTCTTTGGTTAATGCGTAGAGGGAAGGGCTTGATTTTGGCAGGGGTTGTGTAAAACTATCTAGTTGCACCCTTTCTTTGAGCATAGTGCTGTGGTCCTTTGATTGAAGGCCTGCTGGTCTCTCTTTGCCTTCCAACACTTTGGAGATTCTGTTATATCCTTAAAAGGTTTTGTGCTTATTTCTTAGTCTCTATTCCTCCACAGTTTCATTTCTGGGAACTATCTTAATGGAAGAAGTGCCTCTGTGCCAGGTTCTCTGCTCCCTCCCCACTTGTCTGTTTTGTGCCATTAGATAATGGGAGATCATGTTCTTCTGTTTCAAAACCCTTAGGTTGTCTCTTCTAGTTTCTGAATGCAGCCCAATAGGGTGGCAAACTGGTTGCACTTTGGGGTTCTTTGTATTTGTGATCTTTAACACAGTCCTTCCCAGACCACCCAGAGTTTCCCAGACAAAGTGAATCTGTGGGGCTTGTCCAGACTGCTTCTTTCTTGTGCCCAGGATCAGTGAATGCTCCTGGGTAGGCTGTCTCCTCTCTAGACTATAAATCATCTCATCCTAGATGCTTCCACAGCCCTACAGTGTTTTAAAAGATGTAGTTTTTGTAATTTTTCTGACTCTTTTCCAGTCACTGTGGGAACATCAGGCTGCCTCAATACCCTGTTTCACTGGGACGTACAAATTCAGTTCTGGCTATTTTTATTTCATCTTGCTCCTTGCTAATTCTTTTTCCATCATTAATTTTTATTCATTTACACATTTCACAGTTACTTCATATTTTACACTAGCATCTTGAAATAGCCGAAATCCTATGAGTTGAGTGTGGGATTCTGTAATTTCCCACTGTCTGTTATTTCTTGTAGTGTGCTTACCCATGACAAGTTGCACTGTTGGTTGGATTTGTTTGGTTATGAATTCATCTGGGTTGCACCTCATCTGCTCAACATCTGAGGACCTCAATCAGGGATGCTTTCTCTCCTGCTTCTGGGGGCATTCGAGTTTACCTTTGCGTTCAACACTAGGGTGCCATCAAGAGGGTACCACTCAGTTCTGTCCTTCCTCGGGTCCTTTCTTGGTCAAAGATCTTGGATTGCCTCTCCTGTTTCATAGGGGAAAATCACAGCCTGCCTCTGGAGTGGATTTGTCTCCTGTTAATCTGCATCCCTTGCTGCTGCTGCCTTAGATTTGCCCTGCTGTCCTTTTTAGATCTCTCCTGTTTGCTGAGGAAGTCATCATGAATTTTCAAAAGTCATCATTTGCTCAAAATTTTGTATACTAGAGTTCTTTAATTCAGTGTTCCCAACTGGGTTGATAATATTTTTTACCTAAAGTCACCAGAGATTAAACAAACAAAATGTTGAAGATTGAATAAAAGTAATATTAAAATCCAATACTATATCAGTTCTTGCCACCATACATGTCAGTTGTCTCCAGAATGGCTCTATCATTCCAGAGTGATTTTACTCACATGTCATCGCTTCAGGCCCCGTGCTGGATCTGCGAAAGGTGATCAGGTCATCTTCAGCTCAGAAAAACTTGCTCAGTGACTAGTGCTTTTCTGCCCTCAATCTGGGAAATAGCTCCTTTTGGAGAGGTTTGCTGAGAGACTCCCTAGGGGATAAAGCTATGTCAGACTCCAGAGGCTTGCCTCACAGACTTGCAGACATCACAGGTATACTTAATACCAATCGTTTTTTTTTCACCTGATCACAATTTTGTGTTGACTCTCTCACCTTGTATAATAAGTGCTCATCTGATGGCAAAGTACCCTACTGTAAAGATGTAACATTCTCCCAGTGCTAAGTGTTTAGGGCAGTTTTATATCTGAGACATTGTCTTAAAGAATTAACATTTTGTGCACAAAGATGTTTAATATAGTGTTTTGTCTATTTTTTGTGCTGCTTTAACAGAACAGTAAAGACTGGGTAATTTATAAAGAACACAGGTTTCCAATTAAAGCACAGGTTTCCAATTAAAGACTGGAAAGTGCAAGATCAAGGCACCAGCAAATTTGGTTGTCAGGTGACTATGTTGTGGTTTCATCACCTCTTTTTTTTTTTTTTTTTTCTCTGTTCTGGAAATAGAACTTGGGGCCTTTGAACTGAGCTACATCCCAGGCCATTAATTTAAAAACATTTTTTTTAACTTTGAGACAAAGTCTTGCTTAGTTCACTAACTTGCCCAAGCTAGGTTCAAACTCATGATCCTCTTGCCTCAGCTTCCTGGAGTGATGGGATTCCTTGTGTTGCTAGGCCTGGCTTTCATCAACTGTTAACAGACTCTGCTCTTAATACCATCACATTGGCAATACTTGGAATGTTGAGGGGACACATTTAAATCATAACATGCAGTGTTTTGAAAACTTAAACAGGTAGGGAAGATTTCTCATGTCGTAGATTGAGAAGTTCTTAACTGACTTTCCTGATTCTTGAATTCAGGTCAATGGCATATAATTTTGAATCCCAGGAGTGTTGTGGTCACTTTTTATGTCTCTGTTAAAGAAACATCAGTTGTCTGTGTTTGTCAAATGTCATGGGTGGGACATGTACCAAGCTGTGACTTTGCACTGGCCAAGCAAGTCCCTATCTGCCTGGAGTTCAGGCTCACACTAGGCTGAACTGAGTGACATGCTCAGTGACCACCCACTTGCTCTGTGGTGGCAAGAGAATTCTGGGTTCCTGGCTTATCAATGACTGTGGCTTCTAATTATCTCCTGAGTCTCAGCTTCTCTGATAGGTGCTAAAACAGTGTTGGTCAGGGTTGTGCCATGGAACTTTTTAAGTAATAGAAATGTTCAGTACTTAAGAGATTCAGTATAGTAGCCACTAGTCATATGTGGCCATTGGGCACTTGAAATATGACTAGTGCTACTTGGAAACTGAATTTTGAGTTTTACTACATTCTCATTAATTTAAATTTAAATGAGTAGACACATGTGGCTAATAGCTGCTATATTGGACAGTGTGGTCTCTATGGATTCAGAGTTTGTTCAATGGAATTTAGTGGTCTTTAGCATCTCTTTGAATTCTGCAATCTGGTTTTCTTTGCTTGTTTGTGTTATTTATTTATTTTTAACTTTACTACACTGAGCATCAGGAGCTCCTGTTTGTATAATCACAGATCACATACTTTTCCCATTCTGCTTTGTCTGTAGGGATGTCACCCTCTTGGGGAGAAGAATTTGCCTGAACAAGATGCTAACAATACAAGAGAGCCTGAAGTAGAAAAGAATAAAAATTTTGTTGGTAATATCTTGTGTTGCAAACCACTGTGGCAAACTAGGAAATCGCCAATCCCATATATATAGTGCTCTGTTCATTCTGTGATGTTCCTTTAACCAGGTTTTGAATTTTTGTCAAAATTAATTTAAATTTATGATTCAGTTTTCTGTTATAAGTAATTGCTGTTTGTAAATGAGACTAATTTCTGTTTGGTACAAGTAATGCAATTTAGAGTTACAGATCTCTTGATCCTTTGGGTCTAAGCAGAATAAATGTAGTACCTAATAGTGGAATAGAGCAAGATTTTTCTTTGAATCTTAAAATATCTGCTTTGTAAAAGTGGGTTAAGTTATTTTAGAAACTATAAATAGTCACTTGGTAATTAGGTGTTTGGTTTTATTTGTTATAATGGAGTGCTTATTAAAGTTCAGTGCATTTTTACCCCATGGATCCGAAGCTTTTATAGGCCAAGTGATAAGAGGCAGCCTGTATATTTCATTTGCTGATTATGACTCATCACAGATGATAGATGGTCTCCTGAACTTTTAAATTCCTGTTTGCTTATAGAAAAAGAAAATTCTCATCTCTTTTGATAGGGCCTAGTCCAAAACACTGCACCCATTTATATAATCATAGCCTTACATTATATCACATTGTCAAAGGGGGTGAGACAATAACATGGACATGCTTTCTCTGTCAAATGCTTAAGGAATTCAGCCTGTCGTGGGCTTATCTCTTCCCACCAGGATTCTTCTTCCCTTTTTTCTCTGCATAGCTGCTTCACTTAGCTAAAATAACTCAGAACTTCATGGGATGTAAGTTCCTGCAGAAATAGGCCTGCATCTGGTCAGCATACAGAGGATGACATGCCATTCCCAGAGCACTCACACGCTGGAACTTGGTGTCCTCCCCAGTGTCCATCAGGCTGTGGACGATGGCACACAGCTGACAAGATTGATGCTGCATTAGGCATTCTGGGGGTGGGGGTTCTTGCGTAGCTGGAAATGGGTATTGGCAGACCTTTTGCACACACACTGTCCACAGAAAACTCAGAATAATGGGAGGCGATTTTATTTTAGTGTTTGCCATTTGGAGTCTTTCTTTTAATTTATCCACATTCTTTAAAAAAAATGAATAATGTCTTTCTCTGAGATCAAGCATTGTTACAATTTGAAAACTGTGTTTTATAGATATTTTAGGAACTGAGTATCTCTAATTTTCATCATCAATCTGAATCTTTCTGCTACCCACCCCCTCCAAAAGCCAGTTTGTTTCTTGCCTTAAAGGTATGTACTTTCTATTTGCCTTTTTCATATGATCTAATAACAATAAGTACATTTTAAAATTTATGAAAGTTTAATGAATGGCCAGTGAGAGGAGAGACTACTTTTATAACAAGATTAATATCTTGACTCAAGGGACGTAACATTTTAGTAAAATCAAAATTTGTATAGCTATCCTAGCCATGCTTGCAACCTCTGGCTTCCTTATAAAAATGTCTAAATAAAATACTTGTGGCCGGCTCTGGCTGTGATTTCCATGTGCTCTATGTGGACTGACCCAAAAGCCACTCAGGGTGGGGAAGTCTGGGCCAGGATCTCCTCTATTCCTGTCATTTAAGCTTGTGCAGTGGGACAGTGTGGGATGAAGCATTGGAGGCCAGGTGTTCCTGGGGAAAAAAGGAGAGAAGTACCCGATAAGGTAGTCAGCATTTGGTATTATTTTAAATATGCTCTGCACAATCTATACCTCCCCTGCCTTTAATTACTGCATTTTAAAAAGAGTTTTGATATCTTCAGATTCTTTTGTTTTGTTTATTTATTTATTTATAAGAGACGCCTGTTGGGATAGATGCTGTGGAGTAGATACTACAAAGGTTTCTGATTGTAATAGGGGAGCCTTGTTTTTGATCTAATTTATAATGAGGTATAAAGCTGCTGGCCAGCTGACACTAATCTTAATTTATGATCTGTTTAACCTTTCTATTTCTCAGCCATAGCTGATACCCCTACCTCTTCTCCGGCCTACTTCAAAGGCTAATTTGTAGGGTCACAGTTGTGGATCTTGGGGGCTGAGGGAGCTCTTCACTCACCTCTATCCTTCCTTGTCTGCTGTGTTTCGCTGCTGGCTACAGTGGGTGGCAAGACAGGTCCTGTGGATTTCTGAATAGCCAGGTCTTTGGGGTGTGGACCCTACATGTACACAGATAACAATGGAATAGCTGTTTTCCCCTCTTTTGTGTCATTTATCTTGGGATAATTTTGAACTTGCAGGAAAGTAGCACCAGTGGTATACAATCTTTATTTCATTTTGCTGAGTGTTTACACTTCACATGACTGGGGCACAGTCACCATGACCAGTACATTAGCATGTTTATACCACTGCAAACCTTACCATCTCTCCTTGTCTACTCTAGTGTGATAACCTGAATGTGTCCCCCTGAATTCCTGTGTTGTAATTCTCAACCATTGTGTGATTGCAGAAGGAGATGTGGCTTTGGGGAAGTAATTAGAGTTAGGTCATATGGGTGGAGCCCTCATGGAAAGGGTTAACATTCTGATAAACAGGTGCAGGGGAGCATGATCTTTCTTCCTCATAAGGATACAGTGAGAAGGTATTAGCAAGGGTCTCACTGGAGGCTGACTTTCCTCTCCAAGTGCCTTGATCTTGGTCTCCTAGACTCCAGAACTGTAGAGATAAATTTCTCACAGAAAATAAGCTCACCCAGTCTAAGGTGTTGTGTCATAGTAGCCTGAATGGACCAAGATGCCTACTTTGTAGCAGCTTTTTCCTTGCCTTTTGTGACCTAGATCATTTGAAGAACCCTGGTCAGTTATTTTGTGACTTATCTCTCCTTTGAGTTTCTGATGTCTCATGCTTGGATTGAGATCATGCAGTTTTAGTAAGAAAGCATAGGGATGATATGCCCTCTCAGGTCTTCCTGTCACTCATACATTTGTCCATCTGCATTTACTAGTGAGGTTGAACTTAGTTCCTGGGATGAGGTGGAATCTATTATACTTCTCCAGCTATAAAGTGAACATTTTCCAAGGTGGTTAATAAATATCTTGGGGGAGGGATATTTTGAGGCCATCTGTGTTCTCATAGGCTTTTCCCTACTAATTTTAGCTACCTTGTATGCATGTTGCAGGCAACAATTATTACAGTACTTTGTTGTTTTCTGAATATTTTATATTTATCTTATTTCCTTATCATTTATTAATTGAAATCCTTAATGAAGAGCTTTCTTTTCTTTGACATTTATTTAATCATTCTGTTTCTGTCAGTGTAGATTCATGGATATTATATTTTATTTTTTGAGGATAGTCTAATGCTTTCAGTACTTAGTTGCTCAAATGGCTCCTATTTGGTCTCTCGGGAAACTCTTTAGGTTGGCTCCTGTGTCTTTGAGACATGCCTGTGCTTTTTCTAGCATTTTCTTGTATCATAATCCAAGCCTATCTTATATTTTCCTTGCCCCACCCCTGAATTCAGATATACTGATCTGCACCTACACACATCTGTCTGTCTTTGTTCCTGTGTTTGCCTCTGCAGGCATGTTAAAAATTATGAGCTCATCCTGATACCTCTAATTCATATCCAGCTCAGTGGCTTTCCGGCTCAACCCTTTATCTTTTTCCTATTTGCCACTCCCTTCTAACAGTGAAGAACCTGGTTCTGAGAATGCAATACGTTTACATATATAATGGTTTATTTTAAATACAATGATGTCATTGTATTTTTGTCACTAGCTATCTATGGCCTGAGAAGCAGATTCCTGCTTAAGAGGGAGAGTATTTCATGTGCTTTCTTGGTTAAAAGTCTTCAATCTATAGAATTCTTCTGTAAATATGATTAGGAACACAGAGTTGACGTTTGAACTAGAATAGACAGAAAGCTGAATCATTTTGTTTCAAAATAGTTGGCATGTTTCCAAATAAATGTACCAGATAATTAGTATATTTCTCAAATATCCAAGTGTTGTATGTTAAGAAAAATTAAAATGAAGGTACTTTAATGTTATTTTATATGAAGAAGAATAATTACTTTTCATTCTCTGCTAGTTTAGAATTTTTGCTTTAATGCATTTTTTCTTTTAATTTTCATATCTGTGGGATTTGTACTGTTTTATCTGTATGTGATTCATCATGTTCTTAATTCTTTGATGTAAACAGAAATATTTGAAGGTACAATAATAAATGAATGTTAAGCTATATAAAAGACTTGGTAATACTGTAATGTATCAAGAATTACACAGTATTTGTGCTGTAAATAGCACTCATGGTAAAAAGTTTTACAGTATTGTATGTCTTTATTGATACCAAATTAGGTAGAACCTTATCACCAGACTCAGAGTTTATATCATTTTAAAAAATGCATATTGAGTTTACTGGTAGCAAAGGGCTATGACACTTAGCTGGTGGAAATAGAAACTTATTACTGTCATTTTTCATCCAGTGAAACCTTAAAATTGTTGGTTATACTTATGAGATAACTAGAACTTTGGAGTTGTCTTAAATTATTATATATTGTATTGATCATATATTAATATTAGGTATCTCTTACACATTCTTTCTTAAGCATATTTACACATTTTTACACTCTTTTTTGGAACAAACTTTAGTATACGAACCAATATTACAAATCTGAGAATTCAAAGAAGTCATAATAAATTTCTCAATGTGGAGAATTACCAATAGCACACTTGTTCAGAAGAGTCCTCATTGCTCCTTGTTCTGTACTATGGTAGAGTGGTAGTGTAAGACTCATATTCGGACCATGTCAATCATAGACTCTGGAGACTCTTAGGGCATCTCTGGGTAACAGGATAGTGAAGAAACCGGATGTTGGAATCTCTGGCTTTAATGTTAGGCTCTTCCTGACTTACTAGAAATGTGACCTCAGGCAAATGATTCAACTCTCTAGGCTAGTTTCTTCATCTGTGATGTCTGGATTATAGCACTTCCCTCAGTGGGGCACTATAAGGGTAGATGTTATTAATAATCTAAATGTTAGTTATGTGGCATATCAGGGTTCAGTGTTACTTTACCCAGACAATTTGGTAGCTCTGATTAGCTAAATTCCTATTTCATTAACAGCTTTCATATAATTTTAAGTCCAAGTCGAATTATAGAGTCTCAGAATTATACAGACTTTTAGAGATAAACTAGATCCAAAATATTTAGCCCAATGACTTTGATTTTGTCACTTCCTAATGCCAAAGTTTCCTTATGGTTCACAAAGAAACTCCCATCGCTGTCTTGCATTACATCCTTTCTAAATACGTTCTTTCTAGTACTTTATGTAGCCTGTGGTGGTTGATGTGAGCCCGTTTCTATTCATGTACTTCTAAGCAATAGTGACTTTTGAGTAAGGTTTGTCCGTTGACTCATTGTCTCTAAGTTGCTGCCTCTTCTCTAGCCTGGGTTTTGTCCCCTTACATCAGACCTGCCTCCAGTTTAGGAAGGACACCTTTATTTTATCTAGGATGGAGCTTGGACCATGTTGCTTATGACGAGGGGCAGCAGTCATCATTTTGAAACAGAAAGTATTCCTTTTGGAAATTGAAGGTCTGTCTTGCAGTGATTTAGGAAATGTGCTTAGGGTAACCCATATAATTAAGAGAGTTTTTCAATATCATACAGCTTTTTAACTACTTTAGGGGGTTTATTTTGCTTTTAGAGTGGTTGCTTCTTTTTGGTGGTAGTTGTTATTGTGGAATACTCTACCCCATTCTGACTACTTCAGCCTGCAATGGATTGGTTTAGAGAGAGTTAAGAATCATGGCCAAATTTTAGGTTTTGAAATATGTTCACTTGACCTTGAGTACCTCTCTGTCAATTGTGGCTGTGTCCTAGTCCCTTAACCTCTCTGACTGCCTTCTTATCTAAATAGAATTTTATCTGCCTCAAGTTAGATGTGAGGAGTAGGTGGGATAAGGCACTGCCCAGAGGCAGGTATGGACAACTAACAAATTCCACCCCCCCCCACATACCTTGCAATAACCCATTGGCATGAGACTGCCTACTTAAGGTAGAGAAGCTTTCTTATTCTGTTTTTGTTCTGTTTTTGCTTTTGGATCAAAAAAAAAAAAAAAGACAGCATATTTATTTCATCCTACCTTTTAAAAACAAGTTAAAATGGATGTGGATAGTATATGGCAGAGGTGCAGTGTGGTAGTTGCACTTGCCTAAGGAAACCCACACCTGAGGTCTGAGATGATGACAGGTGACTAGGTCAGGCTACCTCCTTTTCTAACTCCCTCCCCATTGCATATAACTAACTCTGGGGACCTCATATGGGGACTCAGGAGCCCCTCTTTTATTCTTGTCCTTCAAATCAATTTACATTGTTTTTTTAAGCAATAAATTTTAGGACAAGTTGAAGACTGGAGAAGGGGATATCAGGATACAGCAGTGCCATGTCTGTACCTTTGTGTTGTCCACACAAAACTGAGAGCAACGGCTGAATTTAAAAGCAGCTGTACCCAAACAGAACATAAAAATTCATCTAGGCTAGATATGTAGTTTTTCTTTTTTGTGTCTCTACTCCATATTTCATTTATATTTAAAACTGAGTTGATGAATATGAATACAGATATTTAGAGTTATTGTGTAAGTCGTATTTGTTTATGTGCATGGTCTAGTTTCCAGGCCATATCTTATAGTCTAAAAGGGAGAGTAGTTAATGGTTTTGCCTATACTACTTGAATTTTTTTTTATTATTCTCTAGCTTCTATTCTTCAGGTGTGTAGCTATTTTAGTATTATGAAGAATGATGGATGATGCAAGAAAGTTTCTTTGGAAGCACTTCTGATATTGTGCAATGCACTTGGGGGTCAGCTGCACTTGACTGATGCATGATTTATCCAATGTCCCTGCCACTTCCTGAGATAAAGCTGCTGCTTTATCAAAAATGCCAGCAACTGTGATTTAGAATTTATAAACCTCCGTTTTCAAATAATTGTCCTGATTACTTTCTGCCTTGGCAATAAAATGGTAAATGTAATTGCACACAAATGTGAGATAGCACCAAAATACAATAAAATTAACCTGAATTAGCTTGCCTTGTCGATGAGAGGTATTTATGAAATGTGGTGTTGCAATAAGGGAGAGCTATATTATGGCTGGAAGGTGAGTTATTGCCTTAATGTAATACTCTTTGAAATTTAAAAAAGAGACTGTTTCTGTTGAGGGTGATTGTGCTTTTGAAATTAAGTTGAAGTGATTCTTATAATTGGCAACAATAATGCATTTTGAAGGTAATATCTTTTATTATGTTATGCCTAGTTGCGTTACCTTTTATTTAGTGGCTTTTGGCTTCAGCTTTTCTAACTCTCAGGTAGAATAGGGCTGAAATTCTGCTGGATCCAGGGGTCTTGAGTGTTTTATTCCCTTTGTAGCAGTGTACTTTGTCTGAATGTAATAGGCTTTATTTTTTCATAGTTGTTTAAGCTTTTTAGATAGCAAAGGCTAACTATAATAGGAAATTTTTTAAAAAGTTTAAGGAAGGCTTTTGGAAATGTGTTTTGTTTCTCTTTGTTGTAACCGAAGAGTTCTCAACAGTGTCAGACCTCATGTTCCTCCTGTCGTACATATACTTTATAACCTTTCTTTTACTTTCCTAAACTGAAACTCATGTATAATATCTACCTACACATGCTATTTAATCAAAAACTTGAAGAACAGAGCTATAGTTTATAATAATGCATATTTAGAACAGGAAGCCTTGAGCAGGGCTGGGCTGAAAGAAATGATGAAGTCCTCAGGTGCATATGCCCGGAGCACAGCAGCTACAAATGGAGACATCTTAGTTACTGGACACACACAACTCATCAACATTCACATCAGTGGCATGATTTTGCCCGTATGGTGGCTACACAGTTTTCTGTAAAATTTTAGAAAAGGTAAAGTTCTTTCTGTTGAGTTACAACATAGTGGCGTTTCCAGAGACCTTGTAAATAGTAAAACTGCCAACGGTCCTGTTCGTTTTCATGTTAATGGAATTCTATTGTAGGATCTGATTAATTTTAGAATGGAATATGTTGCAGGATATTAGAAAGTGACACAATGCAGGAGGACACTGTAGTCATGGATAGTCCCACATATTCCAGAACATTCTTGATTCCTGCCTGACATGTTGACCCCAGTGTTGTCTGGGTAGGGCCTCATCCTTAGCAGACACTTGATCACTGAGCTACACCCCTGGCCCTATTTCTTTAAAAATAGTTGAGTTACTTTTTTCCACATCTGATAAATCCAATGTTTCATATCAATAGTGGGCCTGCCACTATTTTATTGTGTGTGTGTGTGTGTGTGTGTGTACTTGTCCCTTTTCATGATGTCTTCTGTATGCACCTGGTTCCTTGATTATGCTGGACATTATATTTGAAAAGCATTCTTTATTTATAAGGACAACATGAAGGCTGAGGTGCTGTACTTAGCTGTTGTGTTCCCCTCAATTGGATGCTGAGTACCAACAGGCTTTGTCAGTTGCTCAGAGGGTGCAGCCTGGCCCAGTACAATTTGCCTGCCTCAATCTGTGCCTCAGTTCTCAGTTGCTCTTTGCTTGTGGTGTCTTGACTAAAACTGTGTATCTTGATGAGTTTGTTCTCACTGGAGATGTTTTCATTGTCCCAACTGAAAGTGTGCTAATGGCATCCAGTGAGAATAGACCAGGGTGCCACTAAACATCCACAAAACACAGCACTGCCCTTCAAGAAGAGGATTACCTGGCCCCAAATGTCAGTACACTATGGATAAAAACTTTCATTTGTCTCTCTGCCAGAGACAGTTCTCTGCCTCACTGTACTGTACCTCCCATCTCCTTGCCTACCCTTGTTTTGTCAATAGCTCACCCTCCTCTCAGTAGAATTGTTCTGGTGCCACCTTTGACCCTGCTTAATTGCATCCTCATTCCCACTTCCTCATAGCAAAATAATTTTCCAGTTGTATGGATTTTCTGGGAATCCTCTGCCTCTCTGTTGCCTCTGAAGCTACTTTGGGCAGGTGAAATAACCAGTCAGTACATCACACTCCTCTTGGTTGACCTCAGAGTATCTGCACAGCTCTTTGTGCTCATGCTCATCACTGTCGACTGCCTCGTGCTAAGTCCTCAGACCACCTTGAAGCCCCCTGTTAGTCTTACCACTTCCTCTTATTTTGTCTTTCTAGATTCTACTCCATCCAAAAGTATATTTGATATTTGTAGAACTGTATTCTTTGCATATTGTCTTTTCATACTTTGTTCCTTCTATTTAAAAAATATCCTCTTACTACACCCTCTAAACTCTTAGTCAACTTGAAACACTCCTCCTACTGTGGAGCTTTCTTCAGTCCTTGAGTTTGGATATACTCAAGAAATACTTTTTTTAATACAGGATCTTACCTATTAATTTAGGCTGAACTTGAACTCACTATGTGGCCCAAGGTGGCCTCAAATTCATGGCAATCCTCCTGCCTCTTGAGTGCTGGGATTACAGGTGTGTGCCCCCACACCCAGCTATTTTTAGGAAATCTTTTTGGAACATACTTTTTTAGCACTTGTCAGAGGAACACAGTATAATTAAGAATGGGGGCTCTGAAACTATCTCATCATGTCCTCAAGGTATCTTCTTACCATGTCCTGAATAGGATTATAGTCTTCATTTCATTTAGTGGCTACGTATCCTTGGCCAGGTTACTTAGAATCCCCAAATTCTGTTTTTCTATCCCTGAAATAGGGATTCTAATGCAGATACTCCTTGTTTAACAAGTGACCTATTAGATGATGTTATGGTTGATACATTATGTCAGCTTAAGAAGTTCAGAAGTTTAACTGAGAGACTCAGCAGGGAGCCAGGGTTCTTACTTTGTAAATATCCTCATCCTGTGCTAAGGAGGGCAAGGAGATTCTGTGAGTGCTACATCTGTCTCGAGGGGTGGGGGTTGGCCTGCATACACTATAAGGGAGGAAACGAGGCTTGTTTTCCTCTTTTACTCTGGCTGCTTTTGATCTAGCAGCTGCCTTGAAGTGTTGCTCTGTGCCATGCCACCCTGCCTTGGAGCCAGCTGATTATGGACTGAAACTTCCAAAAACTGTAAGCTAAATAAACCTTTCCTTCCTTAATTTTGGGTGTCAGGTGTTTTGTCTCAGCAAGGAGAGAAAGTAACCAAGACAGATGACTATTCAGACTTAACAACTGAGGCATACTGTTGAAACTTACAGCCTGCAGCTCAGACTTATAATCTGTATTTTTTAACTTTCAGTGTAGTATACCTTGTTTATATAATACTGTAATTTTTGCTGATTGTACTGTAATTTTATGTTTTATTATACATTACAAAACTACATGTAAGAGTTATGCAAATGAAAGCAAATTCATCAAGTTGGAGTTTCCTTTAACCATTTGTTTGTTCTGAACATTGTAAGGTACATACTATATATAATTCCTCATTTGGTGACCAGTTCATTTAATGACCTAGTTGCCGGAATGGGACTTGATCGTTAAATGAGGAATGTTGGTATTGTGGTGCTTTGTGGTTAATAGTCGAGAACTAGATACAAACATGCCAGTGAGGACTGGTTGACAATATGCCTGGAGAAGGTTGGCTAGGCAAGACTAGTTTTGAGAGGACATGGAAAGATGGGGTCTTTGAGCACATGGTGAGACAGGGCTGTGCGGACATGATGGAACGATGCCTCAGTATATGTTAGGCAAACATTTGAGGACATAATGAGATAGGTCTTGTGTAGTGTTGCATTATTGTGAGCCTTCAGACAGGTGACCTTTGTGCCAGCATTCTGAGGATCACCTTTGTTATGCTGCCATCTGCACTAATTTTGCATCCTTGAGTTTAGATGCTGCACTCATTTTTAGTTTATGTTTTGTTTTGTTGTGTACTGGGCATTGAACCCGAGAGCACTCTACCATCAAACTACATCATCAGCCCTTTAAAAAGCCTTTTTATTTTTGTTTAAATTTTGAGACCGGGTCTTGTAGAGTTCCATAGGTAGGAATTGAACTTAGATCCTGCCTCAGCCTCCATCCTGCTGGGATTACAGGGGTTATATCCTATAGGTATTAATTTAAAATGTTCTTCTTAGGGAGTAGATGGAGGATTGTGCCTTTAGAGAAAAGGATGGAGTAAAAATGAGGGCTCTTCTTTTTCAGGGCTGGAGATTTGAACTCATAGGCTTATGCATGTTATATAAACACTCTACCACTGAGCTACATCCCCAGCCCTTAGGTGTCTTTTTGTATGGATCACACACAGATGTTCTGCCTGGTGCAGACCTGTCCCAGGGTACCCTGGAGCCAGCCGCTGGGTATGGAGCCAGGATCTTGGAAAAAAAAAAATGACCCTCATGGAGGAATTCAAGTTATTATTTCCCTACTGAAGAGGGTCTTAATGAGTTGTGAAAATGGGTGCCCCAGGAATGAGCTTTCCAGTTACTACATTCCAGTGCAAGGGGAAGAAAGTCCTGTGAGTGGGCTCGAGATGGGGATTTATGATGCCCGCTGTTGGAAGCAAGCTCACAGAGCCTCTGGTGAGTGGGCCAAAATGATAAATGGGTTCTGTACAACTTTTTATTATCCAGCTTCACACCGTATTTCTTTGGAGTGCTGCTGTATTTGCTAGCATTTGATTGTATTAGTTACTGGTAAGATGGAGAAGCCTTTCAGTCCCCCAAAATAAATATGGATCTACTTTCAATACATTTTATCTGTTAAACTTCAGCATCCAGGAAACAAGCCTAAAGCTTTTCTTTTTATTCTACCACAGGTTTTTAGAGTTTGGATCGAGATAAAACATTTACAAAGGCAGTAGATTCTGGGTGAATATCAAGTCCTGTGCCGGGTGGGGATGGCTTTTGATCTGTGAAGTATTTGTTTGTGAGGTATCGTCTATCCCCTGCTTCTCTCACCACATTTTCCTGCTCTTTGGGTAGGTTCTTTCAGCCTGTCAGGCACACAGAGGGCACTGGCTTTCTTGTGTCAAATACCACAATATAGAATTGCCTGGGTGCAGTACAGAAGTCCCTCTCTCAGATGATTTTGACTGCCACACGCCCTGCAGCCCGTCTTCAGAAGCTCTGGCTTAATGCAACCCCATAGGTGTGAGGACCTTAGGAAGCAACAGGCATGACCTGTTCGAAAAGACCTGGAGGGGGACTGTCCTGCAGAGGGAGTATGAGACAGGTTCCCCAGAGGGAAGAACACTAGAAGGGAAGTTAGTGACTGTCAGGCGATCTTCCCAGGAAACATTGTGTTTACCAGGAGAGGACAACAGGGGTTTGGGGGCTCTGAAAGGGAGAGGAGGAGCATGAGTAGTGCTGAGCCCTCAGTACAGAGCAGGTTAGATAGACTGTCAGCACTGACTGCTGACGTGGTTGAAAAAAACAAAGGTGATGTTTCTTGTTGTGAAGAGGGTTTATGAATAGTGCTAATTACTTATTGAGTGGAATAATCAGTACAGTGAAATTCAGTAAAAATCAAGCAATTTGGACAGTTATTTCAAGAGAGCAGGTCCAACAGACTTTTAATATGAGGCCTGTTACAGAAGTTCACTGTGCAACTAGGAGTCTTTGTCAGACATTTGACTTTACAAGGGTTCTGTTTGTTTTTTCCTTTTGGGTTGAAATTTTTGAATTTCCTAAATGAGATGTTTATTCCTGCTACTCAAAAGTATTTGGAGAGTATATTGCTTTAAGCTGTGGGATAGAGTTTTCTCTCATGATAGCTTAATTTTTATTGTGTTCCCATGGTGTGCTAGCTCATGTTCACATGGTACACATGATAGTTCCTGCCCCTGGAGACCACATTCAAAATTACCTCTTCCAATACATTACACACCTGAGAACTGCACACACATGGTCCTGTAGTCATTTTTATAGCCCTCCGTCTGTCTGTCTGTCTGTCTCTGTCTCTCTGTCTGCCTGTGTTTTTGTTTCTCTCTCTCTCTGTTTTTTTTGACTAATAAGTTAAGATTTCCTTATAGTCGTATGCTATTTCTGTAGAAAATGTTGTTTATTTTTTTATTGAGAAATTAGTTTATAATACAAGAGTAGTTAATTACTTTTAATTCTAAGTTATTTAGGATTAATGGAGTTACTAAATCTTCAGCTAAAATTTTTCTACAGAATAACATAGTGGGGCCATGTTAAGCATGTTTTCTGGTTTAACCAGGTGTGACCTTAGATAAATAATTCTGTTCTGCCCGACAACGTATTTGTCTAACTCTTGTCAATTTAGCTTTTTTGTGGTATACATGACATTGGGATGTAATGTTTGCTTGGTTCATCAAAATCTCTTTGCATGATTTTTTAAAAAAAGTAACTTCTGGGAATTAAAAAGTTTCTTAATCTTCCATGACTCTGAAGTGCTCCAGATAACAGGGGGAAGAGTCAAGACGGTCTGGGAGTCTCCAAGAGGATGGCAGTTGAGAGTGAGGGGGGTAAAGTCTTGAAGCTGAGTGTTGAGAGGGGAGTGAGCCAGCCCTCTCTGAGCACTGATTGGAGACAGGAGGCAGAGGAGCCACCTACTGGCCCTGCGTGCTGCCTCTGTAAGGACCAGAGCCGAGCAGGTCCCCTCTTTTCATTGCCCTCTACCCAGTGGATCCCTCCTCCTTAGGGAGGACCACAGGTAAACAAAGAGGGTGCCAGGTGTTGCCAGGTTGGGGGGAATCATCTAAAAAAGGAAACTTACCTAAGATGTGCTATGAAGTGATTCCTTGGGGAATATTTGCTGAGTTTTGGTTATAGACAGTTAGGATGGTATTTAACACGTTCCTGCTGGCTTGAACCACCAGTGATACATGCATGACTGTCTTATCAGGCGACTTGTACCACTCAGTGGGACTGTCCTATGCTGCCCAGTGGGACAGCTGGTGGTTCAGAGCCACCCAACAGCAAGTCAAACGAATTGTCACCCCCTCATGAATATGTTAGTGCCACTGAATTTGTAAACTTACAAAATGTTTAATATGGTAAATGTGTGTGTTTTGCTACAATAAAAATTAGTATTTTATCATTTTTAGACAAAAAGACTGACTGGATTTCATGGGTAGCTCACCTGGCCACTTGGTACTAGTGTGGCACTGCGTGAATCTCTTGGAAGGGCAGGTGGCTGGACCTGCACCTTAGCACATCGTGCTGTGCCCTGGAACACAGTGCTGGCTCTGTGAGTGTAGCGTGGGCACCAGCTTGTCTCCTCTTTGTGCCCTTTGGGGCCACAGTGGTAGTAGCCTTGGTGTTCAGTGTAGGAACAAAGTCAGAACTAAAATGTCTTGACTTTCTAAAGACATTATGAGATAAGGGAAGGTGCTGGTACAGTGTGGTCTATTAAGACTCCTGTCTTTACCTCAGTGAGTGAGTGTGAAAATGTTTTCTTCTTTGTGGAGGTTGATTCTTGCCTTTGTTTCTTGGTAAAGTCAGTATGTGCCAAGTCCTCTGGAAAGTCTTGCCATAATGGAGAAAACTAAGTATCATGTAGTTTAAAGAAGGATTTGATTATCAAAGCTTTTTCATTCTTGACAGTTTGAATTTTTCTTCTCATTCAGGGTACCCCTGAAATTAACTTTGCAGATCCATGAGGTTTTCATCTGTGAATATTGTTTGAAGAATTCATTCTGTTATTTAGATAAAATATACCTACTAAATTTTATAATAACTTTCTCAAAGTTTTACATTTTTGTTAGTTTTTTTAAATACACTATAGAGGTTTTCCACATGGTAGAGAGAATACATCAATATAAGAAATAATTGTATTACCCAATTATTTGAACAAAGATTGGATATAACTTACATATAATTTCGTAATATTTCCCATTTTCAAAGAAGGAAGTTATATAATACTTTGTCACTGTGCTATTTATAGATAAATAGGCTGTAGGTTGATTTTGGTTTTATTGAAACACAGAGTTTGTGTATAAATGTGAATTTTATGTGTATCTCCCCCATTTGTATAAGTATCTCAAATCAAATAACTTGAGATAAAATGATTTTTCTATATTAAACATTAAATTTTCATTTAAACCACTAAAATTCCTCCTAGTTTCATCTGATACTTTCATCCTTTTTTCCCTGCCTGGAGTGCTATGGTCTGCCTGTTTCTGCTCCCCATTGATAAGCTGAAGAGTAACCCGTAGGGTGATGGTGTTAAGAGGTGGGGCCTTTGGGACGTGGTTAGGTCAGGAGTGCCCTACCCTCAGGAATGGGATTAGTGCCTTGATAAAAGAGAATTCAAAGTGGTAGTCCTTTCTATCATGTGAAGACAGCGAGAAGGCGCCAACTGTGAGATAGTGGGCCTTCACCAGACACCAAATCTCCCAGCATCTTGTTCTTACGTTTCCAGCCTCCAGAACTGTGAGGAGAAAGTTCTGTTGCCAAGCCACCCATTCTGTGGTATTTCGTTAAGCATTCTGAGTGGACGATAAGCACATCCCACTCAGACAGCACTGTCCTTCACAGAACCTGGGAGCACCACGGAATCTCCTGAGGTTGGTCAGTTATTGGGTGGTCATCAGCTCTGGCCTGCACCCAGAAGCCTGGCATGGTCTTGGAGAATGAGTTTGGATCTATCCTTTCTCTGCTGCCCAGCTTCGTGGTGGCAAGGGGGAAGGGACAGTTAAGGAACAGATGAGTTAGGAGACTCAGGGAATTGCCATGCTGTCTAGCACCAAATCTACCTGCAGGTGCACTTGGCCTGTTGTCTGTTATCCAGGAACACATGTGCAGGCCAAGTGCATGACCCACAGATACTTCCTCTATCTGTGACAAGTCTCCATCAGGAAGGCAGTAGTGATCCTGGTGCACTGTGTTCTCTGGGTAATCATACATAGTCCAGGGAGAGGTAGAAAAAATGGGCAAGATGTGGTGTTGCTGGTTCCATCTGTACTGTTCCTAGGTGAAGGGATTTCAGAGGGCTTGTAGGACAGTGCCCTTCCCTCTAGGACACGTGTCCAAGTCCCTGGGGCTGGAGCACCATTTTACTACCTTGTAGCCATGTATCAAGGAAAGTCCTTAAGATGGCTCATTAAAAGGCAAATTAGTGTCTTTATCATAGTGACAGTCCCCTGGGTAGACTTTACCATGTCCATTTGTGGGTAAATGCATGAGGCTGTGTGTGAGTTTTAGATCTAGCTTGGCTTTGTGGCTCCTTGAATTGTGGCTATTTCAAGCTGTAAGGTCTTCAGTAAGCCAGAGCTGGAGATCTTGACATGTTGAACCATCTTGTAAGTGCTAAGACCGAGAAGGATCAAAGCTCAGTGTGCATACTAGGTTGGGCCTGTGCGTTGCAGATATATCTTGCAGGAGTAGAGTTACTAGTATTGAGGAGGCAACCTCTAAGTCAGAGCTATTCTCTTTTTCAAACACACATTTGAATGTCTCTGCTTCTCCTTATAAAATCCATAGCAGTTGAAAAGAGCAAGACAGACCTTCCTTGAAAGGTCTTTTCTTTTTTAAATTATTTTAATGAATTAATGATAATCATCCAGGAAACAGAATCCATCCCAATTTGGCCTTTAAACTGTAACTCTGAGTATGGCCCTTCTTGTTGGGTAAGGGCATCCTTACACTATGTTGATTCCTGGTTTAAATGTCCCAGGAAAACTTGGAACTGTTTTTATATTAGTTATTTAAATAATTTAGTATCAACTCATTTCTTCTTAGCCCCTCTTGCTGTTTGTGTTGCTCCATTTGAAGTCCCATCCAATTGCCTAGACTCTTTCTGTCTTTGATGTCCATTTGGTGGGTTAGTGCTCATGTCTGACATACAGCTTTGCTGTTGGAAATGAGTTGTTGGAGTGCATTTAAAATTAAAATTTTGAAATAGGTGATTCTTTTTAGAGGCTGTAGCTATGAAACGTGCCTTGGGAAGCTGTAGTAGGGCAGGGACATGCTGGCATCACTGGGGGTAAGGTGGAGTGAACTGAGGCAGATGCACCCTCTTCTTTTACCTGAGTGGCACTTCTAGAATTCAGATGAGATTAGCATGGAGCGATGTGGTGAGCAGATGAGCCGTGGCTGGACCAGTGTGAGATGCTCTAGAGGCACAATCAAATTATCTAGCACATTGCTCTTGTACTCCAGAAACAGCACAGAATATCTCCTAAATGAACATATACTATTTTGCACTTAGATTAATTTTTTAAAAATCTCAAATCAACACAAAACTGCTTAGCAAAACAAACACCCTTCTCTAAATAACATTTTACAAATTCAAGTCCACTATTCCTTACTTATGATGAAGTTGAAAAGGTAACCTTTTTGATGATTACTCATCTTCCCTGTTGGAAACTCAACCAGAATTTTATTAGTTTGATGGGTCACTAATGTTATATTTACTCACAGCAAAAATAGAAATAAGCTGTCAATGAAAATGGAGACCTTTGAGCATTTACAAAACACCAAGATGTAAATGCCAACTGTAATTGAATACTGCTTTTGGAAATGTGGCCAGGTCTTCTCTGAATGTGGTTGGTAGGTGGGATTTTAGGGAAAATAAATTAGTGTCTGTTCAGTGATTAACTTTCTGGTTCTGCATACCTCCAACTTGAGCTTTAAGAGGTGATAAGTATTGTATGGATTCAGGGTTGTGTGGAGGGTGTTGTCCTTTGGGCTTCGCGTTCACACACGGCCTCACCCAAGGATTACTCATATCTGGGGCATAGATTGGGATATTTCTACATTCCACTGCATATGTCTCCCACACAGCAGGGGGCAGTCTTTGATGGATCCTCCAGCTGATTCCCTTGACATCTGACATTGCTTTGATAGGAAGACATAGAGTTCCTTAGCTTATTTCCAATAATGGAGGGAGAATATTGTTATATATTGATATAAGGAAATGTGTGTCTGGTATCCTGAAAAGCCAGTCACTCAGCCTCACAAAGGCCTTCTAGGGCATGTTATAGGTTTACTTGGCCGTGCTTCTACTCAGGGATGCCCACTCCCTGCTCCATGGCTTCTCTGTCTTCCCTTCTACTTCCTCATAGCTCTGTCATCTTATAGACAGTGCTTGCATATGCTTTGTCTGCACTGGCAGATTCTCTACTTTGGTTTACCCTTTGGCAACTATGTCCTTCATTTGCATTTTTACAGTTTATATGGTTTAGTTTGTCCTGGGACAAGAATATGTATAATGTAATGCTTTCTGATATTTGGGTAACCCACAAGGGGCTGCTGGGTGACTTCCCATTCATGTTTCTTTGCTCTCCACAATGTCCCTATTATAAGGTGGAAATGTGCCTCCTGTGCTTAAAGTGACCTGAGAAATCTGTGAGCTCATGGTGACCCACAGCCAAGGCTAGGTTTTTCACTTTCCAAGTCCAGACTCTTTATCCCACTGTTACTCCAGGTGAAAACATATTCCTTAATTTAACTCAAGTTCCATAGCCCAGGACTATTAATCAAGTTGATATTTTCCTTTAGGTGTCCCACAAGTTTTACTTTAGTTTCTAAATAATTATTTCTTTGTCACCTGCAATGAGAACGGGACCCTATTCAGGAAATGCTTAGCAGATGTTATGTGATTTGGACACACTTCCTTTCTACCTTACTTGGGAATATTTAACCTCTCTTTGGGCAGCAGGGAGCATCCCTTTGGAGGATAGCTGTCTCCATGGTCGCAGGAAAGGGCATGTGACAAGCCACACTGGGTACTACTCATGTGCTATTCTTATGCAAGATGCATATTGCTATGTGTCCAGTGTCTACGCACTGGCTCAATACTCTGTTTATAAGGGTGGAAAACAAATAAAATGTTCTGTGAAGTTTATTACCTTCCTTTGGCAACATTTTACTCCCTTAGTGGATAAAATATGTGAAAATATTTTATAAATTTTCAAGTATTAAACACATAGAAAAACATGCTAGATTTTACCTGCGTTTATCTCTCAGTTTGTATTATGGTAACTCACATGGTTTGGTGAGGGCTGTCGCTCTGTGCTTGTGGTTTGTCTCAGCAGTGAGAGTGAGGACTGCACTGATATTTTATCCTTTTAATGATTGTCTACGGCCATACCACCGTGAACGCACTCTATCTCGTCTGATTGTCCAGGGCACTCCACTGGAGAGCTGGCAACTGGTGGGTCACTTCGAAAATCCGAGAACCTGTGCAATGATGTCATCTTTCTGTGAGCCCTAGACTACCATAAATTATGTTTTAACTGTTATAATTAAGATTTTAAACTGTGAAGCTGTCTATGAGGGGAAGGACCTGTTCCTTTCTTTAGAGAAGAAATTAATTGTTTGAGTATATGGTTTTTGAAGAATTTACTGTAAGATGAAAGACTGGTGTTTTATTCTTGCATTTATTAGTATTTAATCAAATGGAAAGTACACGTTCAGTCTGGAAATCTTGGCTTCAGCTGTAGGATTAGACTGAATTATTGCCTGAAGAGTAAAAGGTATAGAATTATATGTTCATGTTATCAAGCCACTGATAGGTCCTGGGTATAATGTGACTAATTTAGGACATAAAATTTCTTGCCATGTGGACCAGAGTCCTGGGTTAATCATTTGGCAGTAATCACGTTTCTGCAGTCATGTGGCTGTGGTGTTGGATGACTCTGTCTAAGACGACTGTCCCTCATCAGAGCCTGGTGCCATCAAGGCCCAGCTTGCTCACGGCCACCCGAGCATGTCTGGAACATCAGGCTCTTCCGTTCAGACACAAGTCATAAATCACTGCATGCTCCTCACTGGAGCATCCTTTTCTGCAGAAATGTTGTGGAGCTGAATCTTTATTAAGGGTAAAGAGGACTTAATTCTGATGGCTCATACATTGTCACGCAGGTGTCAACAAGTGGCAGGCTGTGTTGCTTCGCATTAAGGGACCACAGGCCTCTATTCTCCACAGTTATCTACAGTTTGAAGAAGTTCCAGAAAGCTTACATGACAGCCTCATTGTTACAGTTATAGGTCAGAGACAGTAGTGGGGTGAGCTTGTCAAAATGGACTTCAGATTTGTTCATCAGTGGGAGGGAGAGTCCCACAGTCAGTCCTGTGTGAAGACTGGGGTGCACAGAGAGAAGCATGTCAGTGTGCACAAGGACTGTGTGGCTAGCAGTCTTGAGGGGTTTGACAGAAGATGGACAGGAAATGTATGTTGAACTGAGGCGTGTGCATTTAATACAAACAGGACTATGCTCCCTGGACACGCCTGTATGTTGTGGTGGAAAATGAGTCTTTGTCCTGGAAGTCTGGGTGGGGTCAAAGGGAAAAGAGCTTCCAGAATGCTAACAAGGTACTGCCGCAGTGACAGGTTTTACTCAGCTCTTGACCTTGAGCTCCTTACTAGCTAGGCAGAGTGTACCCAGAGATCACTACTGGCAGACCTTGGGGCCTCTAGAAGTTCTGGGGAGGAAGAAAGGGAAGAAGTTACATCTGGCCACTAGACTAGTATTCTTTTGCATCAGTGTCTGCAGGTCTCCCCTAAAGCTCCAGTGTAAATCCTGTCCCTGGTGTGTGAGACTCCTGGATGTTTGCTAGAGATTGCCCTTAAGATTTTGGTGGATGCCTATTATGGGGTTCTATTTTACCTGGGTTCTCTGCGCTATGTGAGTTGGCATGAACTATGTTTTGGTTACTGAGCCCAGAAACATGCAGTCTACTAGGTCCCCTGTATTAGCTTATTATTTCACTAGTGAGTCATCTGTTCTAAAGTATTCTGTCTGTGCACAGGTGAAAAATCTTGTTATCTATTTATGACCTTTTTCCCATAGACTGATCACAGACAGGCACATGCTACTTGGCTGCTGAGGCCTCTTCCTGGGTGAGGATCACTTTAACCTGCCTTGCCATCTGCCAGAGTTGTTCAGGGAGGTCTTCCCCTCTACCAAGGCTGCAGCTAGTTCAGGGCTTCCAGTGATGTGGCAGAAACTCTTCCTCCTGGTGTTGCTTGGGACCTGCCAGCTTTGGTGCTCTCCTAATTGAGGAAGGTGGTGTCTCCCTCCGACCGCCATCATGCCAGTGCATTATGTATTCCCTAAGAAGTCAGTGACTTCCCCAGCTCGCAGGCTCTGTAGGATGGGTGCTTTCTCTTGTGACATATTCAAGCTGAAGCTCCCAAGTCATATAGTTGTAAGAACTGACACTTCATGTTGAGCTCCAGCCTGCCACCTTCTTTCCTCCTCATGACAGCCTGTCACACAGCATAGTAGTTAGCTGATACCTGAAGTGCTAGTTTTCCAAGCCTCGAGGAATGTGCTGTTGGCAGCATAAGACCCAGTACCACCAGGGGGTGACCTGTGGGCACACCATCTGGCCAGACCCAATGGCCAGGGAGTGCCCTATCCTTCTTGTGAAATGCTTAGTGTATCTTAGATGTTAGCAGCAAGAGTTCTAGCAGGGGTAAAGTAAGGGAAAATGTGGTATTTTCTCTTTGTTTTCACAGCAAATTATAAATGAATCATTCTTCATCAGAACTGAAGTTTGGTATATTAAAATGTGATTTAAAGGTGTGGTGAGATGTGGGATGTTTTGGGCTTGGGTGTCAGCTTGCTTCTGAGGTCCACGGTAAGTCTTGACACCTGTGCTGGCCCAGTGCCCAAAGGAGGGACACAGCATCCCAGGTTTCACATCCCAGGTTTTCTTCTTCTTGTAAGTCTGTTTCTTTCACAGTGTGTCAGGATTATGAAACTCTTCTCCTCTGTTCTCATTATCAAAGGTAGAGGAGCAACATTGGATTTTAAATATAAAATAGCAAAGGCCTGGCATCTCGTAAGAAGTGGAGAGGAGGTCAGGTTGCTTTCCTGTTCTGAGTGAGGGTGCCATGTTACTTCCTACTGGTAAGACTTAGAATAGGGACTTGGAACTGTGTTTATCTGAAAAATTAGCACCAGAGGCCAGAGTGCTGGGGTAAGGGTCAGGTTTCTGGGGCAGGGCTCAGATGGAATTTTAGCCTTTACTAAACCTGTGTCAGTTACCTTGGAGATATTAGAAGCATCTCTTGATAGCCAGATACCCTTTGAAACATGCTGGACTGAGGAGAAAATGCAAAAAGAAATGGGCATTACCCTTTGTGTGCCCTTAGAGCCTGAAGTATAGAGATGGCAAAGCAGCCAGTGAACTAAAACCAAAAGTGGAGATGCCTGGTGCCCTTTCTGGGTCCACCAGGGAGAAGTTCCAGAAGCTTTGAGGACTGTTTGAGTTACTTTTCTCTCATTGCTGAGGCAGAATACCTGATGCCCAAAATTAGGGAAGGAAAGGTTCATTTCTTATAGTTCTTGGAACTTTTAGTTCGTATTCCGCTGGTTGCAAGGCAGGGCAGCATGGTAGGGCAGCCATTCATGGTGGCGCCAAACAACAAGATTAATTGGCAAGAAAGGGAGGACACTCCTTCTTCCCACCCTTACACTGTATGTCAGGCTGCACCACTGGGCTGGTGCAGCACTCATGTCATGGATCCCAGCGCCAGACAACAAACCGATCACGAATGCTAGACTCAGGTGCATCCATGCCATGATTACATGAAACTTGGCAGGGCCATAGGAATATAACCATAACAAGGTCTAAGCCAGATTTTCTGCTAGCTACCTTCTTTCCTTCTTGGGCTTTCCAAATCCTCACTTCTCCTTTCACAGGACTGGGCATTATCTGAGTGGGCTCAGGTCTCACAGCCTTACTGGCTGTTAGCTGTGAGAGCCAGATAGCAGGATGGAGGTGAGTCTTACTGGACACAAGCTGACCCTGCCCACACATACAGGGCTTACTGCAGCTCTATCTGTTGTTTAGGCCTCTGGTGGGGTGTTGCCTCATACCTGCCACAGAAACATACACCTGTCGTTTTGATGAGGGGATGTGGGAGGAGAGCATATTCTGTCAAATTAAGGATTCTTTGCTTTATTTCAAAATTGTGTTCCATGGCCATCCAATGTTATTTGGCCCCTGTATTTTAAATTCCTCATTTGGAGGTCTGGATTTCATTCTTTTTTTTTTTTTTTTTTTTTTTTTTTTTTTTTTTTTTTTTTTTTTTTTTTTTTTTTTTTTTTTTTTTTTTTTTTTTTTTTTTTTTTTTTTTTTTTTTTGTAACTTGATTTCCTTTTATTATCTATGGGTTAGGTATTTGGGCTGGCAGAGTGGCACATTTTTGTTATGATAGTATTTGCTGCATTAAGTGCTCAAACTTCTTATATTAGTGAATTTCCAAAAGCAACAGAATCAAAATCACTTCAACACGCAATGCCTTAAAAGTGCTTTTCCCTTCTTGCCTTGAAAGTAACTATTTAAACACAGAGAAGTGACCTAGAGTTTCCAAGAATTGAATCTGAGGCTGCCCACAGAAGTTGCCTGCTTTACTTAAAATTTTTGTGGTTTTTCCATTTTATTCTCATTTTGGTATTAAAATGTTTTCCTGCAAACAGCTAATTAGCTAGAAAATAGGCTGTACTTAGCCTGTGGTTGTGTCTCTTATAGCTACCCACTGAACCCCCTTCGTGTGTGCTTATAGATACGAGCACCTCCCAACCCTGGGATGTTTCAGTTCATGGAACATCTTTGTGTGTGTCTATCTGTGGTCTTCAGTGGCACAGCAGTTTAAAAAAAGTTTTTAGGAAACTTCTTAAGGAAATAGGTGATTGGTACTTGTAAGCTTCCCAAAAGATTTATAGAGACCCTTTTGTATCCTGTTCATTTCTCATGGACCAATATCCAGTTAGATGAACTGTTTGGCAGAACTATTCCAATGGTTATGCGAATGATTGTTGTCATCTGGAAGCATTTCTCAGAAGTGCTTGAAGTTCCAGGGGATTTCTGGAACAATTTGTTAAATCTGTATACATGGAAAAAAAAGTTTTTTTTTTGTTTTTTTTTTTACAATTTTCTCTACGTGTGATTTATTTCTTTTACATACACAGACACATTCAGCAGTGGGTTTTCTAAGTGCTCCTTGATTTTGCTTGATGGCATGAATTCAAAGAGGGTGGGGGAATCACAGTAGAAGACAGCTACTCATTCTTATTTCAATAGATGCATTTACATGAAAAGTTTGGAGGGGAACCAGGTTTTATTTTTTAAGTATGATCTTTAAATGTAGACAATGCCAGTTCATACCCCCGGTTTACAGATCAGGGAGCAAATTCCTCAGCTGTTCCTCCAAATCTTGGTTTTGACATATAGATCCATTTGCCTTGCGTTTTAATGTGCTGTATGTACTGTGTTATTTACATGACTCTTCAGAGCCTTTCAACAAGATGGTGGGGCCAGGGAAGATTTTGGACCCTTAACTGCAAGGGCCCAGTCTGCCCCATCCTCTACTCCCAGGGCTTTTGTAATTAGAGCGTTCTTTGCAATCAGACTACCATCATCCGAAAGGTGCTCTGGCATGCTATCTCTAGTGTTAGTCATGAAAGGCTGTTTCTAGTGGTAGTCATGAAGGGCTATCTCTAATGGTAGTCTTGAAAAAGGCCTGCCTTGCCCCACAGGGGCTCCCACAGCCTGGATGTCTGCAAGTGCAAGACCTTAGCAGTGTTGATGGAATGTGACTTCCGGCCTGTCTCTTCACTTGAAAGCCTATTTATATAATTGGACTACAGAATTTCTCTTTTATTTGCATGTAGTTGGCTGCACAGAAATTTAGCAGCAAACCAGGGGAATCATTTTTCTTTTCTCATTTGTCAGGCCAGGTAGACTCCAGAGTGATATATATATTTTTTTGACAGATTTCATTCATTTTATTTTTCTTGAGTAAAAACCCTTATGTTGTAGCTACTGCTGGAGCTTGAGTCCTCTGGACAAGACTCTAATGTGGATTTTTACAAGATGATTGGTGAATTTATGGTAGGGAGACTTTGTGAACACAGTCTGTTTCCAGAGGCCAGGGTTCAGGTTGCTGTAGGTCTTGGAGATGGTATCAAAGGCAGCCTGAGCAAAGTTGCCTAAAGTAGCAGTGTAGCCCCTGGCAGAGGTACAGCAGTCATCAATACCAGCCATCAGCAGCAGCTTCTTGGGCATGAGCTGAGACAATGCCAGTGCAGGGATCAGACACACCAACAGACAGCCACAGTGGCCTGTCACCTTGCAAGGAACCGTGTGGGGCTTGCATACTTGTTCCCCCAGTAGCCTCTCCACATGGGGACGATGGAGAGCTTGGCTAGCATGATGACCCTACGAATGGCAGTGGCTACTTCCTTAGAACACTTTACACCCAGGCCAACATGACCCTTGTAGTCCCCAATGGCGACAAATGCCTTAAACCTGGTCCGCTGGCCAGTACAAGTTTGCTTCTTCACAGGCATGATCTTCAGGACTTCATCCTTGAGGTATGTGCCCAGGAAAAAGTCAGTGATCTTAGACTCCTCGACGGGTAAGGAGAAGAGATAAATTTCCTCCAGGGGCTTATCTTCATGTCCTTGACCAGCCAGCTCAGCTTGGTGACAGGAATCCACTCCTTGTCCTCAGTCTTACTGCCACGAGCCCCGCGGCTTCTGCCCCAGGCCCTGCTGCACCCGCGCCCGTGGCCTTAAACGCCATTTTGGAAGCCTCTGCAGAAGCTGCCCTGCAGAAGCTGCTGCGGCCTCCCATGCCTGGACCCCTGGGGCCTCTGGGCCCTCCTGCTGCACCAGTGTCATCCGCCATTTGGTGTTTCCCTGAGGAAGAAGAAGCCAGAGTGATATTTTTGAGCAAACTTTCAATTTAGATTTCTTGGGCAGGCCAATTTCCACCAAACTGACTACCTCTGGCTGTTGGAGCACAAGAAACGCATCTATGCTTTGGTTGTCTGCTGCTGAATATGATACAGCACAGTTCCCTGGTTCTGGCAGACACTGTGGGCTGACTTGGCTTCTACCTAGTGTTTTCCTTCTCAGCTGTCACACTTGGGGAAGATCGATCCCATTCACTAACTCTGCCACCCTCCTGTGGGCAGATTTCGGATTAGGTGATAGGGGAGCATTATTTTCTGTCTTCTAGGATTTCAACATTTGTTTTCTTTCTGATTACAATTCTCTCCTGTGCCTGAGTTTAGGTGGGCTGGCATGAAAGATGAAGGCTAAAGCTGTTTCCTTGGTGCTTCTTTCCTGTTCTCTGTTCTGCAGGGAGGTGGCAGAACTTGTTTTCATTTGATATTTGCTGTATCAGAGGCCATGGGGGTCTGTTCCCTTTGCTAGTTTTGTCCTCCTCACACCAGCTGTGCCCTCACTTTACCCACCCTAGTCCACACCACAGGAGCCTTGGGATACTTGTGTGCAAACTGCTTATTAAGAAGTCAGGTATTTCTTTCTCTTTAAGCTGTTTCTGAGCATTGGTTCTGACCATGGAAATGGTTAAAAGTGCTAGGTACAGAGCTGCAAAGATGGTTCTGGAAGGCCGATTTTTAGACATGTGCAGCAAGCCTGGAAAATTTCAAGTAGAGGAGAAAGAAGACAGTTGCTGTCTCTGAGTCTCTTACTTTTAATACGGTGGGAACTGGCCTCTGGCGCCAACTGCTTAATTCAGAACATTGTTATTTAAACGCCATTCATGTTAAAAGGGAGATGAAACGAAATGCACTTCATTTTTCAGAGGTCTCCAAATAGCCATGAAAAATCAATTTTTTTCTGCCACCAATTAATGTCAGCCCCTCTTGTGGCTTTAGGTGGATGCCACAATGGTGATGTAGGGAGCAACCTTCTGGCCTGTGTGGCACTGCCAGAATCTGGATTGGGAGTCAGGAAGTGGGAAGACAAGAAGCATAGCCATGTCCCAGACAAGTGTCATGAAAGGCAACATAGGCAGACAGCACTGGGAGTCAAGCAGGACTCCAGCCTTTGTACTGAACCTAAGACTGTGGTCCTATTCAAACGAGGGTCACATTTATGAGTATGTGCCCTGGGGCTACTGTTGTTGGTAAACATTCAGACTTGGGCTCTGAGAGCTGTCACAGAACCCTCTGGTCTAATTCTAAAATTCTGACACATTTGGTTGCTTAAAGTTTTCCAGCAAGTTTGAAATGGTTGTTTGGGTTTGGCAGGACCCTGTTTGCCCCAGATGTCTTCCTTCAGGTCCAGCTGGTGGTCTACAGTAGGCTAGGGCTTAGGGGCCTATATCCCAGCAGGCCCTATTTCGTGCAGCTGTTGTAAACCTGAGCTTCCAGGAAAGGTGCTTGAGTTTCCTTTTCTTGGCCTGGAAAGCTCACAGCGTATACTGATCTAGAGTAGATCATAAGCATGCACATACACACATCATAACCCTGTTCTCGTAGTTAGGCTTACAGCCTCCTAGTGCTTCTCCTCCCAGCCCTGGATATATGTGACATTGCTGCCATTTGTCCTCTTCCTTGTTTTCCTATTCCCACTCCTCACTGTCTGAAGAGCTGCTGTAGTAGCCCCATCTTATCCCTGGCCCTCTCCTTCTGTGTGACTAGGCTCCTCCTGTAGTTTCTCTGACCCTCTGGCTCCTCATGACTCCAGGACCCTGACCCCCAGACCTCCTCAGACACTGACTTCATCTGCCTGTTCACCCAAAAAGTGACTATCCCTCTCACCTTGACACCTCTAGCAGCAGTCCTGGACTCCTCAGGCCATCAGGCTCCTGCTGTCCGCTCCCATTGTCCTTACAGTGACCTGTCTGAGTCCTCACTTCAATTATAATCATAGTTATACTTTGTATAACTAGATCATTTATTTAGTAGTTGAGCACCCACAAAGTACCAGACACTATTCTAAGTGCTGGGATATAGATCAGCTAGGACTAGTCTAGATTGACGAGAACAGGAATTCCTCAGAACAAACTGGCTTTCTTTTTCTTACACAAGTAGAAGTCCAGCAGTGCACAGCTGCTGGTGATGTAGTGGCTCACAATGCTGGGGCCAGGACCTTTTAAGGCATTTGGCCCTTCCCTCATGTTCATCAGGTGGTTGCCACAACTCCAGCCATAGTATCTTCCCTGTCAAGAAAGGAAGGGAAAAGGATGGCGCCTTCTTTTATACATTTTTTCCCATTTTATTAAACTTACAACTCTCAGCAGACTTCTTATTCATTGTCTAGATTTGTCACATATTTATTACCTATACTGGATCTTAAGTTGTAATGAAGGCAACACATGGCAAATAAACAAAATATATTTCATTTAATTTCATAATCATGCAAGTGCTATACAGGAAAATAAAAACCAAGAAAGAAGGGTGGAAGTGGTGACTGTTTTAAGAAAGTTTTTCTGAGAAGGTGACATTTGAGCAGGAATGTGAGTCAAGTGACCAGGTATGCTGTGCTGAGATGAGACGGAGAAGCATTTAGGGGAGCATGGGCTGCAGTGCAAAGGCCCTGAGGCAGGGTGAGTGGTATGTGAAGCCACAAAAGTGAAGGGAACAGGGTCCTATTAAGATAGCATGTTGGGGTTGGGGCAGGGCTCTGTCAGTTTTGGGGATTGCTGGGCCAAACCTGTAGGGAATTTATTGTCATCATTGTAGGCATGATGGGTTATGCTCTGACTTGCTTCAGTTTGTTTTCTTCATAACCTTTTTTTAAAACTCAAAAACATTTCATAACTCAGTTTTTATTTAATGTAGAAAGTGTCAGTAGTCGTTTACATGTGACAGAGGGTGGGATCACTGGCACTCACCAAAACTGCCTTCATCGTTTGTTCTTCATATTGATACCACCACATACTAGACTGTAAAAGCTTTATTCTTGTAAAATAAGCTCACACTTACTGTAGAAAGCAAAAGGAATATATGTGATAAATATTTCAAATCATCCTACCCTATGTATATTGATTTTTTTTAAAAAAATGAAGTTTGATTTTGGAATAATTTTAGATTTGTGAAAAGCTACAGCAAGACCCCAGCACCATACTTCAGGGGTGTGCCCTGTCTAGCCATGCAGGTCCTGGAGGTTCTGAGCTCTGCCCAGCCCAGTGCAAGGTCCTAGTGCCATACTTTGAGGGTATGCCCTGGCTAACCATGCAGGTCCTGGAGGTTCCAAGCTCTGCTCAGCCCAGTGCAAGGCCCTGGTGCCATACTTTGGGGGTGCGCCTTGGTTAGCCATGCAGGTCCTAGCGGATTAGATCTTGGCCCACCCCAGCCCAATGCCCTAGTGCCATCCATTGGGAGTTCATCCTGGCCAACCTCATAGGTCTGAGAGAGAGGCGCGGAGCCCTGCCAAGCCTAGCACAGTGCCATGCGCCATCTGTGGAGCGCCCCAGGGAGAAGCATGGATCCAGAAGAGCTCTACCCATTGGGTAGGGGAGCACTGGAGAGCTGAAGGAGGGCAGAAGCCCCACCCATCATTTTTCCACCACCCCAAGAACCTCTGTTCAGAGGAACCCAGGTGCCTGGCCCACCCCCTTTACACCATGGGACAGTCAGTGTGGTAAGCATCTATGACTTAATCAGCTTGTCTAACAGCCGGGCATGGTGGCGCACACCTTTAATCCCAGCACTCAGGAGGCTGAGGTAGGCGGAGCATTGTGAGTTTGAGGCCTGCTTGGGCTACAACGCAAGCACAAGGCCGGCCTGAGCTACATAGTGTGACCCTGCCTCAAAAAACCAGGGTTGGGAGTTTGGCTCAGCAGCTTAAGCGCCTGTCTGGCAGGTGCGAGGCTGTGAGTTCAATCCTCGGTGCCACAAAAAAAAAGAAAAAAAGCTTGTCTGGAGGAACCTAGGAAAATGACAAAATGAAAGCGCAAAATGTAATCTCAGGCCTCCAGCCCACTAAGTACATGCCCAGAAGACCCTGACATGGAAGACACTGGAAATTGCACAAATGAAATCATCTGAAATGATAGCAACTGAAGTAAAGAAACAACTCCATGAGTCTATAGAGGAAATCAGATCAGAAATAATCTCTAAGGTAAAACAAAATGCAAACATTATGAAAGAAATGTTGACTATGTCTAAAGAAGAAGTAGATAAAAAAAATAGAAGAACATAAAATGATGGAAACCTTGAATGAACAATATAGGAAAGAATTACAATGCATAAAACAGATTCAAAGAGATATTCAGGAAATTAAAAATTCCATTGAAAGTTGGCAAAACCGTGTCAATGAAGCTAAAGATAGACTCTCAGACCTTGAAGACAGGATGGAAGCTAATGATCACAGAAGGAAAGGTGTCTTTAAAATGACAAGGAACCAGGAAACAACAATTCAGCAGTTGCAAGAAGATGCAAAGACTGATTAGTGTAAGTGAAAAAAAGCAAGAGTTAATGCAAATGACATAAAAAGACTATTTACAGAAATAATAGCAGAAAATTTTCCAAGCATGGGGAAAGAATCTGACATATAGGTAAGCAAGGCATATAGAATGCTAGTTAGCCACAACCAAAATAAATCTTCACCCAGACATTTAATAATTAAGATCCCAGAAATTCAGCACAAGAACAGAATACTAAAAGCTGTCAGAGAAAACATCACCTATGAAAAAAGGCCCATCAGAATCACGGCAGACATCTTAACACAAACCATCAAGTCAAAAAGATCTTGAAGTATTTCAAGTCCTGAAAAAAAACAGCTTCCAACCCAGATTGATGTACCCTGCAAAACTATCTTTCAAACTTGATGGAGAATAAGATACTTCCATGACAAAGAACAACTGAAGGAATTCATGGCCACCAGATCAATGCTACAAAGAATACTGAAAGATACTCTAGAAAGATATAAAGATGACTACAGCTCCGAGAACACCAACAGAAAGAAACCACCAAGCAGGGCAAGCACATTTTAAATGGAGAGAAAAAGTAGAGAACCAACAACAGGAAGATAACATGACAAAGATAAGTCAGTACATATCAGTTATAACCATCAATGTAAATGGCCTCAATTCAGCAATCAAAAGAAACATACTGGCAGAGTGGATTAAGAAACAAAATCCAACAATATCCTGTATACAAGAAACACACTTAACTCAAAAGAAAGTTCATAGAATGAAAGTCAAAGGATGGAAAACAATACTCCATGTGACAGGAACCCAGAAAAAAGCAGGGGTAGCTATTCTGTTTGCAGACAATGTAAACTTCAAACCAAGAATGATCAAAAGAGATAAAGAAGGTCACTACATACTGGGTAGGGGAAAACTTTAAGAGGAAGAGATAGCAATCATAAATATATATGCACCAAATATGGGAGCACTCAACTATGTAAGACAAATTTTAATAGACATGAAAGACCAAATAAGCAGCAACAAAATTGTAATAGGAGGCCTTAACACCTACTGTCACGAAGAGACAGATCAACTAGACAGATCAGCAAAGAAATAACAGAACTGAATCAAACTTGTGAACAAATGGACTTAGTAGACATGTACAGAGTGTTCCACCCAACATCAGAATACACGTTCTTCTCAAGTGCATATGAATCATTCTCTCAAATAGACCTACTAGCCCACAGAACATGCTTAAGTAAATGCAAAGGAATTGAAATTATCCCATGCCTATTGTCTGACCATAGTGCAATAAAATTGGAAATTAACAAAAAAAGGAACCACAAAATTCCATAAACACATGGATATTAACACTCTCCTAAACAATGGGTCACAGAAGAAATTAAAGAAGTATTTATGCAATATCTCCAATTGAAAGAAAATTCAAATACAACTTACCTAAACCTGTGGGACACAGTGAAAGCAGTCCTCAGAGGGAAATTTATAGTGTTAAACTCTCACATTAGAAAAATGGAACGAACACAAATAACCTAATGCTGCATCTCAAACTTCTAGAAAAAGAAGAGCAAATCAAACCGAAAGCCCAAAGAAGGGAGGAAATTATAAAAATTAGAGCAGAATTTTTTTGGGGGGGCTAAGTAGCATTCAATGGGTTACAGTGCATTTTTACTTCAAAGTTCTGCTATGAGGCTTAAAATCCCAGTATACCAGTGAGAACACCCCCGTAGCCAGACTGTGCCCAGAAGAACTTGGGCATTCTAAGAGGCTTAGTCTAAGGTGAGAAGGTCTCATTGCCTGTTCTTGTTTAGATGGGAATTTGTTGGGTTTGTTTCAATTCTGTTGCATCTGTAAGCAAATCTAAGAACTTTCCTTTGTTGTACTTTACATAACTAAATGACAAGGTAACTGAATAGGGTTAGGAAATGGAATCTGTTACTCAGATTTGAATGCATCAGTTATTCCAGTTGTATACTGATTTCCCTTTTTTCGGTTTTGGTGTAATATAGGTGAAACCACCTGTTGTGCCACTCCTTTGCTAGCTTTGTGGTTGATTCCATGCATGGAACTTAATGATCAGAGGAGCTGATTGGATGAGAGGGCATGTCAGGCCATCTAGAGCCTGCGCCATGATGCTGAGCATGAGGTGCACACTGATGCTTGTCAGAGGAGGTGGGGGACAGCACCACAGCTCACAGTTGGGGAATGTGCCAGAGTGTTGGGGTTCCTTTTGCCCAGCTGAAAAATAGGGCCTGTAGGTACTTACTGGGTGGAGGTGCTGTATGAGGCAGAGCCTCGTTTGGGTGGTTCATTCAGTTGCACTGGTTTAAACTGAATGTCCTTCCTTCACCACACTGTAGACCTGCAGCCTCTCGCATTCAGCCAGTTCTGTCCATAGTCAGAGGCTCTTCACTGGGCATAGACCTGATAACTATATGAAGCTCTGCTCCTTGAGGAGCTGGCACAGGTAAGCTTTGCCTTCTTGTGGAACAGATCTCAGACATCCCTCCATCACTGCTCTGAAATTCTACCTCAGTTACCCTCCTAGCCTAATTCTGTCACTTGCTTTGCCTTATCTCTGCACACTGAATGTGTCTCCAGATACTTGGACTGGGGTGACCACTAGGTATGGCCTGTGCAGGGTGGAGCATGGGCTCCCAGCACACTCAGCAAGCAGGTCCCAGAGCCCTGGGCTTGGCCATCTCCAATAAGACTGCCAAAGGGCACTGTGAGATTTGAGTCAGGAGTAGCATTCCTGTTTTGTTAATTAAAAGATGAAGGCTAGTGTGGAGAAGTGTGACTGACTTTCCAAGTTGGAGCACTCCCAATCTGAATATTTGTAGTGTGTGTGGTGTCCCAAACTCCTGTGGTACCAATTTAGCCACCCTTCATTTCCTGGGGTGTCCCTGCCCTGTGCTGCAGGTCCCATTTCCAGGCTCACGCTCCTGCCTGAAACTTGAATCAGGACCTCATGATCAGGAGGCAAGGCAGCAGTGTGTTCCAGTGGTGATGATGCTATATCCTGTTTCCAGGGCAGTGGTGGTAACAGTGCCAGCCACTGCTTCTGCTGTCCCCGGTTGGCCCCACAGATGTTTCCTGAGGCTTGATTGTGTCTGAGATTGGGTTGTGGCCAGTCTTGGTTCCACTGTTTTCTGAGCCTGCTCATCTAGCCTTCCCAGAAGTCCTATGAGCTTTGCAATAGTCTTTCAATTGCTTTTGTGTTTAAACTTGCTTGGAGCAGTTTCTCATGCTTGCCAGGAAGATACTGCCTGGTACTAGTGCTGGCTGGTGGTAGGTCATTCCCCATCTAAGCACTGTACCCAGTCCTCCTGTCTCTAGGTCTGCTAGGAAGCAGTTCTTTCAACCTGAGCAGGGTTAGTGGGTAAAAAACACTACTCTATGGTTAGCTACATTTGAGAGTTAAATATACATCAACTAGGTTCTTTGCTTATAGCTTTTAATCTTCTGTACAGAGTGAATTTCTATAAGAGGAGTGCACATACAGCTCCTCCATTTGCCCTGGAACCCCATTCTCTAAGCAATGTCTTCTGTAAACACACTTAGGGAAATGCTGTCATGGACAGTTGTCCTAAATAGTCAACACACTAATAATTTTATTCAACAAATGTTTTATAGGCCTTAGGCATTTGATGCCTGTGTCTTTGTGGGATGCCATCTCCCTGCCCTGAAGCATCCAGGAATGATTACAGAATAAATAAATGAGAGGTGGTCCAAGGACAGAGGGAGAAGAGGTGGCAGTCACTTTTGAAGAACAGGCAAGGTTTTGATGCTGTTTGGTAAGATTTTTGAGAAGGGTAGGGTTTCCAAGCCAAGGGTTTTTGTTATTGCCCTGGGATAATACTGTACCCTTTTTCATGCCAGGTCTTTGTATACATTCCCTCCAATGATTATGCTGGCCATTCTATCTATGTATTTATTATTCATTCTGTAGATTAAAAACAATTATTAAAATGGAAATAGAGTTTAAGGGACTTTTATAACAAAACAGATAAGCTGTGGGGGGCCGCAATTGTTCCTCTCCATGTGATGACATGGCAGACAGACAGCTTCTTCCAGAGGGCCCTCTTTGCCCTCTCAGGAAGCTTGGCTTTTATCCTGCATGCAGTGGAGAGCCCCAGAAGTTGGGGTACCTAAGGAGTGTAACACTAAGCAGCATGGTGGACACTAAGCAGCACCCAGGGTAGACAGGCAGGGAGAGGACATTCCAGCAAAGGCACGGAGAGCTGAGGCTGTATGGTGAGGAAGGCCTGAAGATTTGGGCAGAGACAATGGGTGCTAATGAGAATCCTTAAAGGAGTTGGGACACCCCTTCTTTTGGGCACCAGATCTTTAAGGGCCATCCTGTACCCTTCATACCTCATCAGTTCTACCACTGCACAGCAAGCAGTAGTAGGCCATAGTGAACACATGACTGTGGCATGGCTGTGTTGCAGTAAATCTTGATCTACATAAGCATGTGGTGAGCCACATTTAGCACTGTGGGCTGTAGTTACTGAACCCGCCCTATCTCTTGAGTATAGTTAGCATTGGCATGTGATGCATGAGTGTTGAGGGGTGAGTGTTATGTTGGTACAGAAAAAGCCCAGGTGAAATAGAGCCATGAGGTCTTTTCGAGAGGGGTGGCTCTGCATGACCAGAGTCTATGTAGGGGGAGTTGGAGGTCTGGAGTCTGATGAGGTGGTAAGATTGGCTGGTAGACCAAGAGACTAGTAGGCTGAATTGGCTTCAGTGGCATTCAAGCATGCATACAGGATTTTCCTGGAGAGAATTTTCACTGAGACTTGCTGATAGCTAAGAATGGCAAGCAAGGGGCCCTCGGCCTCTGCATCCACTAAGACTCCAGTGGAGGGAAACCTAGTGGGAACAGCAATGGCACTGGCAAGAGCAGAAGGCAGGACAGCACCTTTAAGTACAACAAATGCCTAGACACAGTCAAGGATGCTGTCATCAGCCTGTCATGGCCACTTTCTCTGTTGGCCATGTTTGTATCAGTGATTGGAGACCAGATCTAACAGGTGTGTCCAGTTTGCTAAACAAGACAAGACTATCTTACTCCACAGCAGAGGGAGCACTGGCCAGCAGGACCCTCAGAGAGAAGACACCTCCTTGTCCTCATGGCAGAGGCCAGAGCTGGAGATTAGAGGGGTATTTCAAGGATTTAGATTTGGAGACAGTGGCTACCAGATGTCTTTTGGAATTGGGACATCTCTCTTTGCCATATTTGCCACAGAATTTAACATAAATAACGGGTGGCCTCCTCCAGCTCTCCCTGGGATACCCCAATATGCAGATGAGCAATTCTTGTCATATCATGCCCCTTCCTGTTTGTGGCCCATGTGATTCTAGCTTCCTGTTTGTGGCCCATGTGATTCTAATTACCTAACACTGGGCTTCTGTCTGCTTCTACAGCAAGATCTTTGCACTAGTGATGTGCAACCCTCAAGCCTGGTATTTGTCTTGTTGGCTAATTCTGACCCTAGGAGCCAGTGGGGTCAGTAACACAAGAAGTCTAGCTTCTCCATCAGAGCTTTGGAACTCAGGACCAGTTGGCAAGGATTTCCAAGTATTACTACTACTATAAACACCCTTCTGTAACCTCAGGCTTTGGTGTTGAGTTCCGTATAATGAATGGCAGCATGAAATCCCGTCCCAATCAATTCATCAGGTTCTGACTGCAGAGGGAAGAAGTAGGAGGAAAGAAACTGAGAGTGTAGTTTCACCTGAGTTTTATAGTATTACAAAAGCAGGATGAACCAAATGGTACTTAAGGAAACTTACTTTTATCTCTTTAAATATCCTTTGGAACTGGTCTCTGTAGCCTGTAAGGATCCTCATACAGAGAAATTCCCCTTTCAGATCCTCTGTCCTCATTGTTATATTGTTTCACATATTTTTGTTCTGCCTCCTATTATTTTGGGGTTTGATAATTTTTTTAGTGTACAGGATTCTATTGTAAAGAAATGAAGTGAGACTCTGTCCTCTTCCTCTCCTCCTCTTAGCAGAGACCCAAAATATTGCTATTCCACTTCATAAATTCATAGAGACCCAAAGATCATTTAGTGACTCTGGACCTTGCTCAGAGCTTTTAGCCCCAGAGAGCAGCATAAATAATCTCCTGGTTTCCTGCTGTAGATTGTCCTTTGTAAGACCTGTGACTTCACTCACAGGTTTCCTTTCAGCTTTCTTTCTCCCCAAAACTATGTTCATCTGTCCCCTATACCAGAGGACAAATGGCCTAGACTACTGCTAAAGCTGGGACTACTTGCCTTACATTAAGAAAGACCTGGAATTGGGCCCTCCATGGCATTCAGAGTTCTGATGCAGGAAGAACTGAGCAAGTATCCCAGTCCCTTGTGCTGCAGAAACTCTGAGGGCATCCTTACTCAAAAGAAGGTGGAGTCTTTGTCAGATCAACTCAGCTGCATGTGGAAGACCACCATCCTCAGAAGCCAAGTTGTCCATTATGAAGAGACAGGAAGAAGGATGACCCACTTGTTATCCTGCTTTATGGTTTGATAGAGTCCCCTGGAAAACTGCTTGTATGTGTGCTAAAACTGCAGAAGTGTGTGGCACCTGAGCAGATAACCCCTGGATAGTTTGTAAAGCCAGACAGCAGACCTAAGGAGCCTCAACACAATGATCACAATGATATGATGTGGTCTTCCTTCCTGTGCATTCTAAGGGAAGTTATTCTTCTCAAGCCCTTGATCTTATTTTCAGTGTTACAAGCTTCATCCTGATTGCAAGAGTGTAGTGCTAGGCAGATAGACAGTGCACCTGGTAGGACGATTCTTACTTGACCTGTCAGGCTTCATCCTGGAGGCTTAGCTTCTTCTTGGAGACCTCTGTGGTGAGGGGTGATGGACTTCTGCGGGGGGCCTCTTGTTCACTTTGTCAATCCACACTGTTCCTGGCTGTCCCCCCGCGATAGCCAACAAATAGTAGAAAGCCCCCGCATAAGGTCACCACCACTTTTCCTTTGTACCTGCTAATACCAGAATTCAGTGTTTAAAAAATATATAAAGTATTGAGTAGCTAGTTGATTTGCCGAATCCAGTTGGTAGGAATGAGCCAGCTGCGGATTTTAAACATTCTTGGGCACCCCTTTGAGAGTGCTTTTTTTGTCATCTTCTGAGCCCAAAGTCACAGGGCCCCTGGGTTGTCTTTGCTGTGGTGTTATTCCCCTAGTACCCTATTTCGGGGCCCCAAATTAGTAGAGGGAGAGTTAATTTCAGCCAGTTGAGCCCAGAAGAAAGATTAAAGAAGAATTGTGGGTAGAAAGACAAATCATTTAGAATATTTAATGAAATGGAACCCAGTAGAACCCCCCAATCCCTAGCAAAAGTGTCCCAGGAACTTGTTAGCAAAAGCCAGTTTGGCTGTGTGCCCTGAGTGTGAACTTTATGCTATAATCTCCACTTACCCTTTGTCAGACTCTGGGGCAAGAGAGCCAACTTGGGACTGCTGGCTCAGCACTAATGGAGTCCACTTCCCCCTGCCCTTCGGCAGGTTCCTCACTTCTCTGCCAAGGTTGCTTTCCTATCTTTTGCATGTGTTTTCTTTGCCTCTACCCTTCTGCCACCGTTGCGGAGTAGGACCAGGTCCTGACCAGTCAGAAAATAGCATTATGTACAGCAGTATACTGAGGCTAGTCACTAATTTTTACTGTTGTGAAAGTGTTTTGACTTAGAATTAAATACATGGGTTTACATTACAAAAAAAAAAAAAAAAAAATGGAGTCATTAGGAAGGCATTTCCCATGAAGGTAAGGTTTGATGACCTCTAGGTGAAGCTGCCATGGTGAAAAATAACAAGATCTTACTGAAGCACAGGGGTAAACCTGGTGGGCTAGAGGAGAATTCCTAGGAAAGTCCTGGTTTGTGATAGAGAAGGTAAATGGTAATGCCATTCCATAAAATGCTACATGGAAGAGTACATTTTTGTAAGGTATGATCTTGGACAAGTTCATTCAGATAGCTTTAGCACAAAAAAGCAGAGGCAGCAGGAAAGCTGGACTGGCTTGTAAGTCTGCCACTTAGAGGAAGGTCTTGGACAGAACTGAGGTGCTTCCTGCTGTCCCTGGTAGGTGGGATCACAGGTGGAGTTCTGAGAATCCTTGATATGGAGGGCAGTGGGGAGGCAGCAAGCCCCTGTGTTTCCAGGTTCCTAAGGAGTTACAAGGGAGAGAAGAGCAAAGGGCCCCATCTGATACCGGTGCTAGTTCCTCTACATTGTCCTCTGCATTGTCCTACACTGTCCTCTGCATTGGGTGATTTTCATAGAATATTAATTTTTCTAAACCCCATTGCTTGCTTTTTACTACTCTTAGTATACATTTGTTTTTAGCCCTTGCTATGTTGACCAAAATTAAAATCTATCAAAATTGTTAATTCAGAGACTTCCACAGGACAGAATTTGCCCAGTTCTTTGAATGTAAATTAAGTTCTTATCATTTCTATAGCATAGTGATTCATTGTAGCATTGCTCATTGTCTCCTGCAGACCTGCTAAAAAGTTAACAGGTGTCCTGTGTTGGTGCTGGCTCAGTCTTGCTTCTTTTCTAGAGATGGTATAGAGCATCTCATACATACTTCCTCTTCTTTTGGTATTGGACTAACCTACCAAGGCATGCCTAGCCTTGTGTGTACTAGCCAACAGGCTTTTCTTTTAAATGTACAATCTCGAATTGCGAGTAACTCGTTCTGCAAGCGTTTCTTAAGATGAGCAAATATTTCTAATTTTAACTTGCTAAACATGAGATGTCTTGCAGTATTAGTAATGCGTCATGTCAAGCATCACATGATCACAACTGAGCCAATGGCTCTTCTCTTTCTCTTGCTTTTGCTGAAGGATCGTAGGTGATCATTTCCCAATAACAAAAGGTTGTAGAGGAGATCTCATCTGCAGAAGAGGAGGAGAAAAAGGCAGAGGAATTCCTCACTTCTGTTGAGATTAGGGAGATGTGTAAAATGTGGGAAACCATGCAAAATTTTTAGAAAAGCACCACCCAAATAAGCCTATAGCAGTGCAAGTGATGAATCTGTTTAACAACAGCGTGATGTCACATTTCCATGAAATCTTCCAAAGGAGGCAAAAGCATGTGTCATTGGATAGGTTCCTTGTTCAAGTTGCACGAAAAGAAAAATATTCCATTGACCCAACAGATAGCAGTGATTCCTTTAATTATAGTGAAAATTGTCCTACACAATAACCCTACCTATCTCTTATCTTCCCTTGCACCAGCCATAAAGGCTTTCAAAGGTAAGTTCAGGTTAATTTGTTTTTCTTTATATTTTGTATTTTTAATCATTTTGTATTAACAGTATTATAATTTTATATGAATATTTTTAGATTGTGGAACAAATCATCTGAGTTTTCATTGTTTCTTGTGGGGAAATTCGCCTTGATGTACAAGTACTTTATATTACAGGCATATTTCCAGAATGAATTATGCTTGCAAACCAAGGTTTTGCTGTACTTTACTCAAAATACAGAATGGGTTGTCTTTGGTTTTCATCATCTGGTAATCATTTTATTACACAAGGTAAGCTTAGTTTTAGGTGCTACTTGAGAACATCTCAGGCCAGATCAGCTTTCTCCAACTGTGCATTGATTAAAGATGGTTGAGAATAGGGATATAGTAATTTAAGGAAATGCAAGGAGAGTGTCTGTTGGTTGGCTGCTCTAGGTAATTGTGTAATTTTGTCTTAAAGTGACTATTGTAAAAGTGACATATAATTAAATTCCCACAATGAGGAAAAAGCTTTGGAACATAACTTGTATATTAAATAACTGATGCTTCTGTTATGCTTTATACATGACCAAATGCTTCTATGTACATTTTCTTGATTTAAAAATTGTTTTTATCTAGGTCCCTGGCAGGATGGACAAGACCTGTGAGATGAAGTACAAAATGTTGGACAGCCCTTTGGGGAAAATAGAGATATCTGGTTGTGAGCAAGGACTGCATGGGATACGGCTGCTGAACCAGAAGACCTCTAGCACAGAGTAAGTGTGGGTGCTATGGCTGACCACCTCTGTGGTGTGGGCAGGAAGCACTGGAAGGAAGTTCAGTAAATGTGATTATTGCTTGTTTTCCATTGATTGCAGCATAAAGCAGACCCTGACACTACCAGCCACTTATATTAGTGTCTCTGAATGTGGTCTGCTCTGATTATCCTTTCAGCCACTGGGTATTGCCAGGGAATGAATTCTCCATCTCTGACTCACCCCAGAGATACAACTTTTGATTAGTACCTCCGAGACATTTGATTCATCTGGACTTTTACAGAGGAGGAGTTTGAATATGAGCTTTGAGCACTTTGATTCTTGAGTCCAGGTGATATGAGGTAGACGAATGTTTCTGGAAATTTGGTAGTCAGGAGACGTGTGCCTGATCTTGATTTTTTTTTAAAAAATCAAGCCCCATCTTCAGTTTGTCAGGGACCACCTGGTGGGACTTGGATGACTGTTCTGGAATTGCCTCATGGAGCTCTGTGAGTATGAGTGCTGTGAGTGCAGACGCCAGGAGAAAAGCCCCCAAAGTTCTTTCCAGGGCCATGGAGAGTGTTGTTGTTTCCTTCCAAGAGAATACGCGTTTCACTTTTTGCATGATCCTCACTATATTTCTCTAATTGTAAAAACATAAAAAATTTAAAGCACTTCTTAATGTTTTGTTCTGAAATGTAACATTTAATTTCCTCCATTCATTGATTGTGAGCAGTTGTATTAAAATTGCAGTTCTCGTTATTTCTGACAGAAGAAAAAAACCACCCACTCCTATACTTGGCGTTTGTCTTAACTGGCTAATAAACACAATGCCAAGAACATTAGATAAAGAAAATACATAAGAAACATAAAAATTGATTTTAATGGACCCCTGTCAGAGAGAGCCATAATGAGCACAAGTGCAGTAATAAATATCAGCATTCCTCTCCACTGTCGGGGTTTTTCCTGTAGAGCTGCATGTTACAATCAATATAGCCTTTTTTGAGACTAAAAAATAAGCAAACCTTTGAACTATATGGATACTCTCTTCTTAGTTTCTATGAAAACCATCTGGTTGTGGTGTTCAGAATATCACAGGCACCAAATAATTTGTAGGGGAAAATGTCATTTTGTCTCTTTGCATGTTCAGTTGAACAATAAATCATAGAAATTATGTGCTAGCTTTTTTCCTTTTGGTGAAAAAAAGGTACTCCATACAGCAAATTTGGGAAAGAAAAACTAAAAACTATGTATTATCAGCTGTTTGGTTTAATGCCCATTATGGATCATATAGGAATAGAGTGAAGAGGCTTAATCTTATGATTGTCTGAAGTTAGAATCAGATTCACTTGTGAAAGCAACTGCCAAATAATGGCCTAAATAAGATGCAGATGACATCTGACAGGAATATGCATTTATAGGTAGCCTCTAGAGCAGTAGTGGTGAACCTATGGCATGCATGTTGTTTTTCTTTTAAGATAAAAAATGTTAATATATGAGTTGGTTTTTTTCCTAAACTAAAGCCTCATATTCAGGCTTAATCACAGTGCTGGCACTTTGCAATCAATAAGTGTGTTTTGGGTTGCAGTTTGGCCATTTATTCTCTAAAAGTTCCACTATCATTGCTATAGAGGGTAGAGGGGTGAGAGCTTTGGAGAACTTGGTTGCCTCCCAGCTTTTCTCTCTGTTCTTCAGTCTGAGACCCCTGCTAAGATCTAGAGCACCTTGGAAAATTCTCTTGTGTGCTATTGTAATCAGTTTTTACAAGGGAGAAGATTTAATACAGGACGTATAATTTATAGGATTATTTTATAGTATTTATCCAAAGAGTTCAATGGAAAAGAGTGCAGGAGATCTATCCACACACCAGAGACCTGAAGAATCCAGCTGAGGATCTGGATCCCATGGCAATGGCCTGCACGAGTCCAGCTGAAGACCTAGAGCCCATGGCAATGTCCTCCACAAGTCCAACTGGAGGCCTACAGCCCAAGACAGTATGCCATATAAGTCTGTACCAAGGGTCTGCACTGGGAAGGCCAAAAGGTCAGTGGTGAAAACTAAAAGGTCTGCACCAGCAAAATGAAGGATCTGTGCCAGTTGAGGGTTCTGCACTGGAGGCAGGAAGAGATGCTAAGGTGAGGACCAGAGCTCTCCCAAAGAGAACTGCAGCCATTCCCAGTGACAGTGAGGACCTGTGCTCCTCCCTCGATGAGAACAGCTGAGTTCATGTCAGGAAAACCAGCGTGACAAGCTTATCCAGGAGAATCAACAGCACACCATCTTCCCCTCCAGTTCTCTTTTTATGCCATTGGCAACAATCCTCAAGTGGACCCTCCACACCCAGCACTATGCTGATTTAGTTCAGCTGGGTGCTACAAGTTGCTCATTAGTTAATGCACCATATGTGCCTTTAAGTCAATCCTGTTTGCAGATTCTTGGTCAAACCTCTTTGTGGTGAAACCTTTTTGTAGACATTCATTTTCATTTATCTCGAGTAAATTTCTGGCCATTGTTTATTTAACTTGATAAAGAACTTGCCAAAACTTCCCCCACAAAGTTCTGTCATTTTACGTGTAATGTGTGAAAGTTTCAGTTGCTCTTTTGGCCAATACTTGGTATTGTCAAGTTTTAAAATTTCAGTCCTTTGTGAAAGTATGAAATATGATCCCTTTGAAATTTTAATTTGTACTTTCAAATCTTTTGCCCATTTATATCTGATTTTCTTAATTTTTTTGTTGATTTATGGTTTTGAATACAAGTTCTTTGTCAGATATATGAACTGTAATTTTTTTCACAGTTATTTCAATTTTTGTTTTGCTAATAGTGTCTTTTTATGAGAATTTCAATTTTGAGGAAGTCAATTTATCAGTTTTTACCTTTACTTTGTGCAAATTTTTGTCTTCTCTAAGAAATATTTACTTACTGTAGTATTGCCAATATATTCTCCTACAATTTCTTTTAAGAACTTTATTTTTTTAGTTTTTTATGTTTAGATTTATGACCTATTCCGAATTATTCCTTAGTGAGGCAGTTTGTTTTTTTTTTTATATAGTTGTTTTAGCATTTGTTGGAAAAAAAAACCTCAAAACTTTCCTTTCTTCATTGCATCGCCTGGTGCTTTTGTGAGAAATCAGTTGATCCTATGTTAGGTCTTATCCTGGGCACACTGTCTGGTTCAGCTGATCTTGTTTTGTTCTAGCTCATGTTGATGTGGTTATGTGGCTCCAAAGTAATCTTGGTATCTAGTAAGGTGTGTCCATTAGCTGCCATTTGAAAAGGTGTTTGAGCTTCTAGGTCACTCAGTTTCTCATTTGAAATAAGGGGTCAAATTTTGCAAAGATTCTTTTTTTTTTTTTTTTTGATGGCACTGGGGATCGAACTCACAACCTCACGCCTGCCAGGCAGGCGCTTAAGTCACTGAGCCAAACTCCTGGCCCTAGTTTTTTGAGACAGGGTCACACTATGTAGTTCAGGCTGGCCTTGTGCTCACGTTGTAGCCCAAGCCGGCCTCGAATTCACAAAGCTCCTCCTACCTCAGCCTCCTGAGTGCTGGAATTAAAGGTGTGCGCTACCATGCCCGACTTTTGCAAAGATTCTTATTAGGATTTTGATAGGGAGTTCAATGTGTCAATTTTGGGACGTTGACATCTCAATACTGAGTTTATTAATTTGTGATATGATTTATCTCCATGTTGTTTTGAGTTCTTTTTTGTTTTCCTAAGCAGTGCCTTGTAATTTCCAGCACAGAGACTTTGCATATGTTTAGTAAAACTGATTTTTGAATACTTTGAAAAATTTGTTCTTGAGGGTGGTCCCTCCTTCCCCATGATTTTCTACCGTTTATTCAGCTGGGATCCAAAAGTAGTAAAGAAAAAATTGTAGAAAGGAGTACTTCATTAGCTTTAAGATGCATGCCATTCTGTGTTATAAGGTGAAATTTTGGTCCATCCCACGGAGGTGTATGTTATCCTTCTGCCCACCTTATCTGTGCCACTTATTAGTCACCTAGTAACCATCTTCATTTTTAGATCACACTTATCACAACTTATGCTCAGGTAATCCTCCTTTTACTTAATAATAGCCCCAAACCATAAGAGCAGTGATGCTAGCAATGCAGGTAGGCTTTCCAGTGAGCCTCTTGTGCTAGAGGATCCCACTGTCACCCTTCTGTGTGATTCTTGCGAGTCATGGCATCACCTTTATTTCCTCCCAATCCTTGTTACTTTCTTCAGAAGGTGAATTTTGGGTTGACCTCTGTTGTCTGTCTTAAGTGAAATTTCATTTCCATTTCTGCACAAGTCTAATTGCTTTTCTCACATTGTAAGTGGTTCATTTACCTGTATGTATGGCTTTACCATTGACTACTGGTTTCTGTTTTATATAGGTTGCATTAATAAATTACCTTTTTATTCCTAAAATATGTGCAGGAAGAGCATCATTTAGAAAGTGGTACCATATAATGGTTTTAATTTTATATGTTCCTCCTCACATCACATTTCCACTAATGATTGTGTTACACAAGAGTACATGGGCTTGGCAGGAGCTGGACTGATCTCCCCTAACCTCATGCTGTAGAGCTTTAGCCTCATTCCTTTATCCCACAGTGTCTAAAATTTAATGAGAAGGTTTGTGGTAGGTATATTTATTCTCCTAATGTTATTTTGATGCCTGCTTAGTGTTCCATAAAGTTGACTTCAGTGTTTGATTATGTGAAAAAGTAGATTGTATGTCTCTGAGCCATACTTACATTATGAAACAAGAGTAGATGAAGTATTGGGTCTTGGGTGCTGGAGGGAATTGCATGTGGCTCATTTTTCACATATCAAAGATTTAACCTTTTTTTCATTTTTTCTCATATAAACCTTTTAATAAAAATATGCAAATATGATACTGATGAAAATTATATAATCTAACCAAACTATGAACTATAAAGTATTTTGTATCTTAAAAGAAAATTGCCTGTCTCCTACATTATAGGATTTACCTGGTCTCCTTTTGGCAGTGATTCATTTACAGTGTTTGTGCGTCTGCTATTCTGTATCCTCCCCAACCAGCTCTGGTGTGGAGACTGGGTAGATGCACATGAATCAGGCCATCCTCTTCTTCAAGGGCTTGCCTGGCTGCACAGGCTCTCCTGTCCCAAAGGCTTGGGCCTTTTAAGCACGAGGGCATTCCTGCATGGCCTCATGCTATTCCTGGGAAGGGACTTAACAGATGTCATCAGATGTGGTATTATCTTTTGTTCTTTACATTTGCCAAAGTTGTTGCCATGTTCCAAGATGAAGACACCTTTGAGATCTTTCCAAAGGGAAGCAGGGCTTGTGAAGCCCTTTAGATGCTTTGTTTTCAACAGTAGTTGTTGATACTTTCTGCATGCATTTACTTCTTTCCTTCATGTGTGCTGATTAATAAAGTTGGACTTCAGGGGTCAATGAGGGCTTCTCAGCATATGCAATATTCAGCCTTATGCTGTCATGTGACTGCCGTGTGATATTCTACCTAGTGATCTCTCTATAGAGCAGCCTGAGTTTTAACTGGCTTCTCAAGGTCCACTGGCTGTGAAAACCTTCCTGGCAAATTCATAATTTGGTCAGAAAGACAGATTGGGAAATTTAATACAGGCACTCGTTGCACTTTGTTATGATTGGTCTGACAAGGACAGACCATTCTTAAGGACATACCTTACCAAAATCTCATCTGAGGGCAGGTCTGCAGGTTTCTCCCCTGCAACAAGTTCAGTTGTCTTGCCGCTTTCCTTCAGTAGCTTGAAATAATGGTTTGTGCTGTTTATGCTTAAAAATGTAATTATATTACTTATAGAGTACTCCTTAAGGAGGTCTCTGGGGTCAAATAAATATGTTTCTATGAGGAAGACTTCACCACCTCTCCTTGGCTTTGTGGAAACTGTCTGAATTTTAAAAGGAGCCAAGGGTTTCTGTGAGCTAGGGCTATCTGCTGTGGCACCTGGCTCTGTTCCTGGTCTGTGAAGCCTGCCAGGGTAAAGGATTGTGCTTTTTGTTTGACTGAGAGGGATAAATTCTCAGTAGAGGATAGGGAGTTGTTCTTGTGACTTATGTTCTCAATAACACAAACTCCATATCTGTTTTACTCTATGCGGAACACTCACAGCACTGTGTCCTTTAACCATGGACAGTGTCTTTGTCTTTCAGGTTGATGGCTTGAAGATTAGAGAGGGAGCCCAGTGTTTCTCCTCTGTCCCACTGATTCTTGTGGGGAATCCCTCATTCCTATACAGAAAGAGTCCTAAGGAATGCATGCAGGGTCACTTGCTGGGACAGCTTTTGGGTGGTGACTCCAGGCTTCAATAAGGTAAAAGAAAGAGCATGATCTACTTTCACATGAATTCATAGTGCAAAAACTGTGACTCTGCCTACCCTACTCTCTGAGCCCTTCAACATAGGGCTTTCCTGTGCTCCATGGGAGTCATGTTGTGCAGATGAGACAAGATAAAAGCCCTCTCTGGAGTGGCAGGAATTGTAGGCTTTAGAGAATTGACATCCCAGAATAGTGTTACATAGTCACTGAAGGATGTGGCACATCAGTTGTGAAGTTGTATGGCTTTTGATCTTGAAAATGAGAACCATCCATGGCTTCATGGCTTTTGTCCTCCTGACTTGTTCCCTATCCCCTGGTTTCTTGGGAGCCTGTTTTGTTGGCTCAGTGCTGACCTGATGTTGGGATAGAGGAGGATGGTGTGTGTCAATGGAATGCAGAGTCTTTATATTCTGGACCCATCTCAGAAAAAAATAGCATGAAAGTTTTATTTCTGTCGACTTTATGGCTGTTGTAAGGAGGCAGGATTGGCAGACTTGCATGCCTATGTCCATGAGTCAGAAGGAAGCCAGTTCATTTAATTCTGAGGCTGCCAGATTCCTCTTGGAAAGAAGAAGAGGATGGTTGAATGACAGCTACAAATGTGTGGGTCCAAAATATGAACTAACTGTCAGCCCAGGATTTTTTTTTTTTTTAAAGTTTCCAACATTTGGAGCATAAGTGCACTTTAGGGTAACAGAGGTAAATTGCTGAGCTTCAAGCAGGGTAAGGTGGATGTTTTTGCCTGTGAGGCATGTTGGAATAAAAATCCTTAAATCCCTTGCTCTTAACAGTAAGCTTCCTTTCAGAGGCGTTGGACTTCACTGCCGTCTGCTCCTGCGTTGGAAGGATGGCAGCTTTCCCGGGAGGTGCCTGTCTCCTTTGCCTTGCTATAGAAAGCCTTTCTCTTTTATCATGAGGAAGACACATGCAACTTGGCACAGTCCAGCCCTAATTAGAGTTTATGCTATGCGATATGCTGTCCACCACAGGAAATATCCCCAGCCATCCTATCATGTGCCAGCACTACTGCAAGTCATGGTAGCCAGCACCTGCATTTGCCTGCAGGTTATGGGATATCATTTCCTTGCTAAAATGCATATGCCTCTCTATATTCTGTCCCAACAGCAGCTCTCATCCTAAGAGAAGAATCTAGTGCTGTGTTGAGGCTTGTGGTGATTTGTAACATGTAACCAGTGCATGTTTGTAACCATGCAATGGCCACTTCTGATGGAATTAGTTAAGACAACAGAGCCCTACCCCAGTGGCTTTGTTATATTGGTTTCTGGGTCTCATTGTGTACATTTAGGACAGACCTGGAGTTGATGGCATAACTACAGTCATCCAAACAAATGATCCTTCATGTTTGGGGTCTGTTGCATTGAATGTCGCCCCATAGTTGTTCCACCTCACCCCCATGTTGCTGCCTATCTCTGTTTGACTACCTGTGATTTCCTGCTTCTAATTAGCTATGGTCTTAAAAAATTAGTTAACAGCCTTGTTCAAATTGTATGGGAAATGATGTTAAATAAGCCCTTGTAAGAAAAACAGTGTGGCATTGTTGACAATATTATAATGTTGGAGCCAGTTTTCTTTTCTCCTAGAGCTGTGGGAATACTGCAGGTACCAGGGAGATAGGTCTTGGTGGGGCCAGGCTTCTCCTGGGCAGTCCCAACCCGTCCAGGAACTGTGTGTTTGTCATAACATTGCATCCTTGACATACTGCCCTAAAGTTGGAGGTAGCAGTATTACTTCATCCATAAGAAGTGGCAGTGGGGTGAAGAAAGGCTGGTGATGTTCTCAGGATGAAGTTTTGGGGATGAAACGAGTATTCCCTCTACTTACTTGAATTTTGTTTCCAAATGTCCCATATGGAGCTGATCTTTCTCCCCAGATGAATTTCTGTGCAACACCCTTCTAACCAACTGTTGATGGGCCATCTGAGATGACCCCACTGGGAGCTCCAGGCAGTGCTGTGCTGGGTACCTGAGTGCTGACAGTTGGAAAGGAGAATGTCCAGTTTGGAAATTCAGGCCCCAGATTTATTATTGTGTAAATGATAACAATATAGTGATTTATCCTTGGGAATATGCTTGCCCTGTCTGTCACTGGATGGCATGCACAAATGCACAAAGCTTGTCCAATGGCAGTGTGTCCATTCTGTAGGGAAAAGCTAAACCTGAGCAGGAGAGGTGACTCAGCCACATCTCTGTGTCTTCAGATACCATCCTCTGAGCCATGGTGGTACCTCCTGACTCTGTCTCCCCCTCCTCCTATAGAGCACAACTCCATGGTATGGAAGACTATTATTCTGTTTCTTATATTTTTCTTGGAGTTTCTTTTCCAGAATGTTTTTTTATTGTTCATATATCTAATATTAGCTGATCTTTAAACTGTCTGTGCCTAGTGAGTAAGTTTTGGTTTTTATTTTGAAAATGTAAGTATTTGAGCTCTAAACTATCAAAATATACTTGGTTTGTTACATTTATTTCATTTAAAACTGGATCAGTAATTAGATCAGCTCCTTGATATTAATGTAAGGATAGCTCTTGCATGTGATCAGTTTGAATTTAAGTTGAGCTGAAGGTTAAGTTAAACGAGTTTAATTTTTGAATTGAATGAAAGCATTGTTTTGTGGCAAGCAGATTGATCCAGAATTCTTATTTCTAGTTGTTCTATCAACTGTCTGAAGTGTCTTTTTGTCAAATAAACTTTGGTGGATAAATTTAGGATTCAATTAGAGGTATCATTTATTCACTCATTTTCTAAACATTTGAGTGCCCTGATGTGTCACAGACTGTGTGACCATGTTGCACTAAGCTTAGGTGATAATACAGATAGGAATATGCAGCCCAGCCTACAGGGAGGTCAAGAGCCTCTCAGAAGAGAGGCTCAGAAGACAGAAAATGGGGATTGTGAGATATATTGTCTCATGGATGTGGAGATTGTTGAATTCATCAAGACGGGACATGATGCAGGCCTAGAGTTTAGGCAATAGAAGTGGATGGGGCCAGATGAGATGGGACATTGCTTGGCAGTAGACTCAGTGGCCCTGGCAGCTTGTAGGTATGAGGGCCATGGCAGAGGATGTGGGCCTAAGCTTGGGGAGCGAACGAGGTATGGCATTCTACTGGGTCTGGGGAAGAGGCAAGCAAAGGACACCAGGAGAATCCAAGAAGGCTATAAAAGAAAGACAAAATGTCTCCAGGCATTAGAGGGGCCTGGAGACAAGAATGGGGCAAGAGTAGAGTCCCAGAGGCCAGCAGCAGGGAGAGGTGAGTGTGTGTCATGAAGGATTGCTTTGGGATGTCTGCTCTCTCAGGGGACTGTGGGGTGTATAATGTTTCAAGTTTTCTTCAAGCCTAGAAAAATAGGATTTCCTTGGTACATTTGAAACCAGCATGCTCTACCTGATTATTTTTGTGGCTTTGACTTTAACTTTAGGTTACCAGCTATGTGGTATTTGCTGGCCACAGATCTGAAGTGGAAATGGTTTAATTTCAATGCCAAACCAAATCAAATACAACTTGGATGGGCCTTGCCTGTAGTGAGCTGTGGGGATGTCCTTATAGGAATGCAGCCCACACTGACCCCTGGCTGGGACTGTGGTGAGACAGGAAGGAGAATTAAGTCTTCCCCCTGAGTATAGTTCATTGTATTTGAGAATTCTGTCTTTTCTTGTCAAGTCTACTTCAGTCTCCTAGACTGGGCCGCTCTTTCTAAGTGGACCTGAAATCTTAATCATGACTCAAGGTCCTTGAGAGTAGAGGACTTACCTCAGGGCTTCTACCAGGTCTCCTCTGGTTTATCTAAGTGTCTCCAAGAAACCCAGTATACACCTGTCCATGAACAGTGCTGTGAGACAGCCTTCCTCTTTCCTGCCCACCACATACTCTGCACATGTGTGTTTTGCAGATCAGAGGGTGTGTGTACTGCATCACTCAGCTTACATGCAGGTGCAGAGTGGTTCTGTAGAAGAACATTGGTCTTCTGGGCTGACACTTAGCTTAATTTTCAGCATCTGCTGACATTGTGCAGACTCAGTTTGAGCATGGAGGATTATAGTTTTCTTGCCGAGATCATTCCTGATGAAGTCTGTGTTATTACTTTAAATCCTTTTTTTTGTTTTGTTTTTTCTTCCAGAGAAGTTGTCCTTCCCTCCCTCCCTGCCCAGCATTAGGTGGAGCATCTGGATGGTATTGTTACTCTGCACATCCCTCCTTGTGAACCTGGGTAGTGTTCATGCCTTTTGACTGAGCAGCATCTAAACCCTCAAGTGGTGTGATAGCCTTCTACTCCATCTGCAAGCTGTCTTCAGAGCCTGCTGTCCTGGTCAGGTGGGCTGGGCAGCGATGGGGCTGAAATCACAGCTTTGAGAGTTGAGGCTTGGGTTTCTTCTTTCTCTGTGATAGATGTTTCATCCCTGGGGAGGTCCTTAACCCCCTCCCCCATGCACTGGTATGGAGCCTCCAGAGGGAAGTTCTTGTGTGTGGAATGTTAACATTTCAGCCCAAGGTTTTCCGTCAGCTAACCATGCATAGAGACAAATCTAGAAGGATGCAGTTATGAAGGAAACATATTTTTAAGAGAAGCCATTAAATAGAAAAATAAAAACTTGAAGTGTGCTAATTATTTACTTTGTTCATTTTTCAAATAGAGGAATGTTCCATGTATATATGTATATAGGATCTATGAAGGTGTGTATATATGTATCTTAGCATATTCTAGAAATACCTGTTCTGCTTCTTTCGTATGCTTTACACTAGAAAAACATATACTAAGGAAGAAGAAATTGTTTTTCATTCTTCTGAATTATTAGATAACTTGGAAGGTAACCTCCCCCCAAAAGTGTTTCTTTTTCCTTTGTAAAGATTATCTGGAAAAATACAAAGCTTTCTGGTCTTTATTTCATTCAGTTCACTGGTTCTGCTCACAAAAATTATTGTATGACCATGCATCGTTTTTATTAAAAAGAACTGGGCCACTCATTTCCTTCAAAGTTTTTGGTGTGTTAAATTCTTCTCTAGGTAAAGAAAATTCTTACTGAGAATAATATTTTGAACCATGAAACTGTCCACACCGGCAGTGGTTTGGATCACCCTATGGTGTAGGTGCTGGGCTGGTGCATGGGGAGGGGTCCTCAACCTGTGTCAGGCTTTGAGGAAGAGATTGGACATGAATGTAAATGAGTGTGGTGCCTGGGAGGTAAGAGATTGGAATCTGATGTGGAGGCCTATAAGTATGTGTGGGTGGGAAGGACTTTGGGAAAGGAAGATTGGCCAGCACTTCTGGCTGTTGAGGTGCCATGGCTCCTGCCCCAATCTGCTCACAGATTCACCTTCCTACTGGGCCCTGGGAGTCTCTTTCATTGCTTCCTGTGCAGATATCAGCCATGGCTTGAAAGAATACTGGCATTTATTTATACCAAATAGTAATACATTTTGCTCGGGCACATGGTGAGGGTGCTGACTGGCAGATGGAATACATTCTTAATGTATCTCTGAAGGGCATTTAGAGCCTCCTAGTCTCTTAGATGGTCAGAACTGTGAGTGATCATGGCAGTGTCAAGATCAGCCCAACTTGTCAAATGAAGACACCAAAGCCCAGGTCTTTGAGTGTTGTGCCAGGAACTATGCCCAGCGATTGCTACTGGGGGCCCATCTGTCCCAGAAAAAGTTTTCTAGGGAGGGCTCACACCTAGTTGGCAAATCACTTCTTGGTCATTATGTGCATTCTAGGCTGAGCTGTTGAATTTAATTGGACAGTTTCTGTTTTGTCTGATGATAGTGGTTCCTCTAGATGGCATCTGGGCATTCCCAGTTGTCTAGGTGTTTCTCCAAGCTGACATTACTCATGTCTCCTACATCTACTGGCCAGAGATGTGAGTAGTGGTGCTATCCAGGGAGAGTCAGAGGAGACACCAGCCTAGGGGGACCAAGATGCACTGACTGTTGTGCTCCTGTGAGACAGGACGGGGTATGTCAGGTGGGACAGGCACAAAGATTTGGTTGAGCTGGCTGGTTCTTCTGGCTCCAGGTGCCAAGGAACCTGTGCAAGTAAAGCTGGGAGTGGGCCCGGGAGCACAAGATGGAAGCCTGACCTCCGGGCTCTGTGGGTTGCCCTGTTGTGGTGCAGTTACCACTATAATTAACCTAGTGAGCCATGGCTAGTTGATTTTTATTACAATTCATTTGTTTATTCATTTGGCAAATATGTTGAAGGAAAGAAACAAATGTTTTTATCTTTTCAGTGTGTTGACATCATTGTAACTCCTCTCTCCTTATTGCCATGCTGCTTTCTTCTGACAGATAAACTGCATTAGAATAAGGACAAGGTTTCTTCCTCAGACTTGTTTATCTGTTTAATTAATTTATTCTTTAGTTCTACAGCCTTACTTCCCTAACTTTATCAGGCTACCTCCTGGAATCTTTTGTTAAAGGGATAATTAATCATGTGATATCCTCTGTTTTTATGCATCTGAGTTTTTAAGAGCTCCCAGATTTTTATTGCCTAGAAGTCCATATGCCATAGACATAATGCCGTCAACAGTGAATTGCCTTCTGGAGAAGTTGACAAACAACTTCATAGTTGCCCTAATATGTGAGGGCCAGAAGGGTATTGGGGATTTATGAAGTTCTTGAGTTTAAAATATAGGGAGAAAAATTTTCAAGGTGGGTCCCTATTATAAACTCTTAAAATTATTTTAGTGTGTGATGTATTAATAGTTTTATTTTTCTCTTTTTGACAACCTATATCTGAAGAAATCAGTTTGCATGAGAAGTTACCACCTGTGTTTGCAGAGTTGGACAGTTTTAGTAGTTAGGCAGTCTTTGATAAAATGTTTTCGTAAAGTATTACTTTGGTCATTATATTTAAAGGAATCACAGCTTCTGAGAAATCTGGGAAAAGGTCACTTATTAAGGGCATCTGCTACTCTTAGCCATATGGGGATTGTTTGAATTGACCAAACTAAAATATGTGTAATACACTCTTTATAAAATTTATTTTCAGTTTGTGTACCTGATACATAGAGGCAGAGGTGTAAGTTAGAAATCGTTATACTCTAGTGTAGATTATAGCAGCTGACCCATTGATGATTCCAGTGAATGGCTACTTAGAACAGTGCAGTTGCATAGGAGTAGCTTGAGAAGAGGAAGAGATTCCTTTCTGTACCTGTGTAATCAGAACTGTTTTGACCCCTTTTTGTGGTAAAATAAACGTGAAACTTACTCTTAGCCTTTTTAAGTATACAGTTCACTAGTATTAATTACATTCACTCTGTTGTGCATTATCCGCTTTGAGAACGTTTTTCATCTACACAAACTGAAATGTTACCCTCCTTACACAGGAACACCTTGACCATCCCCCACTCCTTTTGTCTTTATGCTCGCACAGTTTTTGCTGGGTTTCTTCATGTTAAGAAAATATCTGAAGATAACTCATTCTACAGATGTTAACAGACTGCCTGGCTCAGGAGACAGGTGTTTCTCAGGGCATTTCCTTCCCTGGCATACGGAGCAGGTGTGGGTAGGACAGTGGCCCTTTCATTTCCCATTGGAAACATGGGGCTGTAAGGCAGCTACAGCCTGTATGGTGAGATTTGGAGGATAGATGGGAAAGAATTTTGAAGGAGTATGAAGCTCTGTACAAATATGGGAGGAGGTATCCTCAGGTAAAAAAGACCAGAGTGCATATAAACTGTCCTATCAATAGCTAGGCATCTGAAGAAAGGCATTGTTTTTCAATTAATGAGATTTCAAAAGATTCTGGATTAGTGGTTTGCCTTTTTACATCGTGTCACTCTCCTCTTTATGATGCAGTTAGACTGCCAGGGACTGCTTTGAGGAAGACTCCCAGAAAAGAGAAGAATTCCAAGACAGCAAAGATGAAGGAGATTATAGGAGAGGAATTAAGAGGGGTCTGTAGGGACATCTGCAGGCCTGGAATGCTATGAAGGAAGCAGGCCCTCAGGTCTGCCGCCACCCCTGTGGGAGCACTCACTCCCAACCTGGTAATTTCAAAATCTGAGTTGCTCTTTACTTTTATTCTTTTGGTGATTTTTGTGTAGTTTCATTGATCACTGTTGTATATCAATTACAGCTCTATGAATTTCTCCTAGGTGCTTTCCTGTGTCCTAATGTTTAACTCTTTCCTTACTCTCTATATTTATTTTATAGACCATCTTTGGATGTAGTGATCAAACCCAAAGACCAGCACCATTACATTTCTAGGGATGCATACGTTAGGGAAGGCCTAAGAGGTGGAACATAGCCTGCTCGACCCACTTGGGGTCCCATACTCAGGAAGACAAGACCCTTGTCTTCCTGAGCGTGACCCTAAAGGCTGTGTTTCCTTGATTACGTGGTCCACCCTGGTGCTTTTGAGGTGGAAGTGTCAAGCTTTACCTGTGGGGTAATTATCATGATCCAGGATAAGAAGGATCAACAACTTCTGTCCCACAGTTATATGTCAAAAAAGAGTTCATTATTTTAATGATGGGAACTGACCCATTAGGAAAGATCTTAGGAAAGGAAAACCTGGGTCTGAACCATAGAGATAAAGCTGGGGACACCCAGGGTAAAAACAGTGATCTCACACTGAGAAGCTCCCTCTTCTGAGTCATCTGGCCTGTGATGTTTGGCTGGGAGCTAGAGTGTACACCATGTACAGCCTGCAGTAGCCTCTGCTGTCACCATGGTGAGGGTGTGCCCCAGGAGTTAGCCAGTTTGAAAGACAAGGTGAAGTACAAACCTGTACCCTCAGGCCTACCTGGCCATACCTGCATGACTAATGTCAGCACAATCAGAGGCTCTAGCTAGCTGCTGAATAGCACTCTTACTGTTTTGTCTATCTGGTGAACATCTACTGAAACAAGTTCAAATAGAGAAAGGTAGCAAGGAGCCAGCCTCCATAAGGGTGAGGGTGCTCCCACATCAAAGGGAGATGAGATACACCAGGAAAGGTAAAAATGTGTCTTTTATTTTTAGCACCTATTGATAATCAGACAGTCACATGTCACTTAATGATGGATATATCCTGAGAAATGAGCTGTCAGGTGATTTTGTTACTGAGTGTTATGGTTTGTGTCTAGATATCCCCCCAAAGTCTCATGTGGTCATAGGGTTTTTTTCAGAGGTGGCTGAATCTAGAGTGTGTGATTGATTTGTAGTATAATGCTGGGATTAAGGGTGCTGGGATTAAGGGTGGGTGATTTCTGGATCAGTCTATTGATTGAATTGGCACCACTCTTATTCCAGTAGACTGGATACAGTATAAGGGGCAGAAAGAGACTTGTCTCGCTCTCTCTTGCTTTTACTGTTTTCTGCCAACGTGAACTGTTGCCCATGTGCCACCCATCCTTGGACTCAGCCAATTATGGCGTGAAACTTCTGCAAACTGTGAGCTAAATAAACCTTTCCCCTTTTAACTTCTGGTGTTGGATATTTTGTCTCAGCAATGAGAAAAGTAACTAAGACACTAAGTGTACTTACATGTATCATTCATCATGCAGTATATGTATACCCAGATAATGTGGTATACCTAGGCTGTGTGGTCCAGCCCACTGCTCTGAGGCTGTAAACCTAGAGGGTTATGTTGCTGTACTGAATTCTGTATACGCTTGTAGCACAGTGTTAAGTATTTGTGTATCTAAACATAGAAAAGGAGCAGTAAAAATAGTAGGCAATATGAATTGTTTAGTGCCGTTAAAATCAATATGGTCCGTTGTTGACCAAAACGTCTTTATAAAGTGTTGAGACTATTAATTCTAGGTAAAATTTGGATGAGCTTTTAGCAAGTGCATGACCATGTAAGTATGTCTTTCAACTGGAAGAAATATGTCAGATAGTTTGTATCTCTCTGTACTTGAGTCATTTGATCATTTTGTCTTGATGCAAAATTCTGGCTATCTGGTGTTGTCTGTCCATTTTTAGAAAAGCATGGTGTCTGCTGTATAGAGACTGCCTTACCAGGATTCCTAGAGTGTTAGATCCTGGGTCATGAGGGAGACTGCCAGGGCAAAACCACCAGCTGTTATTCCTCTGTGCAGTCACTGAAATCATACAGAAGCTAAAATCCTAAGATTGGAGATAGGAAACACCCAGAGCCCTTCTCTGCAGGTAATTATTTTTTTCTTTTCCACATGTGTGTAACCTTTTAGTATTGCTCCTAGCTTTTCATTAATGTATGTAAAATTATTAAAAGCTCTTGTATATTACATTAAAAACTATGTCAGCCACCATGCTTTTTTCTATTTATTAAAACTTTTCAAGCAGTAAAAACATTTTACTTGTTAATGAGGGGAAGTGGGGAAGTTAATGACATAGAGCTTGGCTCCTCCAAGATGTCTCCCCTTAACCATGCACAGCCAGCTCTTTCCACCGCATGTCTTTTAATTTCTGTGATAGGGTTCAGTAAGCAGATGCAAATAGATTTAATGATTTGCATCAGTAGATCATTCCTCAGTTTAATATCTTCTGATATTTTGGGTTCAGGATTCTTTCTTTGGGAGGTTGGCAGAGTTTCTAAAGCTAAAATTATTAATATTAGTAATGTTACAGTATGTTGAAGTCAAGTGAGATAAACACATTGTTTTCACAGCCAGATTTCCAAGTTACTGTTATTCCTGTGTGGGGCAGGGGGACTAGCTGGTAAAACAGACCTTTAGAAACTGCAGTCCTCCACTCACTGGTGCCTTCCAGCTTGGTGACATCTATCCTGGCTAGTGCATAAGGCCTTAATAAAGGATGAGTGGTGGTTATCTTGCCTGCATACCAGGGATGGAAATCTGTGGACTCCTGGGCATGTGGTACCCACTTGTAGAATAAGTTCATCATAGGAGTGAATTAAACTTCCAGCTTAGTTTGACAGACACTAATTGAGCTCTCCTGCATTCAGTATGGGGTAACCTGAGGTTAGGATGATGAAAATCCATGATCCTGTCCTCTGGAAACTTTGTTAGGGGAGACAGAAATGTCAGTAAGTCTTCATATAGGAGGCACAGTGAGAGCAACAAATCCAGTAAGTTCCTGACTTACAAACCAATTCTGTTCAATGAGAATGTGTTTGTAAGCTGTATTTGTTTGTAAGTTCAGCAAAGTTAATCTAATATACCTTTGACACAAATGCACAATGTGAAGCATACAAAACTAAACATGAAAATACAGTAAGTCCTCAAATGTACTGTACTACTGTATGCTAGTGCACCTGACAGTGTCCAGCAGATGGGTGAACTACTTCCTCAATTTGTTCTTATTTATAGATGTTCCTAATGCAAGGTTCATTTGTATCTGTGAAAGTTTACAACTCGAATGCTCGTAAATTGGGGACTTATTGTACAGCCATTCCTTGATATCCCTGATTATTACTTGTAGGATGTCCTTTGTGGATGCTTAAGTCCTTTATATCAAACACCATAGTATTTGCATATAACCTGTGCACAGTCTCACACAGTAAATCATCTCCAGATGACTTATAATACCTAATATAATGAAATGCTGTATAAATAGCTATTATACTGTCTTACTTAAGGAAAAATGATGAGGAAGATTTTCTAGTGTTTTCAATCCATGGTTGGTTGAATCCACAAATATAGAATACAGGGTTGTAGAGGGGTAGCTGTGCACAACAGAATGATCCAGCAACTTTGGAAATAGCACTAGGGAAGGTTTCGCAGAGTGGAGGCTGCCTCCATTTCTTCTCCCTGCCCCCCACCAGAAAAGCTAAACACTGGGACCTGGCTTTCCCAGACTTGCACCAGAGAAATGTAGCCCTGGTGACTTGCTCCTGGGAAAGACATTTTTTCTAGCAAAAAGAGCAGTAAGAGGAAGATGGTGCCTGTTCCTCCATTCTTTGGATACAGTATATGAAGATGTGATTTCTAGAGCTGGGGTAATTTTGTAACTGCGAGGAGGATGGAGCTGGGGCTGAAAAGCATCTTGTTTCATGTAAGAAAAGTGGAAAGATCTGGGTCCTTGATGCCCTGCCACTAGCTGACCTTCCTATGAATACCTGTTCTGTGACCTCATATGTATCCTGATTGCATCAGCCATAGCTACAGGCAACCTGCAAATGAGGAACAATAATATTGTGATCTGTGCAATTTATTTTTATGTTAATAAACAAAAGCAAATATAGAGGAGATAACTACTTATAATTTTGTTCCCACAAGATAACCTTTTAGAGCGCGACCCTGCCTCAAAAAACCAGGGCCAGGAGTTTGGCTCAGTGCCTTAAGCGCCTGCCCTGGCAGGCGCGAGGTTGTGAGTTCAATCCCTGGTGCCGCAAAAAAAAAAAAAAAAAAAAGATAACCTTTTAGTATAATTATTTCTAGTTTTTTTTTTTAACACATTTAAAGTCAGTTTTGAAGTCTACTTTTTAGTAACATTATATTATGAACTTTTTTGTTAGATATTTCTTAAGGCATGAGTTCTTAAAGTTGTATATAAAGGCCTATATTGCATGCTTGTGCCTTAATTTTGATTTTTTCTGCCTTTGTGAATACTTTTGTGATTTTCTTGCTATCATTCAGATACAGTAAATATCCTTGAAGGACTTTTTTTGAGCCTCTGGAATTGTTTTCTTAACCTGCTTTCCTTCTGGCCCCTGCCTCTTTCATCCTAGAGAACCCTTTCTCTACTATCAAATGTCACTTTGCATTCAAGACCAGGAAGCATCATCTCTGTGTTTTCCTAACTCCAGTTTTTGCCCTATCTGTTGGACTGTAAGCACCAGCTGAAGTAGCACTCACGACTCACTGCCCAAATGGCATTGTGCAGCAAGTGGGACACCGTCTCTGGGGCTGTTTTCTTGCTCCACCACTCATAGCTGTACTTTGGCAAATCACTTGAATGTACCATGCCTCATTTTCCCTGGGTATCAGAGGTCAGAACAGTATCTACTACATACGATTGTTGGAGTTAATGTGCTCTGAGAATAATATCCACCTATGGTAAGCACTCCACAAATGATAGCTGTTGTTGTAATTTCTTCAACTAGCTGCTGGGTGCCCACATGGCTACTAGGTGCTCCACCTGGACACCACCATGCTCTGTGCCCTGACAGTAAATGCTCACATATTTCATAGGTAGATCCTTAGATATCCTCCTATTTGGAAAGAATCATTTTGTGTACCAGGCTTACTTCAATATCCTTTGTCTGAATTCCTCTGGCACTTTGAAATTGCTCTATCCCATCCCAGCTAATGATGACCATCTCTTGTGTGTCATATTTCTGGTCTCATGAGTTTCTGGAGATCAGGGACCTGTCTGTCCTGCCTCTTACCACTAGTGCCTAAGGACCCATCACAGTGCCTTGCCCAGGGGTTGCTTAGGAGATCTTTTAGAAGACAATAAATGAAAGGTTAGGGGATCAGAATGTATGTGCTCATCATAAAGAATAACATGGTTATGGACATTGAAGGTAGAAAAACAACATTAAATCTAGGGTTTATTTAAGCCAAGCTGTGAGTCTTGCAGGTTCTTTACTTGAGGTTTATGGCTCGTGTTGGTATCTGTAAAGCCAAAAAGAACCTTTCTGGGGTGACAGTAGCTGCACGGTAGCTGGACCTCTCAGAGCAGAGACCTTTCCCCTCCAGGGGCTGTTGAGGGAATCTGCTGTGAGACCTGCCTCTTCAGAAACAACAATCAACTGTTGAAACATGTGTAAGCACTTATTATCGGGTAAGTTGTGTCCCTTTCCTGTTCCTGTGGTGAACCCTTAGGACTTCAACATGTGACTGTATTTGAAGACAGGATCTTTTAAAGAGGTGACTGAGCTGGGCCATAAAACAATATGACTGGATCATAGACGTGCAGAAGGATGCATGTGAAGACACAGTGAGATGAACTCATCAGCCAAGAAGAGGGAAAAACCATCCCTGACGCCTTGGTTTCAGATCTTCCATATCCAGGATGGTTACTCCCAGTCTGTAGTATTTTGTTTTGGCAGCTCTAGCAAATTAATGTGGTGTTCATCAGTATGGTTTAGCTTCGCTTTCTCATTCTCCAGAGGGAGGCTGCAGATGGAGGTAAATAGTCCTCCCTGGCCATTTACTTTCATGGGTACTACCATTGCTGATAAAATCAGAATGGGCCTCAGATTCAAGGAATTATAGGGAGATGTTTGAGGAGGCATCCAATTTTAAACTAGACTCAATAGTAATAACAAGCTGTCTTTGATAAGCAATGTTTGTTCTGAATCATCTTCACTTTTTTTGATATACTACTTTTTTCTAGCTTTTCTTTTTTCCTTGTTTTTTTCTCTCAATTTTTATTTTTTATTAGTACATAATTATCACATTCCTTGTGGGGAGTTGGTGTATATCATAACACATCTTAATTCTTTTTTCATTCCTTTCTCTTCTTTGTCTTTTCCCTCTCTCCATCTCTTGGTCCCCTCCGCATTTGCAAAAGATCTGTCTTTATACTTCCTATTATCTGCCTTATATTTTGCTCTTTATTTATATGTACATCTTTACTTTTTCATGGAACATTTCTGTCCCTTCTGTCATTATTCATGGGCTTGGTGTTATGCAGTCTCTGTGTCTTTATTAATCTAAGATCCTTGAAATCAAGGTCTGTTACCTCACATAATGACAGATTCCAAAATGTCTCATCCCACACCTTAGCTTTTTACTGGAAAGCCTGCCATGTAAGTAAGCCAGTGGAGATAGTTCCAGACAGGCCCTCAGGTAGAATGTGTTTGTATCTCTACTCTTCTCCCAGTCATATCCCATCTCTTATGGTTTGTGTTTAAATGACCCCCCAAAGCCTCAATGCAGTCATGGAGGTGGCTGAATCTAGCATTTGTGATTGGTTGGTTGTCTAGCACTGGAATTGGCAGTATGAGTGCTGCACCCGCCCAGGGGTGGGGAGTTAGCATACACTATAGGGGAGGGACTGAGGCATGCTCCTCCCTTCTACCCTTTTCTCTCTTGTTTCTTGTGAACAGTTGCCCCTTTGCCACACCACCCTGCCTTGGAGCCAGCTGAGAATGGACTGAAACCTCCAGAAACTGTAAGCAAAACAAACCTTTCCTTCCTTCATTTTGGGCATCAAGTATTTTGTCTCAGCAAAAAGAAAAAAGTAACCAAGACACTGTCACACAGTCTCCTTGGGAGAACTGCTGGGGTTTTTCCTTTGCCACTTTCTCACCTTTTCCTAATGATTTAACCCATCTTGAGTCTAGTCTTCCTTTGCCAGGGGCATAGGTCAAATTTTGATGCTATCATTAGGATCTTTAACATGGTTCATTAATGTTTATGTTGCTGTGTGTTTCAGTTTGCTGTATGTTTTGGGAGAAATAGTAATTTACCTCCAGTTCTATTCTGTAACCTTGAGAAGTACAGAAAAATGTAATTAATGAGTTTAGTAAATGTTAATTAGGTAATTGGTGTTTCAAATGATTCAGATTATGCAGGAGTCTTTGAATTTCTACATAGGTGTTTGTTAAATGGTTTAGTAATCATTGAGGAAGTTGGTTTCAGGTTGTAAAATAAAATAGAAGCCCATCATAATTTTTCTCAATTGCAATAATGGGATAAAAATCCCTTTAATTTGAAAATTTACAGCATGTTTTCTGGAGTGAATCATTAGATTTGCTGAGTGGGTATGCCTGCATTTGTTCTCAAGTTTTTAGAAGGATAGAGCTAATATATAAAACAGCACACATTCTAAAATATTAGTGTATAGATACTGTTAATGGTAGTAGATTGGTGTAATTGATGTAAACTACAGGCTGTGTGGTGCAGGTGCACCTGCCTGCGTTTTGGCAGGTCTTTGTGATCTCCCTGTGCATACACCCCAGGTGAGGCTTTCTGGTCCACTTCCACCACTATGAGACTGCTTCCTTCCTAGACATGGGTGAGGAGCCAGTGCAAGCATGGATGTGGTAGGGGTATTTTTAGGACTCGAACTTTGGAATATTTTTAAAATAAAAAACTTATCTTTTGCTGATAAATGACCAATATAAATGACAACACCTTGGTTAATAGACTGTGATGAAATTGAAGGTGGTCTTTATTAGGAAATCCGTATTGAAATACTGCCCATTTGAGTAAATCCAATAGTCTAAGGAGGCACAAGCTTAACGGAAATGTTATAGAATGCAAATGGGAAGATTTGTGGGTGTTTTTCCTTCATGAATTTGTTGTTTTCTTTGCAGAAGTGAGAAATATCAATATTTTATGGCCTTTCTCCAAGATGCGTGTGTCTATTACGAGGTGTACTGAATATGGCCCTGTCCTTGATGGCTTTCTGCCATCGTGGTGTCCTGGGCCAGATGCCTGGTGCAGAAGCGCCGTTTTTGCCTGAGTCAGCTAATTTCCCGTTTTCCCGTTTAAAATGGAAGTGATCGCTTTCCTTCTCCTTGACGCTCCTTTCTCAAGATTGGAAATCGTGTTCCAGCTCTGTCAGTTATTGTGACAATCTTCTGTGACTTTTCTGTTATTGCTGCCCTGCAACATACCCAAGGAGCAGCTCCACTGTGTGTGTGCTTGACGTTGAGTCTTATGGTCCTAGTTTTTGTTCTTTTGTGAAAATGTAGTTCACTTGGAAGTTTTCACAGAGTGTGTCGGATCATTTTTGCATTTCTCTTTTTCTTTCCACCTTCTCTTATTTTTCAATTCTAGTCCTCCCGTCTGCTGTAAGGATACTGTATGCTCACATCTCACTCCTGTAATAATGGAGGCATCCATTACCATATCTGGCATTTGGGATTCAGATAAGCAGTACAGTCTTCTAAGGTCTTCTAAGGTGTTTTACATAGCAGTGAAGCAATACCCCAATTCTCCTAGAATATTTGCATCTCCTGGGTGCTCTTTCTACAGTGGAATGAGGTTCAGGTCCATGTGTTAGCTACTTTTTTTCTCCTTTGGTATTATCTTATTTACCTAAATGTTTAACCTTCTTTAGGTAAATGACTTTATTGGTAACAAGAGTGATTTGAATAATGACATGTTGGGTGAATTTAGACCACACACTTACCTGTATACTAGATTTCCAATAGTTATTCAGGATGACTGCTTTCAAATATTTAATAAGAATGAATAATTGAATGCACTGTAGCCTTCTTACCTTGCCCTGCAATCCCATAAGATCTTTGAAGCTAAAACTAGTTTGGGCCCTTAAGGGATTCATAGAAATTAGGTATGTCTGGGTATGGAAATGGCTGGTGTGGTGAAAAAATTGAGTCCTTAAGTAATTTGCTATTCCCAGTGATAATTAGAAGAAAGCCCTGTTCTAGCTCCATTTCCCAACCATTTTTTACTATTTTAGGGGCAATTTCTTGCAGTATTAGTAGCTGATCTTTTTTCCTTGCCATGTGATCCTACTGTAAGGTAACTGGTTTTGGCATATTGTGTTGCCTTGATGGGTTATTAAATTGTCACTCCTCAGAGATGAATGTGGGCTACAGAGTATGTTGTGCCATATATCATCTTAGTCATCAGGAATGTTTCAGAAAAATGAATAAGTGTAAATTCTTCTAAATTTATGATTGAAATTAGCAATTTTATTAAGTCCTTTAAAAAAACCTACAAACTTTTAAAGTCTTTTTAAAAATATGCATCTTTGTTCTCAGAAAAGGTCTGCAGACTGCCCTAATCTGTCTTTTGAAAGGACACAATTTTAGCACATACTTATGCCCCACAAGTAGACAAATGCAGGTGCTGTTCCTTGGACCGTCAGCATGGAAGGTTGATGTGTTCGAAGATTTACTGTGCATCACCTTACCATCATTCCCCTAAGTATTAATTTTAACTCCACTAATAAGAAACTGAACAAAAGTGGAATTATGAGTTCAGTAGTATTCTATGAAAGGTCAGTTGTTAAAAAGGCAAAGTCTGACATTCTGTGAAAAAGGTGCCTTCATTAATCATTCTGATAGGAGAGTGCAGGGTGTTCTTGACCAATACCAGTGAACCTTGCAAGGTAAAGTTTCAGGGCCTGATGTGCAAGTTTTTATATAAAAACAAGAGTTATATAAATATGTGTTGTGATAATTCAAGGAATTTCTTCACTTTTGCAATTGAAGGTGTGCATTTGATATAGGAAATCTTAGGAATTATGCTTCACTATTCTGAAAAAGGAAAAACACCTGTTAGTTTTACAGGTATGTTACTGTGGAAACATTCTGGGTGTAGCCAGCTGCTTCCTACCCACCTGTCTTCACGGTGATGCTGGGTTTCCAAGTGGACAAGTAGACATCCTCTGTCTTTTGTCATCTGTAAAATTTTGATAGCTCTTTAGTCTCTTTTGTACTCTAGTGACTAAATTGTTATGCCTTTTGATGTTGCTTTGTAAAATAAACCGTAATCTACTCGCTTTGTCATTCTTTTTCTATGTATTAGAGTGTTTGAGACCCTACTGTGCATGCAGAGCTTAGTCAGACTCTCACATTAAATTATCTTGGTATTTTATTTGTCCTGCAATTTAGTGTTAAAGTTCAATACAGATATATAAATTATTTAACAGTTAACCAGTGACACATTCATCAGTTGAACATCTTTTATTGTGGCCCGTTGACAGATTATTTTCATTCAGCTATTAAAGCATAGTATTGTTGAGGCGAAAGTCTGTTTCTGGATTTCCTTTGTCTTTGTGACTGCTTCTGAATTTCATTGAAAGCATTTAAATATGAGATAAGCATAGAATTACAGAGTTAGTATTTCTTGAGAGCAGATCTTTTCAGATGGTTTCTGTAAAGCTGATTTTTTAAAAAGAATATATTTCTTTTCTCATTGAATCCCATCAGCAGGGTTCTACCAGAAGGGCAGCCTTGGGAATGTGCTGTGGTCCTTTTCTTCACATGGGGACAGAGGGACTATCCTGTAAACATCTGCCTCTGGTGCTGCCTGAGGTTCTGGAGTCACACAGTGATTCTCTCACTAGCTGATCTCCTGGCATCTAATTTTCTTAGTGTGTTATTGATTATTATGGAAGAGGGGTGATGGCCAGGCTGTGTCATAATGAGAGGACCTTTAATATTATTTCTGACATTGCTGCTAATTCCTGAAGCCAGACAAGTTGCAGGCTGAGTAAAAGAGGGCATGGCAGCCACTGGCTGTTCTTGTATTCCTGGCAGGACTTTATCTACCTTAGACCCCAGGTGAGGGGCATATGGCCCCTGTACACTCCATTCCCTGTTCCCAACATTCTCCTGTGGTCACAGTTATTCAGAGGCGAAAGTACAATGAATTCAAAGGATTTACAAAATACTACACATTACCTTTCTAATAATTTTATCAGTTTGTTGTTAAGATGGTAACTTGTCTGCTACCTGATGGCTGAAGTTATAATTATCTTTAAAGACATGGAACCAAATCTCAAGTGCAGAATTATGCATGAGGAGAGTTCTGTTTATTTTTACCAAGGTAAAGTTTATTGGAGTCTACAAATTGCATAAACTGCTACGTCTGCAATGTTATTATTCTCTCTCCTTATTGTCATAATTTTTGCTTAATGGCTGTTTGTGCTACATTGACCAGGTCCATGGGTTGCTTAACATAAATGATTACATTTGCTTATGATTAAAAACTTCCTGCATTGGAAATACAGCACCCAGGACTTGTAAATGATTTGTTGTTACAGCTTTATACTTCATTAGCCCCATTGTGGACTCCATGGAGTCATTGTCTAAGAGTTAGGAACACTTGTAATGAGCTGTATAATATGAACCCTCCAACAAAATTTAAAAGGATACCACATCTTCTAGAAGCAGCTTATCCCACAGATAAGAGGCCGGCAGGCCATGTATGAGTAGCGCTGGGCTATAGTGGAGGCAGCTGTGTTCTGACAGGGAATGGTATGGGCGAATAAAGTATTTTATGACTGGAGCAAGACTTGTTGTAAAAAATTATATACTGTTCATGACCAAAATCCTTCAAAACACTCTGTCACTGTTCCCCTCTGAACCCTATAGCTTAACTTTTAAGCATCATGGGAGTCTCTTGATATACCATTTTAAAAAAATTCCATGTAATGCTATTTGTTAGGGAATGTTGTTCAAGCCCGGCTTGTTTTACACTGGCATTTCACCCACTCTGGCTTCCTTCCAACATTTGATTATCAATGACCCACCTGGTGATGATGAGCTTCTATGCCCTGCTTTCATGAGTACAGTATCATGAGTGATTATGTGGTTGATTACCACAAGACAACTACCAAAGAGAACTTCCTGGGATAATGACATTAAATGTGATAGGCATTTTTGTGTCAAATGTAAACATCCAAATCTTCAAACCAGTTGTATGGTGCAGCTACAGTGAGTATTAATTTTTCTGACAGCAGTTGCAGGAGCTTGCTTGTCTCAGTACAGATAGAAGTAGCCTTACTCTGGCCAGGCAAGGGGGTAACACTCGGCCTAGAGTCCAAGAAGGTTGGGCTAACTCTAAATCTGTGCACTGTTTGAGGAGTTGAAGCTATAGTTAGTATAGAATGGACCGTCATCTATTGCTTCTACAACTACTTGAGTGCTCACCACGTGTGATGTGTGGTCCAGGCACCTGAGATGCAGAGGTGAGTCCAGCATTGGTGTCTAGTGGTATTTAAGACTCATTGAGACAGAAACCTCAGTGGTTTTTCTAGAGGGTACAGTGCCCCCTTGACTGTGTTGTGACCTCAGTACCACTTTAGTCCCCTGTATTCACATCTCTTTGGGATTTTATCTCATTTATATATTGAAAATTCTCCTTTACTACTTTAGGAGGTCATTTTTTGAATTACAAATTCTGTTATGTAAGTTAATTTAAAAAAAAATAAAAATCTTGTTGTTAGCACCCAGAGTCTATCTTTCCTGTCAGGCCTTACTTTCGTGCTCTGAAGCAAAGTCAGACAGCAAGGGTGCTAGTGGAGAGGGAGGATTTTTGCTGTTCATGAATTACTAATTCTTGGAGTACTGCAATACAATTAAATATGCTTAACCTTAGAATTTCCCAGAATATGATTGAGTCTGTGATTCACAGGCCCCTTCTGGTTCTTACAGAGCCTCAGACTTATCATTATGAGGATAAATTATCCTTGTGCTGTTAGGAATGGACCGTTTTAATGTCCAGTCACTGAGAAATTTCCCATTCTGTGTCTCCCTGCTGTGTGTCCAGTGGAAGGTGCAATTTTGACCCTTTATTCTTGCCTTTTGTATTTGGAAAGTGAAAGGGGCAGATAGGGTAGGCTTAGGGCTTATTGGCATTATAGAGTGGACCATGGGTGGATAGAGAAGCAGCCTTACCATTCTCAGAATGAAGGAAGCATTTGTCCTAACAGCCCTGCCTGGTGTTTCCAGTGTTCCAGATAGCTTCCTTCCTAGGGCAGTTCCTCTCCTTCTCATCCCTTATGCTGCTCACCATGCCCACCTTCTAGGGGGACTGCCTTAGATGCCATCCTCAGTGGACATGCATGGTCCCAGTGTAGATCTGTGGCTGAGCAGAGCATCCTGGATCATGTTGTCTGGTCTTGGCCAGTCCCCCCAATCCTTATTTGTGGCTTCTACCTTAAAGTCTCTTCCCTTGCACAATGCTAGAGGACAGGTCTCATATTCAGGCTTGGACTCCTCCGAATGCTGCCTCCTCTTTCCCCCAGGTGCCTAGACCTTCCATAAAGAAAGGTGGGTCTTTTACAAGACAACTTATAATACTACACACCTTCTGGAGATGAGAAAACATCTTCTAAGCAGGCATGTGTACTAGTAAACTACAAAGGGGTTGGTTGGAGTGTGACAGAATGGATACTTGGTCCCTTGCTTGTGAATTTCAGTGCAAAACCAGAACTCTTGCAGAGCAGCAGTCGGCAACAGAATGATGGGAGCTGTTGCACAATGTGGTGTAATTTTCTCCTACATGTGGAATTTAAAGAATTATAGGTACCTTGAGCTACTGACAGGTGAAAGACAGTAAAAAAATAGTGAAAGACACAGTCTACCCTGTGAACTGATCTACAAGGCTATGAAAGCATCACTTTGAATAATATGCAATAGATAAGAAAAATGTAATATTGGTATGTGGACCCCTCAGCCTTTTTGATGAGTGTTGTAATATATCTTCTTGAATGATGAATATACTACTGTATGTTTTAACTGTTCATGTCTTTTGGTTGAGAGAAAATGTATATTCAAGACGAATGTAAAATATTGAAATTTAGAAGTTGTTAGGCCCAGCCATAATTTCTTGTGCCTTTCGATGTGGCAGACACATTGCTAATTACACAGAGCATAGGCATGTACCTGTATCAGGTGCTGCATGTAAAATGTGATGTAAATTCTAACTCAGACTGTGTACTTTTGCTATAGCCTCAGAGCATTAAACATAGTGTGTGAAAATAAGTGCCCTCTCCTGATGGTGTTACATTTCTAATGTAAGATCCTCAAATATTTAGATGATTGTTATTTTAAGTGGTTCCTTTTGTGGGCAGAGCATTAAAGTGTCACCACCCAGAAGACTGAACCCACAGAGTGCCTAGTGCTTTCCCCCTAGGTTTTGGGCCCAGGTGTATTGAGGTTAAATTAACCCTCACGATCTACTTGGGGCTCCAGATGAGTGCCAGGCCCCAGAAAGGCTACAACCACAGGTCTGAGTTCCAGTATAGCTTGGAGTTCACTGACCCTTTTTGGAGGATCCCCTGTGCTCTCTTTTCAGCTCCTCCTGCTATCATGTCCTCTAGTGCTGGGAATAAAACCAAACCTTTTCTGACTTGGCCTTAGTGGGGTCAGTGGGAGCTACCTGGTTCTACAGATAGACCCTGTGGCTCCACCTTCCTTGTAACTGTATTTCTTCCTACTTTCTTCCCCACCTTCCTTCTCCATTCCTCAGGTAGGCTGCTGTGTAGAGCAACCCCAGCGTTGTCCTGGAGTAGATGTAGCATAGATGGCCAGAGAACACTTTCCCTTTTGTGCATGTACTCCTTGCAGTGTGACTTTTGCCACACCTCTGTCGGGAGTGGTCCCAAGACCATCCCCATGTTCAGTGACTCACAGAACTCAGCATGTAGTCATACCAGTAGTTGTGATTCATTGAAACAAAAGAATACAAAGCCAAGTCAGCAAAGGGAAAAGGGGCAAAGTATAGAGGATGCATTTTGTGAGCTTCTTGATTCTTCTCTATGAACACAATTCCTCCAGCAGCTAGTTGTAGAAAACATGCAGAACATCGCTTACCTGTAAGTGCTTTAGAGTCTCAGTGTCCAAAGCTTTTATTGGAGCTGGTCATATAAGCACCCTCTGCATAGCACATACCACAGTTAAGATCCCCAGGAGAAAAGCAGATGTCCAACATAAACAACACGGCTGGCCCAAGCATCTTAGGCTTCTCTTGTCAAGGAATGGTAGAACCTCTCCTAAGGCCAAGCCCCCAGAGTAGAACTTGTGAACAAGTAGAACTCTAAGGATGGCAGTTTGGAGGACCACCTATTGTCTCTCTTTTGTGTACCTCATCAAGAGATGGAATTTATTCATCCATCCTTTGAGTCTGGCTGGAGGACATGGGTCACTGTGAACATGGCCTGGAAGGGTATATCTCCCTCCACTCTATGGTCTCTCTTCGTTTCCTGCTGCCATGCCCTGAGCTGCTTCTCCTCTGCTGTGCCCCTCTGCAATGCTGCTTTTCTTTGGCACCAGCTGACTATGGACTGAAACCTCTACAAACTAGGAGCTAAAACACATAAATCTTTCCTCTTTTAAGTTGTGAGTGTAAGGTAATTTTCCCAGAATGAGAAGAGTGACTAAGACACTAGAAGCTAACAGAAGTGACATTCTGGAATGCTGAAGCTGTACTTCAAGGGACTTCGCAGATTGCACTTTGGAATCCTGAGACTTTGAATGACCTTGTGTCAGCCCCCTTGAGAATGAGGGACCAGGTGAAGAGAGAGGCTCAGCCAGTAGGCGACTCCCACTGTGAGCATGTGAAAGGCACCACATGGACCATTCAGCCCCTTACTGCATCTGAGAGTGACCCCAGTCATTCTCACCTACAACTGTCTGTGACTCCTCAACTGATGCACACAAATCGGCCAGCTATGGATCCTGTAAGTGCAAAGACCAGGCCCCTTTCTTCTTTCAGAGCCCAAATTCATTGTAGGATGATGTATATTAGGTACATAATTGTGTGCCTATTTCCTATTGGTGATTCTGTATTTATGTTCAGTGTGAAAGGGTGATGATAAAGATCATGGCTGTGCCTTTTATGTAGCTTATCCCTTGGAATGGTGGGTCTTTGATATTATAATAGGTTCATACAACAGGAAAAACTCATTGTGTTCTGGAATTTCTAGGTCATGAGAAACAGACTGTTTAGCCTATAAGTGGATAAATCAGGTGTTTGGAAAGTGGGGCCATTCTTCTAGCACATGGTACAGTTCTGCACATCCTGATGAGTGAGTGGCTAGGTAGGGCCTGGGTCTAGGTGCTGCACTTAATATACAGCTCTCCATGTGACTCAAAGTTTTACACCCTTCTTCCCCACACATGAGATGGAAGTAATGTACTTGAAGCTGCTACAGTGTTATAAAGGTTAGTAAAAGTTGTGCACACAACTAAAATACTAGTTTAGTAACTGCAAACTGCTGCAAGAAAGGGAAGCATTGTTTGAAATGTTCTCAGTATAAAAAGTGAGTTCCTTAATGATTTGGCAGTGTCTTGCTTTATTTCTGTTGCTCCAGTTGGCTTCAGTTTAAGCTCTCCAGAGGTGACTTGATTCCTTCAAAGAACTCTTATCTTTATGCTGAAATACTGTCTAGATTCTTGGGGTTGCTGGGTTGCTACATTATCCAGTCTTGATGAAGGCTTACAGGGGTCCAGGTGCAGTGGAACAGTCTTTGCTCTCTCAGAAACTCAGGAAATCAGTGTTCTTCAGCTGGACTTCATGACCTTTGTGGTTTGCAAAAGAGCTGGGAAACATTGGCCTTCATGCAGACTTGTAGTTGGAGCAAGACTATGGCAGGTGTCCATGTCTGGAACAGCCTCACTGAGTAGCCAGTGAGGAATCAGTCAGTGTTGGTGATTAATGTCCAGAACGTGTCATTTTGCTGCCTGGGCAGGCAAAGTATAACTGCAAATGTTGCTGATTCACTTTCGCATCCTTGAAATTTGTCTTTAGATTCCCTCCTCTGTAAGCATCATATGTTTGTAGAAATGTGGAAAAGGGTCATCAGAACCTTTTTCACCAGAACCAGATGAGTTGCTTTGTGCCTCAGCCTCCTCTGACCCATTGGGCTCCATCCCTGTTCATTCTATGCATGTGGACATGTCTAGCTACTTCTGACATGTGACCTCTTGCCTCCAGCTTTCATGACTACCTGGGAATAGGTCCCTACTTAAAGGGGTATTGTGTGTCCTCAGAAAAATGACTGCTTTCATCCACCACCATGCCGTATCATATGCATATGACAGACCCAAGAGGATGGACATTTCTGAGTAGCCAGTGATGCTATTGACTGAGCTGAGTATCTGCCAGAGAGCAGTGGCTAGCTTGGCAAGTACCATTCAGGGCCAAGGGAGCTCCCCAAGAAAGAACAGTCTCCCCAAGAAATTCAGAACCAGGGAGAAAGGGGGTTAGGGTGGCCCAAGAGTAGATTAAAAATTTTTTCCCCCAGTTGAAAAGCAGGCAAGTGGCAACCTTATTCAGGGGAGAAAAAAACACCCTTCTAGAGTCCAGACCCAGTATCTTAGTAGTAATAAAAGCTAGTACAGATTTACTGGTATAGGAGTTTTAACTGTAATACTGTGGAATGGTGGGTTATTTTGTGTTCAAGAGCTACATTTATCACAAAAATGATGATATACAAATCACTTCCATATCACAAAATGTTCTTGGTCAAAATTGGCTTGAGGCAAGTGATATCTTCGAGTAAACAGTATATGAAGACCATATCTTAAAATGATAGATCACCTAATTTTGTTCTGACAGAGGTTTTTGCCGCAACAAACATCTGTCATTGAAATACCAATTCAGAGATATGGAAGCCAAATTGTAGAGGTTTTCTTGGATTTGTCACTCCTAACTTAAAAATGCTACTGTTCCACATTGTATTTTTTATGTATTAGGTAGTATTGCACTTTAAGGCACATTAAAACAAAATAAGCAATTTAAAGAAACATGCTTATGCTTTAAATGCAAACCAACCATTTAAAAGCACAGAATTCTGGAATGAGCTGAGAAACACTGGCTATTTTTATGTGTAGATACTGCATTAGGCTTGCTATAATTTTAGATTTCGAACACTTGATTTAGTCTGAAAGGTAAAACTTGGCATTGTTTTCTCTGGGCTTCATGTAGTCACTTCAGGCATTTTTATTTTTAATGACTGTGATTACAATGTCATTCTTAAGATTTGAAGTACCACTTTCATGCCATTCTGACATAAGAGCAAGTTTACCATTCAGACAATAGTGATGTCATGGGGTCTTCTGAGTCTCCTTTTTCCTGGCATTTTTCTTTGTCAGGAGACCTCACTCAGGGATCCTGCAGGGGGACACATATCTTGGAATCTGAGAAACAGGGAAGAATCAGACATTGCAGAGAGGACAGCAAAAAACTTGCACTGTGCTGTGCTCCAAGTGGAAAAGAGAATTGACCTTGGTCCAAAACTTGCTTAATTATATGATAGTTAAAGAAAGAACAACAGAATTTCTGAGGTGCATGAGAAGTATTGCAGAAATTTGCCATTAGTGATGAAATTTTTAGACTGTTAAAAAAAAGTCTCTTTTGAAGTTTGCAGTTACCTTGAGACCTCTGGGAGGTAGTGATACATTGAAGTGCTGCATTCAGTATCTCCCTTTGGGTGAAAAGAGGGCCTGAATGTCTGAAGACGGACAGCAGGTATCCCCTGCTTGCCTCTGCCCTCAGCCCTGATCCACCTGTCCTTTCTTCTAGGGCTGGAGCAATTCTGACTAATTCCTCCTTACTTTGTGAACCAGAGCAGATATCAGGATCTAAGGTTTCAAAACCTAATGTCTATGTTTTGCAATATAAAATAGGAGTGACACTTTATGGGTCACTTTTTGCATTAGCCTTTGTGTTGCACTGGAATGATACAAGGTAGGCCTTTGTCATGTCTTGTAGCTACTCGTCTCTCCACAGGGCAAGACATGATGTGCTTTGCATCAGACTATTGGGCCAAAGCTCCATCCCTGGCACTAACTGGTGCCACCAAGTTATGTCCAACTGACTACCTTCTCTGAGCTGTAGTTTCAATGTCTACTAAAATAGGATCCTTATACTTGCTCTACAGCTTTAAATATGATGACAGATGGAAACATCTAGCCCATACATGCCTGAAATGAATCTCGTAATGTCACTGTCACGGTGGTCCTGGTGGTGGTTGTGCCAGTGATGGTTGTAGTAGTAGTAGTGATGTTAGTTGTCATCATCCTCTTTGGTGTTAGCCTGTGGGTGACACAGGATGAACTCAATACTGGTTTTCCCCCAGGATTAGCTATCTTTCTTAAAGATTTACATGACAAAATTAACTTACTCGAACTACTGGTTTTCCAGAGAGATTTCTAAGTCAGAGCTCATGTATACGACCCTTTAGGGCCAGTTATTGCCTTTTGGGACAGGTATACTTTGATGACCCTAGCACTCCTTTGCTCTTAATTGGCTTCTCCATTGGACAGAGAGTTATAGGGCTCCCTTTCTGTCACTTAGGTCGTCACCATGAAAAAGCCATTATTTTGGGTCCAAAGTCAGCAACTATGGTCGGTCATATACACATTAATGAAACACTCCTTTGCTTCTGTGACCCTGTATATCAGAGAAAGGAACAGGAGAGACTGAAAATTGAGAAGTATTTTCAGTTTGAGAGCAGGAATTTTTGGTGTCTCTTCACAAGGGTCACATGACACTTTATCATAATGGTCTTAATAAGGGCACAAATATCCTTGTAGGTACAGTTAGGATTGAGGGGTGTGTTCAGTCTGTGTCACCTTTTGTTTTCAAAGACACTAAAACATTCATGCGAACATTTGTCTTCACTTTGTTTTTGTCATGAGGTTTCAATTCCTTCTTTGCTGTTTAAATACAGTTTGCTCTCTGTAACTGAGTATGGCATCTAAAGCTTATGTTAAAATATGTCATCTTTCTCTAAAAGGGGCATTTCTACTTCTGTTTACCAAGTTATTTTTATCCCCCAGGGCTGCACAACCCTCTAGGTACTCACACATTGCAGGGAGCTGATTAATACTTAGTTTGAGTGTTGTCATTGGCCTTATGGTTGTTAATATACTTCAGATATGATCCAGCTAGCCCAAGAATCAAAGGTTTGGAGTAGGTACATAGGAACGTTATTTTCCCTTGTATTATTAAATATGACTTCTTTAAAGAAAATTCATGAATGCTACCAGGCATGCTTTCACATACCTATAATCCCAACACTCTGGATGACTGAGGAAAGAGGGTCACAAGTGTGAGCCCAGGCAGGGCAACTTAGTTACTTAGCAAAACTTGTCTCAAGAAATATAAAAGGCCAGGGATGTAGTTCAGTACACAGGTCCTGAGTTCAATCCCCAGTCCTGAGAAAGAAAAATCCATGAATCCCTGTTGCTTTAGTTGTATGATGATTTACAAATCAACTACCTGTGAACCCAACTCAGTTTACAGTCTGATGATGGCTCACTCAGGTGCCCTGCTGTAAGGTGGCCAGCATGAGATCCAGAGTCCACCTACTACTACATCTGGCCATGGTCAATGTCCACTCAGTGCACATCACATGCTGAGGCCTTGGGACAGAGGGCCTGTGAAGTCTCTCTTCAAAACAGGTTATTTTGTGAAATATTGGAGTGAACTTACCAAAACTAGTAAAACTGATGAAGTGAAATAAAAATACTGCAGTGAAAATTATTTTAGTGCAACATAATGAGTTCTGTTTTTCATATCTGGCAGATATTACCCACTAAATTTAATCTGCAATGCTGAGAATTATGCCATTTTTTATGATTTGTTTAATTTTGACTGAAAAAAATTGACTATTCATCGATTCTTGACCTGCGAGTATTGAGGAAAAAATTTAGTTAATAAGAATTTTCATGAGGTGTAAATTTAAATGTATGAGGATTCTGCCTATCCTGTAGTACTATAGACATTAATTTAAAAATCCTATAAGAGCCTGAGGGCCGGGGTGTCTGAGGAACAGACAGTGGAAGCAGTGGTGGTTGTTAACTGGTAGGCAAGGTCTGTTGAGGTAATTCAGGGATATTTTTATGTTTTCTTTATGTATTTGGTTATATTTGGCTGAGCATAATTGGAATGCAAAAAAAATTTTTTTAAATATTCCCTGTGCCTGTGAAATGGTATTAATACTGTATACTTAAGAGGAACAAGTCAAACGTATCAGGGCCTGTTTGTGTGTACAGTATCCACTGCAGAAAGTTTCTTCCCAGTTTCTGTGCCGCTAGTTCAAAGAAGGCTTTACAGAATTCATGAAAAATGAAGGATCCTAATAAGGAAGTTGGAGAGTGTGAGTGAATGACATATTCTTTACACACCTCAACTGTCAACATTTCTAATCAAATCACCCAGCCTTCTTACTTCTTAAATGATACAGGCAATATTTCCTGTAATAAACACCCCTAAGTCTAATGAGAGGCCCTAAGGCAACTTCAAATGTATGAATTCATTATAATTGAACAACATAATCTGCAGGGCAAAGATGCCTGCTACCCAGTCTCTTAACTTCACAGGGCTTGGGTGTTTTATGAAAAATGTTATACATTTTGTTTACAACGTATTGCTGCTGTTTGAAGTATTGTATGTTCCTGTAGTACATAAGATGGGGCCGCATAATGGAGGAAAAATCAAGCAGGCAATCTTTCATTTTGTTCTTGTATGAAAAATTCAAAAGACTGAAAACTCACCCAGAGAAATTTTGCAAGCATATTATTTTCCAATGTTTCGATCAATTTGTCTGTCAACCATGCTGAGAGGTGGAAGGGGCCAGCAAAAGCAATTTAGCTTGTGAGGTCCAAAATAGAAATGTTTTAGGGAACCTTGTCATATGTTATTTCTTTATATTAGAACTGCGGTGTGTTTTATTTGCTGGTCATATTATGAAGAGAAATTGTTATCAATCATCTAAGTAAGCTATGAATATCTGATATAAATATTACTTTTGTATGCATGCATCAGAACAAAATATAAATTAACCTCTTAATGTATCCAAGAACCTTCATTGTGACAACAGGCCTCTTGTTCTGGATTTTTCCATTTAACAATTCACAGTACATTTTAATTGATTGTACCCAAGTGACACTCTGGAGAAACATCTTGCATATGAACGTTACTGACCCTGCCAGGGCTTTAATTAAGCTATAATCTTCCTACACTCAGTACATCTGGGATTGATAAACACATCTAACCCATGCTCACAATACAAGGGTTGCTTTCTCAGTTTTTGTTTTTAATAGGTACAGATATAGGAGTCTTAAATAAAGGACATTGATTTAACTTCTAGTTAAATTTTTAGTTGGAATTTGCTATGATCCAGCTGTATTAGAAATGGTTAATTCTAAGGTGAACATATGATTTCTTGTCCTGGAAAACCTGTAATTCTCTCATTATTCCTGTATACCAATACTTTTCCTCAAATCTTAGAGTGGCACTTAAGGTTATTTTTTCCTGACAAGATATGTTTTAGAGAACTTAATTTAAATCAGTTGACTCATAGAAGACCCCAGATTAATTTTAATGAGTAATATCAGCCAGTGTTCTCTTCCCACAGTAACCTTACTTAGAAGTACTAGATACGTTATCTGGAAAGTTAGTGTCTATTCTCATGACATCGTTCTCCTCTGTGAGATTGATATGTTTTTCCAGTTGTTCAGAATTTAGAATGAAGTATGGTAGTGGAGCATGTTTAAAACTTAGTGTGGATGCTGATGAATGAGAATAAACTGTGACAGATTAAATCAGAAATCTTTCCAGTTCAAGTAGATATTAATATTAAATTGTGTTCATATGGAAAAAGGTCTTGAAACCCAAATCACATTTAATTGTGACAATTTGGGCTAGAGAGACTGTCATCCAACAGTTGTTTCATAGCATGACTGAAAGAGCTACTTTTTCCATTGACTGCCTAGTAATTTATTGTATATGTATGTACTAAAATGCTCTCGCATTTATCTTAACAAGATCCTGCTAATATGCATTTAGGATCTTGTTACATTTTTATTAGTCCTTTTTTGTTGTTGTTTGGAGTTATTTCAATGAAAGTTAATTATGCATATCTTTCTGTCTTTGTGTACTTGTGCAAGTCTATGTAGAATAAATAGTGAGCAGTAAAATTTAATATTGAGAACATTACAAATTATGTTTTTACTTTAATTTTTTGTTCTGTAACTAAGTAAGGTTGACTGTCTTTCTCTAGAATTGTCACTTGTGTTTCCTTGGTAAAATGATTATTTTCCTGAGTCGTTTTGCTTACCGATTTGTAAGAGTGTTTTGTACATTATAGAAAGGTGATTATTTCTGTCTTTAGTTTGTCTGTGGAATATTTTTCTCAGAATTTGTTTATATAGACAGATTTTTTTAAAGTTTTAATTTTGAAATAATTTCAGATGTTACAGAAGGGTTACAAAGATAGTACAAAGATTCCTAGTATTTCTGTAACCTAGCTTGTTAAAATGCTAGTGATTTGTAAAACTGCAGTAACTTTATCAAAACTAAGACATTATCACTGGTACAGTTGTCATGAGGTCTTTTAATCTTTACCCATGGCTTCTAATTATTATGGCAAGTTTTAAAAATGGTCTTTTTATCTTAGTTTTTTTATTGTTGATGTTCTTAAATATCATGATTTTTTAGTGCTGTTTTTGTTTTAGTTTTCACATTTTCATATTTGACTTATTTGGAATGTTGTAGAACTCATCTTCATTTTAATCCAAATGCCAAATCAAATTTTTCAATATTTTTTGACTTAGTGAACTTTTTATTTGTATACATTCACAAAGACAAGTAGAAAACACTGCCTGTAGACGTTTTTGCAATTTATTATCAAATCTATTACTATGTTAATTCTTCTGTGATATCTAGCATATGAATAGATTCCAAAACAGTTTAACATCTAGGTCAGTCATTATTTATTGTAAAATTTTTTCTAAGATCATTAGATGAGAATATTTTCCTCAAATCTTTAAGTAATTGTTCCTATGTTTGTTAATAGGGTTTTATATCATTAACTCTTAAGTCATTTTGAAGACCACTGAAAGACTAATTCAGGACAGTACTTAATTTTGTGTTAGTCTACAAAGGGCAAAATATCTGTGACCGAACACCAAATAAAGTAAGCTCTGAAGTTTAAGGATTACTCTTGTAATTGCTGATCTATCACAGAAGATACTGTTATTTCTGTGCAGTTATTATCTTCAGGGAGAGACTTTCACATGATGTTTTCATCAGATAATTCTGAGCTTTAACTGCAGCTTCTTGACTTTTTCAGAAGAAAATCACTTTGAAAGATCTTTTTAAAAAATAAGCAAATATACATTCATTTACTTATTTTGTCCATGTAGAATCACATACACTTTCAGAGAAGATCTTTGGTCTGAAGTTGGCTCGAGGCAAGTATTCTTTCCTATGCTTAGCTGGTCTGTTTTTAATTTTTAAAGTGTTCTCTAGTCTATAGCAAACTTACTATATTGAACACTTTTGTGAGAAACATTAGAGAGCTTTTGCTAAGGTACTGGGTAATTTAGTATTTTGATGCATGTATGAGTATATAGTTTGGTAATAAATTTTTAATTTTATTTAAATATATGCCTAAGCCATAGTTGGGGATAAAGAGGCATTTAAATGCACTCTGTAGTAACTCTTTCTAGGCAGACCTGAGCTCCAATTTTGACTCTGCCACTCTCTGGCTGTGAAACCAGAAGCAGGTTGTCTTCTGTGCCTGACCTCAACATTTGTCGACACAGTGGGTCACACCATTGCCTTGTGGGGTTCATAGAGGCCCGTCTCTGTGTTGGGGGCTCAGTCCAGGGTGGTAATCAGGGTTAGATGCTGTCTATAGTCCTTGTTAGTGAACGCAGTTCATGTGCATGTTTGTAAACCTCTATTGCATAGCCAGTTTTTCCTACTAAATTTACCACTTTGAAAACTTAAAAACTTGCCACCTTCGTAGTTACTTCAAAACCTGTTTTTCCTTCTTGTTTTTCTCAGAAGTCATAAATATAAGACTTATTCCCAATAGATAACTGATACATGAAGATACAGGCTGTGGAGCCTTCTGATACCCAAGAGGTGAAAAACACCAGCTGTGGGTCCTGTTTGCCATGTGACCTCAGACACATCACTAATCCTCACTCTACACTTTCCCACTCCATGACAGAGAATAGTAGGTAAAGTTGTCCTGTGTAGAAGTAAGTTTGGAAACTTCCTTTCACATGATAGGAATTTGTATAAATGCAACTAGTATTAGTAAACAGTGGGATGATTTTCTCTCTTATTCCAGGTACACTGAAACTTACTGGAATTTCTGTTTTGTTGACTTTCAGAGGAGGACAATTTAAACATTTCACTAGTAATTTTCTACTAAGAATTAAAATAGATAAAGATGAGCTAAATATTTTCCAAAATAGAAGAAAGATAGCCATTGTTTTTTTACTCCTAATTATATAACTGTAATGACATTCAAAAGTGGAATTACACAGACCACTGTATAAAACAGACTACTCCCTGCTTGTTAGCTGCCTCCTCCCACACAGTCACGTGGCTGTGTAAACACTTGGTGTTCACTCATGCCCGGACCAGGCCCCAGCGGTCCTGTGAGTTTAGAGAACATCTAGTGAGATAGCCAGACACAGAACTCTCCAGTTCACCACCAGACCAGTTTCTTTTGGACCAGAACAGTGTCTAAATCTTGACCTGCTGGTTCTAGATAGGCTTCTAACATCTGAATAATTTTCTTTGGGTTTGTACTTACGTGTGCATCTCTCATGCTTGTTTGTAACGGTGTTGCTCTGTAGTTCAGGGGGACCTTGGACTCACTGTGTAGCCCAGGTTAGCCTCAAACTTGAGGCAATCCTTCTGCCTCAGCCTCTTGAGTGCTGAGATTATAGGTTTGAGCCACTGTGCCAGGCTGTTTCTCTCATTTTTGAAGGCCCTATGGCATTATGATATATAGAAAGACATTTTTGTTAAAACATGCCTTATTCTTAGGCATAGCATTATTCAGTGTCCATAATTTAAAAGTAATGGAACAGAGTGGGTTTCAACCAGTAATTTTGAGTTTCTTCTTTTGAAGGCTTAATATGGTATGCTAATAAAACACCTACATTTGGGTAGTACTTCACTTTTAGCAATGGAGTAGATTGCCGGTAAGCATATGAGCTTTGAAGTCTCACAGACATCAGCTTATAATCTAACCCTTATCTTGGTAAAGTTAACCTATTGGTTTCCATTTTCTATAAAAGTCAAATAATACTGCCTTCAAAGGATTGCTCTCTTAAATAAGAGACAGCAAGCGGACTATGCCAGCACTGGTCCTGAAGAGGGCATCTCTGCACACAGGCCCCTTCCGGGGCACTGGACTGCTGGAAGGACTAAATGGAGAAAGTCAAGTGTGTGTGTATGTTGTCAGGGCCTTACTTTCATTTTCTGCTAAAGTCCACAAACCTTCCACTTATGAAACTCCCAGGCTTAAAGCAATTTCATCTGTCCAAGAGATAGCTATAACCTTTGAATAGAAGGTGAAAAAGATCTGCCCATCAGAATCAGAAAACTTTATAAGCCAGCAGGAGGGAAACAGTTTTCACAAAGTCAAACTTTTTGCTAAGAAATATGGCGCTAAAGTCTTCCCAGAATATGTAGGTCCAAAATGCTGTGTGAAGGTGAATACTGCACTTAACCCTTGCTTACAAAGGACAGGAGACCCTTGTAGACACGACTGAGGAAGAATCATTGTCCAGGCCTGCACTGTGTCCCCAGGGGCTGCTGAGGCCATCACTGTGCTGCCAGCTTTCAATAATTAATCTTGATAGGCAGACTCATATTAGGCAGTACATGCCAAATTCTGTTGAAGATCACTCTGATTGATTTCAGGGGAAAGGAGGATTGAGAGCAGATGCATCCATTTCTACTTTTTCAGTGACTGGGCTCTTCTTGTAAGCAAGTGGCCCTGTGTGCTTCCAAGCAGTGGAGATCCTTTTTGTAAATGCTTTTCATCCAGATGCTGTCAGCTACTATGGTAACATTTCTAGGAAGCATGGCCACCAGCCTGAGGAGGGAATGCTTACTCTGGTAGGTTCCCACTGTCTTCTCTGGAGTTCTAGTAAGACCTCTTGTTGAGTTCTAGTAAGACAGGGTACAGGAATAAAACACAAGCTCTTCAGGAATGTCTGCAGATTAATTTATGTTCCATTACAAAACATTAGCACATGACCCTGGGAGGAAATAATGATGCTGTTTTGTGAAATCAAAATGGGGAAACAGCTGTATTGGGGAAGAATGTGCACAGTGTGACTGCCATGTAGGTTTAAAACTAGAAGAGATTTAATGGGAGCTGGTATAGAGCAAGCAGGGATGGTGCTGAACCCTAGCACACTTCCTTTGTTCCCTCCAGCGTGGCACAGGGTGGTTCCCACTTCTGTAGTGCTTCAGTGGTCTAAGGGACTGTCACCCTCTGTTTCTTAAGTCTTTTGTTCAAATGGGAGGGCCACAACCATGGCACTGTGAGTTGGAGACCCTACTGTCCTGTAGGTGGTGGTCCTTGAGGAGAATGGGACTACCTTCTGTGGCCTTGGATGCCACATAGCTGAATTGGTTGTGTTTTTTTAATCAAATCCTCTTTGTGTTATCCCTTTGTATTTTTTTTTATTTAAGAGAAAAAAAAGATGTAAGAAAGACAAAAAGCAAAAGAGACAAACAAACGACTAGAGTAAATACACAACAGTAACATTACAGGTTTACAAAACAGGATAATAGAAACTTGACAGTGGTTGCAATATTGCATCTCATTATCTTCAAAATGGTTGTTTACATTAACAGATATAGGCATGTAAAATTGATCTAATCATATGAGTATTAACTGTTCTTTCTTAATAACTAATACATTCAGCAGTATGTTCGTTTTAGTCATCTTACATATACATATATACAGATTCATATCTTTTCCTTTTCCCTTCCCTCTTTCCCCCTTTTCCCTTCGCAATTACTTTTGCTCTTTGAGCTGTTTTTTACCCTTACATAGTATTTATTATAGATTTTGGATCATATATACTGTTTCAGTTTCTTATACTAGGGAAACAATATAGTATTTACACATCTGGGTTTGATTTATCTCACTTATGAGTATGGTCTCAAGTCGTGTCCATCTACTTATAAAAGTCTCAATGCAATCTTTCTTAATAGCTGAGTAGTACTCCATTGTATAAAAATACTCCATTGTTATCCAGTCTTTGATTGATGGGCACTTGGGTTGTTTCCAAGATATGGCTATTACAAATTAGGTTGCTATAAACATGTGTGCCCAAATATCACTGTGGTATGTTTTCAGTTCTTCTGGGAAAATGCCCAGAAGTGGGATAGCTGGGTTGAATGGGATCTCTAATCGTAGCTTCTTGAGGAATCTCCACACTGACTTCCACAGTGGCTGCACCAGTCTACACTCCCACTAACAGTGGAGAAGAGTTCCTTTTTCCCCACAATCCCTCCAGCGTTTGTTATTGGTTGATTTTTGAATCTTGGCCATTCTTTCTGGAGTGAGATGGAATCTCAGTGTTGTTTTAATTTGCATTTCCCAAATGACCATTGATGTTGAACATTTTTTCATATATTTATTTGCCATTTGTATTTCTTTCTCTAAGAAGTGTGTATTCATCTCTGATGCCCATTTTTGGATTGGGTTCTTGAATTTTAGGGGCCTGATTTCTTTTAATTCTTTATATGTTTTAGATAGAATCCTTTGTCTGATGGACAATTGGATAAGATATTTTCCCAGTTCATGGGTTTTCTTATCACTCTGTTGGAGATTTTCTTTGACATGCAAAGACGTTTTAGTAAGATGAGATCCCAATTGTTGATTCTGGGAAGTGTTTCCCATGCAATTTGGTTTTTGTTCATGAACTCTCTGCCTACTCCTATGTCATCAAGATTTTTACCTACTCTGTCTTCTTGTAAGTTTAGTGTCTCTGTTTTAATATTCAGATCTTTGATCCATTTTGACGTTATTTTAGTGCATGGTGATAGACATGGATCTAGTTTTAGTTTACGTCATATAGAAAGCCAGTTTTTCCAGCACCATTTGTTAAAGAGGCTGTCTTTCTTCCAATGTACATGTCCATGTCTGGGCTCTTTGTCAAAGATGAGGTGGCTAAGTGTGTTTGTAGTTGTGGCTGTATCTTCCAATCTATTCCATTGATCTTCAGGTCTGTTTTGATTCCAGTACCATGCTGATTTTATCACAGTATATATCTTTGTAGTACAGTTTCAAGTCGGGGATTGTGATGCCTCCTGCCTTCCCTTTGTTGCCCAGAATTGCCTTTGCTATTTTAGGTCTTTTCTGGTTCCAGATGAATTTCAGGAATGTTTTCTCTAGCTCTGTGAGGCAGGCAAGTGGTATTTTGATTGGGCTTGCATTAAATCTGTATAATAATTTTGGGAAAATGGCCATTTTCACGATGTTTATTCTTCCTATCCATGAACAGGGAATATATTTCCATTTGCTGAAATCTTCTTCGATTTCCTTCTTCAGAGTAATGTAATTTTCACTGTGTAGATCTTTTACTTCCTTTGTTAGATTGATTCGTAAGTATTTCGATTTTTTGGATATTATAGTGAAGGGTGTGGTTTCCCTTGTTTCTCTGTCAGTGACTCTGTTTTTTGTGTACAGGAATGCTATTGATTTTTGAGGGCTCACCTTGTATCCAGCTACATTACTGAATTTGGTTATTACTTCTAGAAGTCTTCTATTGGATTTTTGGGGGTCTTTTATGTAGAGTATCATATCATCTGCAAATAATGATAATTTCACTTCTTCCTTTCCTATCCTTATTCCCTTTATTTCTTTCTCTTGTCTAATTGCTCTGGCTAGTATTTCCAGTACTATATTGAATAGGAGTGGTGATAATGGACATCCTTGTCTTGTTTCTGATTTTAGGTTGAAAGTTTTCAGTTTCTCTCCATTTAGTAAAATGTTGGCTGTTAGTTTATGATATATGGCTTTTATCAGGTTGAGGTAGAGACCATCTATCCCGATTTTCTGTAGGGTTTTTATCATGAATGGATGTTGGGTTTTGTCAAAAGCTTTTTCTGCATCTATTGAGTTGATCATGTGGTTCTTGTCCTTGGCCCTGTTAATATGGTGTATTACATTCATTGATTTGCGTATGTTGAACCATCCCTGCATTCCTGGGATGAATCCCACTTGATCATGGTGTATAATCTTTCTGATAACTTTCTGTATTCTATTTGCCAGAATTTTATTGAGGATTTTTGCATCTATGTTCATGAGGGAGATTGGCCTGTAATTTTCTTTTTTGGTTGGGTCTTTCTCTGGTTTTGGTATTAGGGTAATACCTCTTTCCAGGAATGAGTTAGGGAGACTTACTTCCCTTTCAATTTCATTGAGAAGTTTGAGGAGTGTTGGCATTAAGTCTTCCCTAAATTTCTTGTAGCATTCAGTGGTGAATCCATCAGGGCCTGGGCTTTTCTTTGTTGGTAGGGTGCTAATTACATTTTCAATTTCATTAGCTGAAATTGGGTTATTCAGCAGCTTTACATCTTCTTGACTCAGCTTTGGTAATTCATAGGTTCTAGGAATCTGTCCATTTCTTCTGTGTTATCGAATCTATGTGAGTAAAGGTTTTTGGAGTAGGTGTTGATGATCTTCTGTATTTCCACAGGGTCTGTACTGATTTAACCCTTTTCATTTCTTATTGAATAAATCTGAGCTTTTTCTTTTCTCTTTTTGATAGGGTTGGCTAGGGGCTTATCAATTTTATTTACTCTTTCAAAGAACCAATTCTTCGATTCATTAATTCTTTGTATTGTTTTCTTAGTTTAAATTGCATTAATTTCTGCTCTAATCTTAATAATTTCCTCCCTTCTTTGGGCTTTGGACTTGACTTGCTCTTCTTTTTCTAGAAGTTTGAGGTGCAGCATTAGGTTGTTTATGTGTGTTCTTTCCATTTTTCTCATGTGGGAGCTTAGTGCTGTAAATTTCCCATTGAGGACTGCTTTATTGTGTCCAGTAATTTATATTTGCATTTTCATTCAATTGTAGATATTGTTTAATTTCTTCTTTAACTTCTTCTGTGACCCATTGGTTATTTAGGAGAGTATTATTTAATTTCCATGTGTTTATGCAGTTATTGTAGGTTTTGTGGTCATTCATTTCCAATTTTACTGTACTATGATCAGATAATATGCGTGGAATTATTTCAGTTCCTTTGCATTTACTTAAGCATGTTTTGTGGACCAGTGTATGATCTATTTTAGAGAATGACCCATGTGCAGCTGAGAAGAATGTGTATTCTGATGTTGATAGGTGGAATACTCGGTACACATCTATTAGGTCCATTTGTTCACAAGTTTGATTCAGTTCTGTTATTTCTTTGCTGGTTTTTTGTTTGGTTGATCTATCTTTCTGTGACAGTGGGGTGTTAAGTTCCCCCGTTATAACTGTATTATTGTTTATTTGGTTTTTCATGTCTATTACGAATTGTCTTACATAGTTGGGTGCTCCCATATTCGGTGCATATATATTTATGATTGTAATCTTTCCTCTTGAAGTTTTCCCCTAACAAGTATGTAGTAACTTTCTTTATCTCTTTTGGTCATTTTTGCTTTGAAGTTCACATTGTCTGCAAACATAATAGTTACCCCTTCTTTTTTCTGGGTTCCTGTTGCATGGAATATTGTTTTCCAGCCTTTGACTTTTAGTCTGGGAATTTCCTTTTGAGTGAAATGTGTTTCTTGTACACAGCATATTGAAGGGTTTTGTTTCTTAACACACTCTGCTAGTCTGTTTCTTTTTATTAGTGAGTTGAGACCATTTACATTGATTGATATAACTGATACATACTGACTCATCCCTGTCATGATATCTTTCTGCTGTTGGTTTTCTACATTTTCTGTTTAATTATTTGCCCTGCTTAGTGGTTTCCTTTTGTTGTTGTCCTTAGGATTGTAGCTATCTTTGTCTCTTTCTAGAGTGTGCTGGTTTGGTGGTCATAAATTTCTTCAGTTCTTCTTTGTCATGAAAGTATCTTATTTCTCCATCAATTTTTAAGGATAGTTTTGCAGGGTACATCAATCTGGGTTGAAAGTTGTTTTCTTTCAAGATTTGAAATACTTCACTCCAAGGTCTTCTTGACTAAAAGGTTTGTGTTGACAAGTCTGCCGTGATTCTGATAGGCTTTCCTTTATAGGTGATCTGTTTCTTTTCTCTGACAGCTTTTAGTATTTTGTTCTTGTGCTGTATTTCTGATACCATTATTATTATATGTCTGGGTGAAGATTTCCTTTGGTTATGGTTAATTGGGGTTCTGTATGCATCAGTTCCCTGTATTTCAGATTCTCTTCCCATGTTTGGAAAGTTTTCTGCTATTATTTCTGTGAATATTCTTTGCAGGTCATTAGTATTGACCCCTGCTTTTTCATTGATGCCTATTAATCTTATGTTATTTCTCTTGGCTTCATCTTGCAGCTGTTGAATTGTTGTTTCTTGGTTCCATACTATTTTTAAGACATCTTTTCTTTCGTGGCCATGAGCTCTCATGGTGTCTTCAAGGTCTGAGATTCTATCATCAGCTTCATTCAAGTGGTTTTTCAAACTTTCCATGGAATTTTTCATTTCCTGTATTTCCCTTTGAATGTGTTTCATGCATTCTGTTTGTGTCTTATAATGTTCATTCAAAGTTTCCATCATTTTCTTAAGTTCTTCTGTTTTTTTAAATCTTGCTTTTCTTTAGATGCACACAACATTTCTTTAATAATGATTGTCATTTCATTTTTTGGCTGAGAGATTATTTCTGATTTGAGTTTTTTCTATAGCTTCTTTATTGCATTTGCTATCATTTCAGAAAGTTCAGTTTGTGACTCCCAGTATCTTCTATTTCAGTGTCTCTTGGATTTGTTCTCAGTGAGCTGGGGGATTGAGACTGCCTCTTGGTCTTTCATTTTGTCATTTTCTTCTGGGACCTATGTGGCTCTGTGTCCTGCGAGGTTGACCGGGCGTTCTTCTGGTGGGTTGTGCTGAGTCGTGGGACAGGGTAGAGCTGGATGCTCTGCGCCGCTAGTGAGGGCACACTCCTGGAGTGTGCTGCTGAGGCCTCTGCCTTACTGGATGGGGGCCGAGACCTCCTGGACCCAGACAGCTAGGCGGAGCATACCCGAGTGTGGTGCCACCTGGACTCTGAGTCTGGCTGCAAGGCGTTCAGAGCCTCTGGAGTGCCAGGCAAGCCTGGGTGAGTCCCAGGCCTACAGTGTCAGGGCCTTGCTCCTGGCTGGGTGGGCCCACAACCTCTAGGACCTGCCACACTGGCCACTCCACTGAAGAATGGAGCTCGTGCACACCCTGCACTCTGATGGGCAGAATCCAAGCTCTCCAAGGCCCTGCAGCTATGCTGGCCAGTCCCTGATGAGCAGCTCTGGGGTTTTCAGCTGGGCTGGGCTCAGTACCTGTGTGTCCTGCGAGGTTGACCGGGCATTCCCCTGGTGGGTTGTGCTGAGTCGTGGGACCGGGTAGAACTGGATCCTGTGCGCAGCTAGTGAGGGTGCACTCTCAGTGTGTGCTGGTGGAGCCTCTGCCTTACCAGGTGGGGTCCAAGACCTCCCGGATCCAGGCAGCTAGGCGGAGCGTACCCTGGAGTGTGGTGCCACCCGGACCCTGAGTCTGGCTGCAAGTAGTTCAGAGCCTCTGGAGTGCCAGGTGAGTCTGGGTGAGTCCCAGGCCTACAGTGCTGGGGCCTTGCTCCTGGCTGGGTGGGCCCGCAACTTCTAGGATCTGCCGCGCCGGCCGCTCCACTGAACAATGGAGCTCATCCCTTTGTATTTTTAATTTGGACAGAACTGTCATTTCTGAGGAAACAGTGGGGAAGGCCCAGGTGCTCAGATAGTGGTGGTCAGAATGGGTGTGTTTGCTGACACTTAGCATAGAGTCCTGAGGCTGTTTAGAATTTGTTTTTCTCTTGTTTAAAAAATCCACTGAATCCAGTCTTACAGGTGTTCTAACGTGATAGTGGTAAACCTGTGACATGGGTGTTACTGTTTCTCTTTTAAGAAAAAAATGTCAATATGTGAGTTGCTTTTTTCTAAACTAAGTTTTAGTATTTGGGGTTAATTGCAGTGTTGACACTTTGTGATAAATAAGTGGGTTTTGCGTTGCAATTTGGAACTTGGTCTCTAAAATGCTTATTGTCACTGTCCTAGCCTATTAAGGAAGAGGATTTTGCTGTCTGTGATAATGCTTAGCCTAAATCTGTGATGATGACATAGGCTTTTTGAGGGCTGGACCCAAGTATTCCTGGAAGCTGAACTATTTCCCTAGGACCCTGGGTGAGGCATTCACAAGCAAGGATTTATTTTCCACAGTTCTGGTCCTTAATACTTAATGAAGCTGTGGTTAGTTAGCTTCCTGGTGGCTTGCTGTCACAAGACTGGTCTCTTATGAAAGCATTTTGCCCACATCTGTAGATTTAGCCCTCTGGAAAGTAAGCCACAATGGCCTGTTGCTTCTATGGGAAAGCCCCAGTGGAGGCAACTCGTCCTGACCCAAGAGAGTCATTGTTAGCTCCCCTCTTGAATTAGCCTTTGAACAAGAGATAACTGAGAATTGATCCATAATAGACTGTCATAAAGCTACCTCACACTGATGCCCAGCTTCCTACCTGACCTCTTACTTGTCTGTGTTCAGTGCCTCTTGATGCAGCAGTCCAGGCAACCACTATTTTATGGTTTAAATGAGCTGATGAGCTGGTGGTATTTCATCAGTGGATTAGTTAAGTGATCTTTCTATTGTCACATTTTTCATTACCACTTGGTCTCTACTTTTGATGGGCAGCTGACAGACATTTTAAAAGATTGTATTACAAGTTCTTACCTGGGTAGATTTTGCTATCATTTCCTTTTAATACTTGTAATTGGGTACCTTTTAAACTTTTATTTTTGTGCAACCTCTGCCCTATGTCTAGATTTCAGCTTTTAAAGGATATTGCATTAGCCTAAATGATATCAGCCTCAACCCATTTATGTTTGTATGTATGTATGTGCATATGTGTATATGTATGTATTTATTCATTCATTCACTCACTCAGTGCTACAACTAAGGACCAAAAAATGAGATGCAGTATAAATTCAGTGCAGATGATATGCTTCAGAATAAAAAACTACTTCCTGTTACTGCTTTTGTTTTAGATGTCTAAATTCTCTTCCAGTTTTCCCATTTTGAAGCTAGCAAGAATGTGAATTTTAATGCAACAGCAGGCCCTTGCTTCTCCAGCAAGTGCCTGGGTCTGACTGGGTTGCAATGACTGCTGTCCCTCCTATGTATCGATTGCAGGCACTGCTGATTGAGAGGAGAGTTATTTCCTTTTTTTAAAGGAAAGATATTTATGACTGAAAACTGTGCTAAAAACATGAGAATATTGATCATAGTTTTGAGAGATGCTTGCACTGAATCACTTGATATACCTAAATATCGGCTTTATTCCATCTTTCCTAAAAGACAGTTTGCCAACACAAAAGATGAACAATCTTGAGGGAAAAAATCTTATATCTTTCTGATAGGGTGTCTTACTTCCCTTCATAACAAAAGTGAGAAAGAGGGACTGCGTTGTTCCTGCAAATAAGAAGCAAACAATAATCTCTGTATTGAAAGCCACTGTAAAACTGCCCTGTGTGTACTTGATTTAACTTGGGATAATAAGTTAAATTAACATCAGATGGAAACTCAAATAGCTAAACATTTAACCAGTCTCACAATAAACAATTACTCTAAAATCAACCTAAAAATAAAGACAGCCAAAACCCATTACTGTCTGAAGACTTAATTCATTGTTTTTCGAGGTAATCTTTTCAAGGTTCCCAGGGAAATTTACAAAGGGACAAATTAAGTTAATTATTTATCCCTAAGATACATTTGTAAGGCAAATACTTTTCTGTCCTTTTTTTTTTTTTTTTCTGAAGTTTAGGATCTATTTTGGATCCAAGTAGTATGTTGCTTTTGTGGTAGAAAACTAGACTTTGCCTTTCATACTGAGCATGAAGAGTAGTTTAGGTGGGATTCATTGCATCTTAGGGTGGCAGTTTTGGGATTTTTTGTTTGTTTTTGTTTTTGTTTTAAAAGAATCAAACCAAACAAAATAAAGCAGAATAAGCCAATCAAAACAAAGCAGTGAAAGTGATGCGGGATTCAAAACAAGGTAATAAATAATCAACAGTGGCTGCCATAGTGCCTCTTGTTATCTTCAAAATAGCTGCCTATACCATCAGACATAATAAAATCAAACAAAACAGAACAGAACAAAGCCAATCAAAACAAAACAATGAAAGTGATATAGGACTTCAAAACAAGACAACAGGAAATCAACCATGGCTACCATAATATATCTTGTTATCTTCAAAATACCTGCCCATGCCATCAGATGTAATAAAATCAAACAAAACAAAATAAAATAAGACCAAACAAAACAAAACAATGAAAATGATGCAAGACTTTAAAACAAGATCATAGGGAATTAACAATGGCTTCCACCTTCAGAAGGGAATCCCACATAGTTACTATGTTGCATATTGTTATCCTCTAAATAGATGCTCAAACTACTGGCTTTAGGCATGCAAAGTCAATCATACAATAAAGGCATTAAGTTGTTTTTTCACATCAGTAGCTATCATCTCAGCCTGTGTTTCTCCAAATCAGCCAGTTGCTTGGAAAGGGTGTAGGGGGAGCTCAGCACTTCTCATCTCCCAACCCGTTCTGGCTCACAGGAAGCAGTTGGCCTGGCCCACAACTGTCCAGCAGTTTTGGTTTTACCTTTATTTTTCCATATTATTTTAATTGGAGTCTGTCATTATCCCCTGAAGGTGAAAGGAATGGAGGGATGGTGGGAGAAGGAAGGAAAAAGAAACAAAAATGATTAAGATGTGACAGTATATTTAACAGGTTCACATGATAAATGTATTCATTATGTTTTACAAGCTTGTACTAATAAAAAAAAGTTTAAAAACTCAACATCTCACAGCATGTGTGGAGAGCCCTGCCTTGGTGGCCACATAGGAGGATTCTGTAAATGCCCTTCCTATTCCCAAAACCACCTATAGTTGTGTATCCAGCATCATGATGTAATATTAGAACATTTTCAACAACCCCCCCCTTCCCCAAAAGGACTCCAGTACCTATTAGCAATCATTTCCCATCCCGTTTCTACCTGGCACCAGCCCACCACTAGTCTCTTTTATCTCTCTAGATTTGCCTGTTTGGAGCATTTTGCATAAATAGAATCATATAATATGTGTCCTTATGTGACTGAGTTTTTTCTCACTAGGTATAATATTTTCAGAGTTCTTCCATGTTGTAGGCTGTGTCAGAACTTCATTTCTTTTTTATGACCAAACAATATTCTATCATATGTGTAGATCACATTCCATTTATCCATTCTTAAACTGATGTATATGTGAGTTGTTTCTACCTTCTGACTATTGTGAATAAGGCTGTTGTCTTAGATACTTTTTCCTCCTTGCTAAGACAAAACACCTGACACCCAAAACTAGAGAAGGAAAGGTTTATTTATCTTACAGTTTTTGTAGGTTTCAGTCCAAAATCAGTTGGCTCCAAGGCAGGGTGGCATGGCACAGGGACAACACTTCAAGGCAGCAGCCAGAGCCAAAAGAGGCAAGAGAGAGACAGAGACACGCATTGATCCTGCCCTTACTCTGTACGTCACCTCCACCCCTGGGCAGGTGCAGCACTCACACCACCAATTCCAGTGCTAGACAACAAACCAATCATGAACACCAGACTCAGCCCCATCCAAATTACAAGTCCTTGGGGGGATACAGGATCAACCAATACAGCTGTGATGAATGTTCATGTGTAGATGTTTTCATTTCTTTTGAATATATATATATCTTGGAGTAGAATTGCTGGGTCCTATGACAATTATGTGTTAAGCATTTTGAGAAACTTCCAAAGCAGCTTTATCATTTTGCATTTCTGTCAGCAATGTGAGGGGTTCCAATTCCTCTTCCCCTCACAAATCTAGTTGTTTTGTCTTTTTTTTTTTTTTTAATTTCAGCTATCCTAATGAGTTAGAAATGACATTTTGTAAAATGGTAGCTAATCAAGCTGGGAGATGTAGGATATTTATTTAGCTTTTTTATGGGATCATAATTACAGAAAACAATAGAGAGAGGGTACCCTGGGTATGAATTCTTTTTCTCAGAGTTATTGAAGTGTAAAGGGCATAGTGAAGTGCATATATATAAAAAGCGCTTAAATACAATTTGTTAAAAATTTGACAGTATGACCATATCAAACTAAATATTCCATCAGTCTTGAAGTTTCCTTTGCAATCTGTCTGACCTCTCTCCTCACCTGCATCTTCCCTGCTCCTAGGAAAGAGATGATCTGCTATCACTGTATACATTAGTTTGAATTTCCTAGAGTTTTACAGTAGACATACAGTCTACACACAGGTTATGTATGTTATATTGATTAAATTTTATAGTTTTATAAATAGAATCATACAGTACATACTTGTTTGGCTAACTTCTTCCCTTGTGTTGTGTTGTTGCATGCTTCATCAAGCACTAAATTTTTGTAAAGAGTCCACTAATTGAGCATAATAAAGTTAATCCTTTATCAGCTGCACATTAAGGATTTTTTCTTCAGTTCTTGACTATTACAATGCTGCTGTGAACATTTATGTAGGCATCTTTGTAGGGACATGAGGTTTTGTTTCTCTTAGGTAAATGCTCAGGCGTTATTTAGATCAGTGTGTGTTTAGCAAATTACAAAATGCTATCCAAAGTAGTTGTGCCATTTCACTTCCCTACTAATTCTATAGTGTATGAGAGTATCAGGTTTTCCTCATCCTCTTCTTTATTTTCTTCTGCCTGGAACTTTGCATACTTATATTAGCTTGCTGGTGAAAAATTCATCTTGCATGTCTGACGAACTATTTTAATCTTAATATTTAAAAGATATCTTTGCTGTGTATAGAATTTTATGTTGGTAGTTTTGTTATTTTAAAGACCTCATTCCACTGCCTCCTGACTTACATTGTTTCTGACCAGAAATCTACTGTCATCCTTATTTTTGTTCATACATGTAGTATTCTCCCCCAGCCTGGTTGTTTTAATTAATTTTTTCTTCATTGATGATTTTCAACAGCTTGATAGTTTTTTAGTGTAATTTTCCTTAGGTTCCTTGTGCTTGAGTTTCATTGAACTTATTCGATTCATGGTTTTATATTTTTCATCAAGTTTAAGGAAATGTTTTAGGCATAATTTTTCAAATGTCTTTCTATCCTATCCTGTCCTTCACAGTAATGTGTGTTTATATATGTATATATGTATATGTATATGTGTGTATATATGTATATATGACTCTTTTGAATTGTTAAAAATTCATATTATGTCAAGTTCATCAGTCTTCTTCATTGTCTAATGTACTATTAATGCCATCCAGTATATTTTCCTTCTCAAACATGGTAATTTTCATCTCTAAAAGCAATATGTCTGTCATTTTCATACTTAACTTTATAATATGTAGAATTTAGCAGTAATTACTGTTTTAACTACCTCTTCTGCTAACATCTGTGTCCCATTTTTGGTTGTTTCTATTTTTCCTCTGCATGTACTACTTATTCTCCTTCTCATTGTTCTCTGGTAATTTTATTATTTTTTTGTATCAGGAATTGAACTCAGGACCTTGTGCTTGCCAAGCAGGCAGTTCTGGCACTGAGCTGTATCACTGGCCCTGGTAATGTTTGATTGGATGCTTTACATATGAATTTTACTTGGTTGGGTTCTGGATATTTTTGTGTTTTTATAAACTTTATTTGTGTTAGGGAAAACAAAATATAAGTGGAAATAGTTTGATCATTTGAATCTTGCTTTTAAGATTCGCTGGTTGTAACTAGAGTGATACCTAGTGTAGGATTGATGACTCCACATCAGTGAAGCAGTGAGGTAGGGTTAGTTCTTGGCTGATAGCTAGCAATAAACCTGGATACCAGCCCTGCAGCTGCACGGAAATGATAGTTGCCAATAAACTGTGAGTTTAGAAGACTTTGAGCCACAACCACTGAGAATCACAGCCATGGCCAACATTTTGACTTCGGCGTAGAAAGCCTGGGAACAAGATCCTGTTGCCTCTACCTGAATCCTGACCTGTAGTAGATGGTAAAAGTTGTGATGTTTTAAACCACTAAGTGTGTGGCAAATTTGTTGTTCAACAGTAGAAATGTGATACAGTATATATTTTCTCACACATCATTTAAAAGCTTTTTATTAATACTTTCATCCTTTTTTTATATTGCTCTATGAGTAGTTTGTTGATGCTTTCTCTGTCATGTTCTTCCCACTCTTTCTCATGAATCCAGGGCTTGGAGTAGCATGACTCAGTGTGGCTGAGAGTTACTTTGTAACTTCCATTAAAGATGTGTTTGAAGCAGGTAGGCCAGCTCTGTGATTATGGACAAATATTCTCCGACCTCACTCCCTTCTCTCTGAGGGCTACTTGACATCACACCTGAATTACAGGATGGCTACAGTGTCCAAAAAACACTCAATATCATGCAAACCATTTAGGAGTTACTCAACATTTAGCTGGTGTCTTGGCACTTTGTTAAATATTGCATATATACCCACATATTTACAGAGCTTAGTGAGCAGGAATACCTGTTGGAAAATCTAGGAAACGCTGACACAGATTGTCAGGAGAAAGAAAATGTTTTATCGTTGTCTCCAGCAATAGCCATTAACGTGGGGGCACTTGATGCTGTCTCATTGTTTGCTCTGACCACCTTGTTCCAGGTCTCTTGAAGGCTGGAAGATGCCTAAATGTTTATCACTTTTGCTGCCTCCTGTTGTGTTTAGAGAACAAGTCCTTTGGTGCACCAAGTGATACGTGTGGCTGCAGAAATAGTATCCAGAAAGGACATCAGCATGTCAGTTCTTGCAGTAATGGTCTAACCCCAACATACCCTAACTCTGTGTCTGCCACCTGAGTTCTCATGAATCGATCTGCATTTGTATGTGAGTGGCCTGGCTCCTCACACTGCCTAAAGTGTAGGCAGAGTGTGTCCTCATCACGTGTGTCTCTTCACTGCTGGGCTGCGGCACAGAGCACAGGTACTGTCCACCTCTACCACTCAAATTTCATAGGCAAGCATGGATGGAATTTGGTATCCTTCTCATAGTTTATATGGAGAGAGAGAAAATGTTGACATTTGTAAGCTTCTTATGGTCTTTACTAAATGTGTAAAATATACAAAATGTAAACCTGTGTTTGTTTCTGAAAAGTTTGAAAAAATCTACTGTTGGAAGGTTTTCATGGTGACTTAGCCAAGTTATATGAAGTTATCCACCTGTGATGGGTAAGTTTGTGCTATGAACCAGGCCATCACTTGCCCAGTGTTTCAGAAACTTGTCAGCCTCTTCCCCTCCCACCGTAAGCCACAACTTCCTGGGGCCATCTTAGCATGGTTCCCAAGTCCCCTTCCATGAGTCCCAGATCATACATCATCATTTTTCTCAACCTGTTGAAAAGCAGATGGGCTACCAATGCCTGCTGGTTCTTTCATTTGCCTCCAGGTCTGAGGTTCTATGTCTGTCTCCTGGGCAGTGGAAAGAGCCTTTGTGATTAGTCTTTTGTTGAATAGCTGTGGCACTGGAGTCCAGGTCTCATCCAAGACAGCCTTTTTGTAGTGAGACTTGCTAGGCAGACTGGGCATTATGCATCTGTCAATTCTCTTTTCACCTAACAGCTCCATATCTATTGTCTGTTTTTTTCTTGGAAACACATCTTTGAATAAAATAAGTTTAATGTAAAAATACAATTCGCTTTATAGTTACTTCGAACGTATTTAGTAAACCAAGGTATGTTTATATGAATCTTTCTCTTAAAAGTACCTGGAGCCCATCATTCTCCATATCTTGAAACTTGTGTTTGAAATTTTGATTCATCAGATGACCAACTCAGCACTATTTAAATTTTAATAAACAAAAGAGTCTGGATACAATACGAGCAAATTTTCCTCTACAGTTTGTGAATCTATATCAAAGCAAAATAAGAATCTATTTCTATTTTGCAGTGAATAGTCTTTAGCCATGGAATTGCTTGCAGAGGCAAGAAAGTATGAATCTTATTTTTGTGGATCTAGCCAAGAAAAAAGAATGTAAACTTTGAAAAGTGTGTCATTTACCATTCACAGTCTAATGAAAAACTGAAAGAGGCTAGGAACTCTCCATAAAAATTCTGATATCAGCATTTAAGATACAGCAAGATAGGGTATACAAGCATTTAAGGGATTCACAATCTCCAGTTTACTAGCACTCTAAATCCTATTAATCTTGTGCTAGCAATCACAATCTTGACTTTTATTACTGGAAGGGACTCTTTTATGAGGAATATTTTGGTGCTGTGTGTAGGTTAACAAACTCAGGTTCTCCTGCACCCTCCCACCAGGTGAGAGAAGAGAGGTGGTCCAGTTACCTTTGCAAATCTGTAGGGTACTCAGCTCTGACAAAAATGACCACTGTGCCTAAAAGTATGTGAAAATGATATGGTAGTGGAAATTGTTTGTGCATAAGCTATAGATTGACCAGAAAATGACTTCCGTAGGTAGGCACCAGTGAGGATGGACAGGTGTGCTGAGATATGGCCTCTTGGTAAAATGAACTCAGTCAGGGTACACAATTCTCTGAGCAGTAGCTGTGCACAGTGGGCAAACATCTTTCTTATTGTAGCTGCATCCAGTTTTTGATGAAGTCAGATGCAGGTTTGCTGCCCCACAGAATATATGTGAGCAGTTCTTTCAAAATGCTTAAGTAGCAAGAAAGCAAAGAGAGATATAAGTCAACTTGAGGCTAGAGTCCTCTTTTGAGGCCTCCATGTGACTGGAAAATGTGTATTACCCAGTGGTATACCTGGACGTCTGTTTCTATGGAAACATTCTAGATCAGAGATCCTTTAAGTGTGTTGCTCCCTGAGACTGTGCAGATGGTCCATTAATCCAAATTGTGCTCATCATAATATTAAGGCCTCATTTGTCTTTTCATGGTGACTTCTGCACCTGAGTATAGACCAAGGTGAGGCAGAGACTTCTGGTACCACTGTGCTCTTTACTATGATACTGCTTCAGAGTACCTCCACTCTAATAGGCAGTGGAATGCAGTGATTGGAGTACAAGGCCTCTGCCAAGGACACAAGCAATGGCTTCTCCAGGAAGATCATGTGTGCAACTGAGCCATCAGTGGGAGACAGGCCTTTTCCAGAGTACTGTTTCCACCACTGAAGGTGTTACTGGCCAACTGTGGTTGCTTATACCTGAATCTTGGCTGAAGTTTTCTTGAAAATGATTCTTTCACTTCAAGGAAACTGACACATGTGTTGCCAGGAATATATGATACATATGTGATTTTGAGGAACTAGTACTGAACAATTCTTAGCATTTAAAAATGTTTGAGATGTTCAGTGTTGTGTTAACCAAGGTGAATGTTGAAGAATATACTATTGAAATATGTAAGCATGTGGCAGATTTGCATAATTCAGTGAACCAGTATTTTCCAAATGACTGGTATGTAGTGTTATAAATATTATGATTGAGCAAAACTTAGAAATACAAGGTAGAGCACAGAATTTTAATGTCACTGCACAGAGTTCATAGGTAAGGCTTCAGGGCCACGTGGTAGCCATTCCCTTTTAGAAACTACCCCTTGTTGAGATCTGATATAGTATCCACACAATACCCTCAACAATTTGAAGAGGATTTTCTTCATCTACTTCAACCAAAACCATTGAAGGCATTGAAGGCAGAAGCAGCTAGAGAATTCACCTGCATTCTATCAAACTAGCTATTGAAGAGACTCAAAAATGGACAAGCTAGGCAGAAGCCTGTAAATCCCAGCAGCCTGTAAAGAGGGAGCAGGAGGATCACAAACTGAAGTCCAGCCTGGATAACTTAGCAACTTAGTGATACTCTATCTTGAAATTAAAAAACAAACAGTCTTGGGCCAGGGATATAGCTCAATGGTACAGTGCCTGCCTAGCAAGTTCAAGGTCATGAATTTGATCCCTGGTACCACAATAAATAAATAAATAGATAAATAAATAAATAAATTTAAATTTTAAAAAACTTAAAGATGAACCAGGGGTATAACTCAGTACTGTAGGTTTAATCCCCAGTACTGCAAAAAAACAAACAAACAAACAAACAACCCACAGAAAACAAAACAAAACAAAAAACCACCGCCAACAAAAAAATAGCACAACGCTCTTCTTAACTAAATTATAAATTCTTTTAGCTTGGGAAAATAGTTGTTTTTCGTGAAACTTATTTGTGATAACATAATATTTGTCATTACTTTTTAATGAATTAGTAAAATATTTTAAAATTCCTAGCAGAATAAATATCAGTAGATATAACTCATCTAAGCAAACTAGCTCTAATAAACTAAAACTTTGAAAGCCATTGCTCTAAACAGATGTGTTGGTTGAGAGGCAAGTGGGAGATCCAGGGAAGCTGTGGCTGCTCTCGTCTGCCTTTTCCTTTGGTGCAGTATTGTGAAGTCCCCTGCTTCTCTTTCTCCTGTGTCCCTTCATGGGTCTAGAGGGAAGGTTTTCAGACACACTCTCTCATCTAATGGATGGCTTATCAGTAGATTTCTATCCATGGGTACAGTGAGCTTCATCAGAGTTTCCTGGGGTCTAGGAAGTCGTCATTGTAGACAAAACTGCATAAGTTAATTTGCAAAGGCTCAGAAGCTGCAGCTGAGAAAGATGGGTCTTGATCAGCTGTTTGGGATATGTTTGTGTCTCTTCCATTTGGACCAGCAGTCCTCTCTCTGACCTTCCTGACATTTCTTTAGAACAAGTTGGCCAGTGTTTGTCAGTGTTTTCAAAGTTACCTGTGTTGCTATAGATCTGAACAAGAAATAAACCACTTTTTATTTTTCTTAAGTCTTACTAACTGAATTTCATAGCTATTTCTAAAAACACATTCATGTAACAGCACATTTTTGGCTTTCTTAAATTTTAGGAAATACCAGAAATTTTGGTCCCATTCTACTTTTCTTTAAAGGTGAGTTGGCAGCACCAAGGAAGCAGTTTTGTTTGGGATCCAGGTTCTAAAGGTAGAAAGAGCTCAAGTGAGAAGTTTCCTTGAAAATACTATACATTTAAGATTTTTTTTAAAATTCCAATTATTAAGATATTCAACATTATGTTTCTTTTGCATTCTTTGAAACCTTGAATTACTCTCCTAAAAGGCTCAGAGGATATTACCATAGAAAACTGTGTCTTACACAGCTCTTAGAAATTAGTAAGATGTTTAAATCCTCCTCTGTACAGGTGGAAGGAGGAAGCTGTGCCAGGGTCTCACCTTTCACTTATAATGTGTCTTCAGGTTTTTGTTCGTGATTTTTGCCAGTATTCTTGGATCTTCATGAGGGCTCTCTGATCTTATGCTAATTCATCTCTATGTTATACAAGAATGGTATTACTCAAACTATTTGAAGATCTTTGTAGGACCACTAAGACAGAAAAGCCAGAGGAAACAGAAAGCATTTAGAAGTCATCTTGACACAGACCTGCCCAGTCTTTGTGTGACCAAGGAAACCATTATGTCTGGCTCGTTTCTGCCAAGTGCAAGGCATCTTAGTACCAAACAAATCCTGGGAATTCCTTTTCTGAGGAAGGAGTCCACAGTGTATTTGTAGGAGGAACACATTCTTCCAGGTTTAAGATATTCCCCAAAGGACACTTGTGTGTGTTACACCTGACACATGTAAGGTGTCACCCTGCTCACGTCTACGTGACCTTGTGTGGTGGCTGACCCATGGAGTCAACATATCTAGTCACTACAGCCATAGATGTGCTCTCATCCAGAGTTTCTTAGTCTGGAGTCCTTGAGCACTTTTCAAGGCATCTGAAATTAGTAGAATATGATAGGAACTATTGACTAAACATGTAGGTTATGTGCACTTGACTGTCTTTACAGGGCCCAGTGCTTTCATAACACTCTTAAGTGTATCTGTAACTATTTATGTAAGTTTAGAACCACTGAGTTAGATGCTCAGATTTTTGCTTCATTTTTTATGTCTGTGTTGGAATATAAGGTGATTTAAAATTAAGTAATAATCCCACAGGTAAAAATTAGAATGATCAGATGTTGCTAATGAGCTATGAGGGAATTTCACTTGTCTGCACTCAAGCAAAGGAATAAGGAGGCCACTTTAGAATTAAATTCTGAGTTTGGAAAAATACTTCATCTAACAAGTTTTCTATTGGGGATATAATGCAGGAATAATAGAAGTGACAGTGATACAGTAAAGCAAGTAACTTGGAAACAAAATTATAGCCAGCTTCAGCTGAATGAAGAAGGGAGTATGCAGCCATGAAGAAACTCTGAATACACTGGGCATCAGACATCCTTTTGTACTTTTTCTCCCCACTAAGGTGAAAGTAACACATCCAATAATTAAGTTCTGACATTTGATTAGTAATTAGTGTGGAATTTTTAGCATTGGGATATTGTTGTTTGCATATGGTTTCAGTGTCTCCCAAAGGTTCATGTACTGGAAACTTAGTTCCCAGTATCGAAGTGTTAAGAGGTGGACCTTTAAGAAGTGAGGCTTAGTGGAAGGTCATTAGGTCATGGAGGATGTGCCTTTGAAAGGGACTGAATTAATTCTTCAAGAACCCCAGGCACTTATTTCCTATCTTGCCATATGAACTCTTCCTCTCACACACATTCCTGCCATTGTGATAGCTTGTTCCAGGAGGTCTCCACCAGAGCCAACCCAACGCCAGAACCATGCCCTTGAACCTCCAGAACTGTGACCTAAATTAGCCTGTTTTTTTTAAAATAAATCATTCAACCTTAGGTGTCTTGTTATAGTAACAGAAACCAGATTAACATAGATATCTATCTGGTGTCACAGAATGGTAACATAAATAATACTGTGACTCCTAATTTATCTACCATCCTTGATCTCTCCCCCATTAAATTTGATGTGGAAAATCAGTTTCTTTGTCATGTATCATAATTAACTAAATAAGATTTACAATTCACTTCAGTGTTCATACATTTTTTTAAAAAACTATTGTGCATACAGTAAAATCTCAGCTAACCAAAATGAGCTTGGAAAGAAGTCTTTCACGTGGAAATGTCTTGCCTCTTTTCAGGCTAAATATCTGACCAAGGTCAGTTTCGCTGGGGGATGAATACATCAGAGCCAGGGAAGCTTCTGCCGAGGCTACGTAGCACCCCATGAAAGTGCTGCCTCTCGTGAGTCATGGTACTAATGTCCTATCTATCAGAAAGCCTTTTCACCTTATAACCAAAGAGCAGCAAGAATGACAGGCTGGAACCTGCTGTTGGTCACTCAAGATACCTAGAATCACATCCCTCAAAGCAGCGTGTATGTGGATGAAATGCTGGAACAGCCTGTCAAGGCCTGCTTGGGGCCCTAATTCTACTCAGAAGTCAAATTGATCTTCCTATATTAACTCTTGTCTTCCACAGCTCTGTTTAATGGTACATTAGAGCCAAGAAGGAATGTAATGTGCTTTTGGAGCCGTTTGTCACTCTGACAAGGCCCACAGATGCTACTGCAGAGTTTGAGTGGGGCCAGGCAGGTACCATGTTTGGGAAAGGGGATGAAAGGGCTGCAGTCAGAGTCTCCACTATGGACCTACGACTTTTCACTAACCTTCATCTGATTTTCGTCTCCCATGGGCTTGGAAGATAAATAAGTTCGGAGATGTTACACAGCTGACTGAGGCCTTGCTCTGTTTTTTGAGTTGGGGCTGTAGCAAGGAGAGCCCATCCTGTGTTGGAGTCAGAGGGCTTAAGTCCAGGGAGTTCTCTGTGCCTCAGCTCTAGGCCTACAAAGGAGCCCTTTTTACAAATTGCACTCTTGTTTGGCTGGGCGTTCTGGTGAAAAGTTCATCTGGATTTCACCCTCGCGTGAAATTGCAGAACCGCCACCAGAAAGCCCAGCATCAGCTGACGACCTTTGGGGACTTCTCAGACATTACAGTTAGAATTGAGTAAAACATGCTGGGTTCCATTCACTCAAATTTTCGTGAGTGGGGAAAATAGCAAGTTTAATTTCAACATTTTTATTGCCTCCCTTTAAATCAGCTCTAAAAAGAAAAACAAAGAGGTTCATCATCATTGTTTGGACATTCTCTAAAGACATTTTTTTTTTTTAAATAAGAAGAGACCTGTATGAAACTTAGTGTATCAATTGACCATTCCTTGCACTCCTCTGTCGTAGATTATCCATAACCCAAAATGAAATGATTTGTTAATTGTTTGTGGGCCTTGTCCCTTGCCCTCTTATGGCAGGGGTCAGCAAAATACAGCTTGGGGACCACATCCAATCCATTGGTGTATGTCTGTCCTACCAGTGTGTTGTGTGTGACTTTTACATTTTTGCAGGATTGTGGGAAGTAAAGAAGACTGTTGAATACAGACCATTCTCCTGTCTGGCTCTGATATGTGTGTTTGCCAGTGCTGCTGTGTGGAGTTGAACAGGCCAAAGAGTGGTTTGGTGTTTTTGTATTTGGAACATGGCATGGAACATTGTCTGGGTGGAGGTGGTGTTCACTGTGTCACTTTGGAAAGAGTTGTTCAGTGGACAGGCTATGCAATAACCAGCTGTAGCTCAGCACAGCTGAGGAACTCAGTACTCAGGCCACTCTGCAGCCAATTTGACTGCATGGAGGAATACAGAGGCTTAATGTGTGCACTGACCAAATACATACTTACTGAGTGCCAACCATGTACCCTAAGCACTGTAGATACAACCAGGAAGATAGATAAAGGCCTATGCTCTTGCATAGCCTGGGTTAGGTACAGGATGAGCTGTCACTGGTCCAAGATGTATTCACTATTCCTTTAATGTATTGTAAATCCAGCATGTTTCTTGACAGATTTAAGAGTCAGGCTGCCTATTATAGAACCTGATTGGACCACTTCTTCATTGTGGAACCTTGAGCAAGTTGGTTGCTCTTTCTGGCAATTTCCATCTGCAAAAGAGGATGATAGTACACACCTCATAGAGTGGATTATAAGAGTCCTGAACAAAGGGTTCATCAGGCAGGCCTGACCTGAGGCTGAGTTGTGGATGTTGGGGTGGCCCACACTCCCCCACTGTGATGCTGCTGATTCAGTAAGTTAAAGTTGAAAACTGTTCTCTGGAGTAAACAATTGGTAAAATCCAGAAGTAAATCAAGAAAGCAAAGTGTGGATGTCAAGTCAGTAATCATATTCAGTGGTATCTCAGTTCACAAACTCTTCTGTTTGCAAACAGTTTTGTTTGCCATTTGGTTTGCAAACAGAAGCATTTTGCAAAATTTTGTTTTTGTTTGCAAACTCTGCATTGGGTGATGAATACAACTGTGACCATCTTTCCCACACATGCACAAATATGACCATCTTTTCCAGAAATGTACAACAAATTAAGTTTGTGAACCAAGGCATCACTGTCATTAAACTATATTTGATTTGTTTGAATTTTTGGGCAATAAGGATATTTATGCCTGGAATCCTTAGCCAATCCTAAATCTTCCTTTTAGCCAGCAGTCTCAGTTTTTTCTCCTGGTAGGTATTGATGTGCTTGTCTTGTGTGTTACAAAATGAGAGGGTCAAGATACTCATATCCCCTGCCCTGATTCAGATTCCACAGAGATGGGCAATGGTTACTTCCAAGTCCTGCAAGCATAGAGCACATGGCTTGGCTGCCTGTGTTCACAGGGATATCACTTTTAAGGGTCCTTTATTCCTGCAGTTTACTCACCTCCTCTGTTTCCTATATCCCTCTTCCCTCCAGTTTTTCTTTTTTTCTTTTCTCCTAAGCAGTGTTAACAGCCTAGTTCAGTGATGGTGAATCTTTTAGAGCTTTCAGTGATAACAGCCTATGGCATGTGTGCCATAGGTTCACCACCACTTATCTAGTTTGTTCTTTATTTCACTATGAAATAGTCATGCACAAATGCAAACATAATTGAAGTTTTGACATTTTCTTTAAAATGTGGGTTCATGATATCTATTCTTCACTTTGTTTCTTCTTCTTTTTCTCATCACCCCTCCAAGTCTACTGTTCAGATTTCACTCAATCGTTTTAGCTGGTTGCCTAATATCCCAAGATGTGGCTATAAAAATGTTTCTCGCCTTTCTGTTTACCTGCTCTTCTCCCCACTCCAGAAACAATAAGGTGATAAGCATCCTCCTCACCCCAGCCAGCACTGCAACAAACACACATTTGTTTGCACATGCATACAACATACATAACCTTTATTCACTGGGACTATAGCTGAAAATTCCTATACACATACACATTTTTCTGTTTTAAGAAGGAATTTTTATGTTAGTTTTCATGACAGCTTGGACAATCCACATTTTACCAGGGAAGCAGTGACAAAATGACTTCAGTGTTGCCTATGTGATGGGAATGAAGTATCATGTAATATATCTGTCCCTAGGAAGGTTGCACACTTAAGTGTTCTGCTGTCTTTCTAGATACCTGCTCTGGTTTGTCTACTACCAATTGGGCATTTCTTCTCTTTTTGAAATTTGTGCAAAGCATTTTTCCCTTTACTTTTACATTGAGAATTGAAGGGTAGAGTCATAGCCTGTGACCTCAGCCCACATTTCAATCTAACTCAGCAGTATCTCCCAGGCATGTCTTGGTTTGTGCTTAGGGGTGCCTCTCACCTCAGTCTCTGCACACTAACCTAAATTTCCTTGGGCTCCTAGTCACATGCAAGGAAGAACAAAAGAAGGAAGGTCCTCTAGGGGTAGATGTAGAGGCAATAAGTAGAAAACCCTTCCTCTTGGCAAATCAGAAGAATATTTGGGGAGTGCTGTTGAGGGTCACCCACTCTCATCTCTAGAAATGCAAGAAATAATGAAAAAACATGCACTGAGTGATCTGGCCTAGGAGGGACATGCTCCATGGGAAGCCACCTCATCAGAGAAGGGTTCTGGCAGGTGAGCCTATGTTTTGATCAATGAACTAGCCAAAACAGCACCCATTACTTTCATTGGATTACTTGTTTCCAAATTAAATTAATCAAATTAGGTAAACAGCTGTATTGCTTCTTACTGCCCCAGCAGACTGCCCTCAAAATATCCTGTTTGTTTGTCCGCTGGTAGCAGGGTATCCTAGGTGCAGGAATTGGCTGTGACCTGCTGAGGTGGACAGCTCAGAAGTGGCCAGTTTTCCATACAAGTCTGAAATCCCTGAATTAATAAGAAACCAAGCTGTATTGTCTGATGGCTTACTGGAAAGCAATAATTAGAAAACATTTTTCATCGTGGAACCTGAGGTTTAGCTATCCAGAGAAATTGGATATTTCAAAATACTCCTAGTTGGTTAGTGAAACATTAGTATTAATGACAAATTAATATTAATATCAATATCAGGTTGAGTGTGTAGCCTTTGGGAAGAGAAAGGAAAGGCCTTAAGGACCAGATTTAAGTAGCCCCTATATGCCTTCCCTTGTTGACAGCATTTTTCATCTAGAAGCTTTTTTTTTTTAACTCAAAAACTTAGATGTGAAAAATTCAACGTATTGGGAAGAGGCATCAACATTTGAACTGTGAATGATTAAACCTTTATGACTAAAGTAATAGGTTTGGCTTCAGTCTTCCCAGTGGAGCAGCAAGCAGGGGACCTTTCCAGTTTGCAAACAGTAACACACAAACTTGGTCCACATCGGATCCTTTCTCTTTCCCAGGCCTTATGTGTGCAATTTGAGGGACAGGTAGGGATTGGCACAGCCTCTGCTTTGGCTTGCGTTTCTTTGCATTATTTGCTGTTTAATCAAGGTGTCCTAATAATTTGAAAACTTTGGTCTCCACTAGCCTGAAGTGATTGTAAGCCTTAGGGTATACCTTGGTGGCTCAGAGATATCTGTAGAAGGAGATTCCAGCCTTCTTTGTATGGTGGTAACTGATGAAGGAGCCACCAGGGCCTGTCTGGCTTCTGACCCTTCTTTGGGGACTTAGCGTATGTCCTCATCCTAACTACCAGAAAGTCTTCCTTTCAAGTCTCCCCAGCAGTGGCACATGGCCAGTGTTGGGGGACTAATTGTTCAATTAGATGGTATGGGAAAGAGGAAGTGTGTCCATTTTAATTTGATTTAATTTGGTCTAAAATAATAGAAGTCCTTGGGGAAAATATTCAGAAGGTATCTTTCCACCTCACTTTTAGTCTTGCAAGAGGTGCTGCTTGGCATCCAAGGCTTCTCAGTGCCTCACAAGAGCATGAAGATGTGATATCAGAGCTCTTGCTATTTGCATGGCCAGAGCAATAAAGGCAGAGTTGAGTATTGTTACAGTGGTATATTACAGCCGTGGAAATTCCCTGTAGTTCGTTGGTCCGTGACCAACAGAAATCCCTGTGGACCAACAATTAATCAGGCTCTGCTGAGCCTTTGACTGGCGACAGTTGCAGATGTCACCCCATGCGAAAAGTTAAATCTCAGCTTTCCAAGAAGGAGGAAAAGTTTATTTGTAGTTTATGGAACTATATTGTCTTTTGATGAAATGAAACAGTCTATGGGGAGACAGATTTTGTTTTAATTTTTATATGAGCATGTGATACAGAATTATATACATTTTGAATCCTCATTTTTATTGCTTTTTAGAAAAAAAAATTGTGACATTGATTTGAAGAAAATGTGAATGCCACTTTACCAGTGAGTTATATTGCAGAGGGCTATGCTTTTTAAAATTTCCAAGTGAACTGAGCACCCAGTAGATTTAGATAGATTCAGAGGTTGGTTGAAGATCATTTGTATGGTCATCTTGTCTGAATATATTCACCAGGTGCAAGTTAAGACATCTGTGGAAAGTTTATCATTCTGTGCTAACATCCACTTGCAAATCTACATCTCAGAAAAAGGTGAAGGGGCATGTACCGAGGTGGTTAGAGGAGCAAAGTAGATGCATACTGCTTGCTTTAGCATTTCCCTCTTTTTCTCCTCCTTCCAGATAATTAAGGCTTGCAATGCAAAGGGTAAATTATTGGGAGGCAGATACTAGAAAGGAGTAGTGAGGACCTCTAATACAAGCTAAGAGCACCTGGGCATCCTAATGTCACTGGAGGCTGCTGCCTTTCTCTTCTCTTTTTCATTCTCAACATTGAGGTGAACTTTTTACTGTGATTTATGAGGCTTTCTGATGTCTATACAGATTTCTGAATGGTCTCAGAAATGTCACATACTGCTTCGGGATGTGTGCAAGTATATTTCATACATTTTGCCTTGCAATTAAAAAAGTCATCTTTAGGATACTAGTGCATTGAGACTTAGGAGGGCAGGAAGCAAACAAAGAGGTCATTCTTAGAGGCTAATTTTCAGTCTTTGAGTATCTAATGGATGTATTTTATAATATCCCAAACCTATTTTTGTAATGCCTTTGTTATAATAAATTTAGAATATTTTTGTGAATTCATATAAACAGGTAACTGATGCAACTGAAATTCTTGTCACATATTTATTGCACTATCAGCTAAAATTTTTAAGTGACAAGAACCAAAATAATCATTAATTTTTATAGGGCAAGGATCTGGCTTTTTGTCTGACACAAAGCTGTATAAAAAACTGCTTCTGATTTTATGCACATTGTTTTTAGTTAATGATTTTCAGCTGTTTGTTGTTCCTCTGATAGCATGAAAATGTACCATATGCTCAGCCAAAAGACAAATGATTAGCAAATGAAATTCCGGACAGCTGTCTGACTGAGCGCGTTGGGTTGATAGCATTCTGCTATCATAATTAGCTTAAGCTTTGGGTTAATTAACTTTCTACCTGGATATGCATAATAATAGCAAACTGCAAAAAGCAAGAAGCTTTCAGTACATCAACAACATTGCTGTCTTTTTTATTTGGTATTTCAAGAGCATATTAGAATTTCAAGAGTGATTAATCCTGGGAATATTGTCATCTACTGTAGATTTTATTTGCAAGCCAGATAATACTGAAACAATTGGAATCTATTATAGAGCAGAAATAGCATTTTAAAATTGTAATTAAAGTTTCTAAAAGCAATTGCTAATTTCAAATGCCTTTGTTGGCAAGAATATTAGGCATACTGCTTCTTGTATGGGCAGCTTGTCGGGTACAAAAAATACCAGCACTTACACTGTGGAGCATAAAACTTTCTTTTATTTAAGTGCTGTATTGAAATCATCAATTATTTTTATGTAATTTGAAACTGAGATTATTCTGTAGTTTCCAGAGGTGCAGTTCAGACACCAGATTGAAGATAACTGCTCTGCACTGATGGCTTCTTATCAGCATTAACGTGTGAGCAGCGGAGGGTTGGCAGTGGGGTTGGGGTGCTGGTATCCTTCGTCTGATCTGATGTGTCCGTGAGCACTGGAGGTTGGATTCGTGAAAGTCAGTGCTATACATTTGTAGCTTGGTATTTATTTTCAACCCAAAGCAGTTTATAAATCAATTTACTGATTTTATGAAATGGGGAGAGAAATGGCTTTGTCTCCTTCCTCCTCCTTGTTTGCATGATTTACCAAAGCACTCTCTATGATGCTCATCATCTTAAGGGGCTGCTCAGGGCCTTTGGAGAGCACAAGCTAGTGAAGTGGATTGTGGATTTGGAGTAAAAATTGTAGTTTACATTTCCCCAAGCACCAGAGAGCCTAGCACTTAATTCTGAAATAAGTCATGCCTGTTGTTACACTCAGAAAAATATTTTACATTCTGAAAAAAAAAAATCTTTACATATGCAGTGGACGGTGAAGACTTGGTGGCAGTGAATTTGCCTGGGCTGCTGAGGACTTCACTTACAGAATTCAGCGGTAGCTAATGTGTGCTTCCTTAGATGTGCGAATTGTGGTCAGTCTGTGGGCTCAGGAGCACCCACTCAGTCACTTCATGAAAGTTTTATAGGACTGTCAGAAACTATTTTTTAAAATTGGCTTCATTTGTGGACATGTTGTGGCTCCCACTTTCTCAGTGTGGTTCCTGAAAAGAGTGGCCCCCTAGGGTTCTGTCCATCCTGGCTGTGGCTGCAAAGAACCACCAAGGGAAGCTGGGTGAAGCTGCCCCCCAGCAGGTCCTGCCTACACCCTGAGTCCATCACCCTTGTTTTTTTCAGGTGACAACCTCCAGTTCTTTTACCATTTTCATAATGATGTTTCCAATACACCTTATGTTCCAGTCTCAAAAGATGCTGCCAAAGACTTCATCTTTTGTTTTTCCGTTTGTTTGTTTGTTTAGTCTGCTTCAAGCCACATTAATAAAGATGGCAAAGGGTCAAAAGAGAAGTGAATATTAGATTCACGGTTTTGTTGTGGAACCCTTAAATTTGGGCTCCAGCTTCCCCACTGTGTAGCAAGCACACAGTTACTTGTCTGCCTGTTCAGATTCTTTTACAAGGTTAGCCATGATCAATTCAAAGTGCAAAACTGGTGAAATTTATTTCTAAGCAAGTTCAAAAATAAAAAAGGTAAGACATGGAGACTTCTGTGGGAGTGACATTTTAAATGTTTTTACTAGTTCTTGAAAGAAATAAATAAAAGGAAGGAAACACACCCAGGCTCCATTTGGACCTGCATATATTGATTATTTTATTTTAAATGCCATTTCAAATGTATTGTAAACTAATGATATTATTTTAAAAAAAACTTATTCTACTCTTTGCGGTGCTTGACTTTTAATTTCTTTTAATGTCAAAATTATTTATTTGGCCCATTCTATTCCAGATGTGACTATTGAGGGCGCATTAATTTATATTCTGTTTTCATGGGCCCCTGTCCCCATCTGTACATCATTTCTGAATTTCGTTTTCTCTCTAGGGAGTTCACCTATTCATATCATAAGCTTCATTTGCTGTGTAAACAGAATAAACAGACAATGCAAAGATCCCTACAATACCAGAAAATAATTCTTTTCAACAACATAGTGGATCATATTTAAAAAAACATTGAAAATGCAATACATGTGCAGTAACATTTTTTCTACTTTATTGTACTCCTGAGGAAAGGCTCATGTTACTACCGAATGTTTCCCCTGGATTTGATAAGTTCATTTTTATTAAAAATACATCCAAAACAACATTTTACAGTAATCTCCAAACACATGTTGTGGACATTTCTTTGTTTTGTGTCTTTCGTGGTACCGTGGTCTAATTCAGAATGTCTTACTCAACTGGTGTGTGTGTGTGCATGACTAGCAGGATGCATTCTGCTGTGTTTGTATGAAAAGCAACATTAAAGAACGGTGATTTTTTTTTTGACATTTACAAATAAAGAGGGACATGAGTTATTTATGCTCCAATGTTGCTGCAAAGTCCTTATCTCCATGTGGCACTAAACAAGGATTTGTTGTGGGATTTGCGAGGGCCGCACAGTGCTTCTGTGTTAAGCACCCAAAACTCTAGGGGACTGGCACTAATTTCCTCTCTCTCGTAAAACAACATAGTATTCATAACAACTCAAGAGGCTTGACATAAGTAATGATGGCATGTGCAGGCAAAGATTACCACCCAACAGTGTAATCAAGGTGCTAGGTACTAATGCAAGTTAAATTGAGACAATAATGCTGAAACTTGCATTGTGGGATTAGGAGGGTACTTGAAATGCTGACGTGAGCACATCCCGCCTTCCTGCCTGCCTGGCTTTCCATTCCTGTTTATACTTAATGACCTCAAAATTTGTATGTCGTTAACACCATGTACTGAAGTGGGAGAGAACATGGTTTGGGAGGGAGAAGACTCCCTGTCTTCGTTGACTTTTGTCTCTTTTGGTAATTGGTGGCTTTTCCTGCCATATTAGGGAGCAAAGCGTGCAGCAGCGAGGCCCCTGAGGTCTCCGTAAACATGCTGTGGGCACAGAGAGCCTCCGTGCCTGGCACTAGCAGTAATTTACATACTTTGAATGAAAAGTCATTTGTGCCTGCAAAATTGTTATTGCTGGAACAAATTTAAATACTAGTCATATGGAAATTTGAAATAAAGTCATATTAAATTTTGATGCTCAGATCAATATTGTGGAGCCCAGGTAATTAAAGTGGGTTTGTTTATTTGGCTCCTTATAAATAAAAAGGGCTTAATACAGACTAATTACACAGAATCTTTCGTCTATGGTAGGATAATAATGGCAGCAATTTAAAGTGATATTAAATGAGAATTAATAAAGGAATATTGAGTCACTTTGACTGTATTAAGCTGTGAAATGATTCCTCATCTCAATTTAACTTTCTGTCTTGAGCAGAATGATTGATAAGCAATGAATTTTTGTAGGGATAATATATAACAATATTTGATTCCAATATTTAATTGACAACTAGACTCTTGACTTTACAATGTTTTTTAAAAAAAAAAATAAGGAAGGCCCCTTTTCACCTTGCAAGTTTATAGGACAACTTACTTGGCTCTGCCCTATGCTTGCTTAACACGAGCATTCCACCTCTGTCTGTAGGGGGACAGAGGGGACCCTAACTTCTGTCCAATCCATGAGGTAGTAATTTATTGGAAATGTAATCCAAGAAGGCAGAAATCATAAAGATAAGTTGGCTCAAAAGGATTGGAACCACACTTAAAACTTGAGAAGGAAGAGAGCTTTTTTTATTCTTGAAAGAATACCTAAAGAATTACCTAGAAGAAAACAGAATTGTTGATGCCCACAATTAAAATGAATGATATAAAGTATTTTAACATTTTACTTACGTAATAATTTAAGGGCTTTTGTAGAAGTTCCTTTCTACATAAAGATCATCTAAAAAGAGATGATTTTGTATCCCCGATCCTAAACATTTTTAGTAGCAGTCTGGGCTGTTTGACTTTCTGACCATTAAATAATTTCATCTGGCTTGTCTGTTGCCAGAGTGTTTGTGTTTTGCTTTGTTTGCAGACTAACTTGTGTATAATTTCTTCTCACTGGGCTCTGTAGCATGTCATATGCACGTTAGCATTTCTACCCTTTTAAAGGGTCCTGCTGAAGGTCAAGACCTTACACTGAACACCCTTTTTATATATATTACAAATTGCTGGAATTGTTCATTAATTTCTGTCTTTGAAATGCCATGTCAAACCTCTAAAGGAATTCACAATGCCAGTGTCCCTTGGACAGCTTCTCACCATGGTCCAGTGCGAATTTCTGATGAAATTACAGGTGCAGGGAAATGCAGAATTAGAAATATATCTGATGTTGCAATACTTGTGAAGCTATAGCTTTGTTGATGACAGGACAATTCCATTTTTGACAGTTTAATTTACTGTTGCCAGTGGACAAGAGCAAGAGGAGAATGTGGGGTTAGCCACCTGCCCCTTCATACCGTGTTTCACATGCGAGGTTGCAAAATCATGACTCCCTCAACCTGTCGGGCTCAAATGAGAAGGTTTTCAGCTGGGAAAATGGAATATATCAGTGCATGTAATATTGCCTGACCTCATAAAACAAAAGGGAAAATTGCAGATTCTGACAGCCATTATGAATCTTGTATCAGCATCCAAAACGACTTGGAGCTGGGGTATAGTACATGTTTATAATAGAAAAAAAACAGGGTTGCCACGTTGACTTGCAATATGGAGCGAAAAAATGACTTGTCAGTAATTCGTTCTCAGATGTTAAAGAGGCTGTTGAATTTACTAGTATATACACAGAAGAATGTTTAGCCCGGAGCAGAGTGTAGAATAGTCTCTACACAGAGGGGCCTGCTGAAGTTAGTCATAGTTAGATTGTAATGGAAGGTAGAAGGGGAAAAATTCCAAGTTAGCTCAGTGACTACATTGGTGGGGCCAGATTTCTCATTACAAGATGTACTGAACCTTTTTACTCTCATTCATTGTAAATGTATAAATAATAAGACTTCTCAAAGCAAATAACATTATTTTGAAATTATGAGAATCATTTGAATTGAATGTATTCTATTGGAAAACTGGTTTATTGAGGCATGGCATTTTATCTTATGCTTAAAAAGTTTTATTTATATTAAAATAAGGCATAATCTCTTTCCATATAATTATATGCACTCTAATTTAGTTTTTCTATTTAATAGTCTATCCCTTTACCTTTTTGCCTATTTCTTTATGCTAGTCCTTAAAGACATTTTTAAGTACAGTAATTATCTCAGCTTTTTTCAGGTTTTTTTTTTTTTTAAGTGGTGAGGTGGGGAGTCAGAATATAGGAACTTTTCAAAGCTAGGAAGATGAGACCTACTTTGGGACCATTTGCCAAGGCCGAGTTCTCTGTACCTTCTACTTTCATTTCCCATGCTAGATGTGGATTCCAGGGATTTTTCTCCTTTACTGTCAGTTTAGAATGAGATGCAGCAGTTGATTAAGTGAAATACAGTATACTGAACCAATGCACAGTATCCCTGTGGGGGTCCTGCTTTCTGTCATCTGCTGGTGGCTGCAAGGAGTCAGTGCTCTCTCCATTCTCAGTGTGCCAGGTCTAGGCCAAACAGCCATGAGCAGGTGACTATAGGGTGGGGTTATATGTGTGATCACAGAGACAGCTCAAGTAGGAGATGATTCTCAGAGCCTGATAAGGCATGTGGTTCAGGAAAGATTATCCACAGCTCTTGTTGCTCACTCTGTTTTCCAGCATCCCGATTCCTCATCCAGCTTAGATGGTGGTGGCGTGTGTTACCACCCAGTGTGAAAATGCTGAGAGTAGTGCTACTCAGCCCATGTTGAGGGGAATGATTTACATCTAAGCAAAACCACCACACCTTTGTGCCCACCTAATGGTGCTGTGAACATCAGGAGATGTTAGATTCGGGCTTTTAGCTGATGCTTTAGTTCAGCAACATGATAAGTAAAATCTGAGCCTGGGAAGGGTAACTCATGAAACTGCTTTACCTGAGAGAGCCACAAATGTCATAAGAGCACTGGAGAGGGACTGTAATACATTCACTGGGGAGAGGGCTGCAGAGGAGAGCAGGCTGGGGACACAGGCTGTGTCTCAGTGTTCAGAAACAGACCTGGAGCTTGGCAACAAAAGCCAGGATGAAAGAGACTCCAAGCTCTGAGTCACTGAGTGACTGAGGCGCTGAGACTCTAAGCAACTTGTGTTTGGTTTGGAGTTTGCTATTGAAGCTAAGGAATCAAATTGAAAGCTACAGGCAAATACTCAATATCTGCTTCAGAGGTGGTACATAATAGACAACAGTTTATGTTATTTTGGAGTATGTACTTGTCTACTTAAATATTCCAGTTATGGTGACTGCATATTCTGTATGTAAATTAGGATTTTTCAAAGACTTGGAATATTTGAAAATATTTGTCATTAGAAAATAGCAACTATTCAAGATATTGTAATCTTTCAACAGTTGCCTCCTTAATCTTTGTAAATGATCACTATCATTGTATTAAAGCCAAAGGCCTGAAGACAGACCACTGGGCTCCTGTGGTCTACTGGTCAACCTTCAACTCTTCCTCTCTTCTCATCTCCTCTGGTTTCCCTGACTGCTGTGCTCCTACTACGCTGTGCTTCTGGCTGTTCCTAGAATTTATAAAGATCCTAGGGTAGAGCATACTTGACATGTACTGTTCTGTACCTAGAACACTTTATCCTAACTATCCACATGGCTAGCCCTTTATTTTCATCTGTTCTCTGGTCCAATGTTTGCTAATCCTTACCACAGCTTTCCTAGTCATTTTTCCTACCCTACTTTTTGCTCTCTGGAACAGGGGTACCAGCTGTGGCTCTCAGGCTGGCCACTGTTATTGACAATACAGTTTTATTGGAACACAGCCATGAAGTTTGATTACATATGGCTGCTTTTTGTTTCAAGGTCAGAATCAGATGGTTGCTACAAGACAGTCTGACCCACACACCTCAGATATATATGGTCCTTCAGGAAAAAATTGCAGTGTCTTAAACTAGTATAAAACATACCAATTTGTTTGACTCTGTCCCTGGATGGAATGCAGTTACCAGCAGAACAGAACCATCTTTAGATCACTACTATAGCCATAGGGCCAAGAACAGTATCTGGCACAAAGTAGATTCTTGGAAAACATTTGTTGAGTTAATAAATGAATTAACGTGAACATTCCAGCCTGTCAGATGGTAGGTAATATTTAACTATAATTCTAATACTATCTTACACTTTATTATCAGCCTTTAGGTACATTTTATTCTGGTACACAAAATGACTGAATGCATCAAATTATAGAAGTAATGGAGCTTGCCCAAATTTCCTGGAAGTAGGCTCTGGTGGACAGTTACGTGCAAGTGACTACCAGGGAGTCCTGTTGTGCTGTCCTCTATAAGCAAGTATGCACAACACAACTGAGCAGAAGTAGAGGCTGCCATGGTGACCTGATTGCAATTGAAGTTTTAGCTACTCCTTGGGGGAGCTTTGCAACTGGTGTGGCCTTTAGCATCCTCCCAAATTGAGGCCAATGATGTGGACCTTTATCCCCATGTCAGCCATACCTTGGCCTCAGGTGCTCCAGGGAGGGCTACAACCTTGGCTGAAATGCTTCTCCCATGAAAGCAGCAGAAAAGGACGTCTGTCATCCAGAGAGCTGGGGTTTGAAGTACAGGCCCTCACAAAGGGTCTGGCAGGCACCTACAGTTTTAAGTATTGAAGTAAATTGTTTCCCACTATTTATTTTTACCTAAGGAAATAGAGGGCCAAGAATGCAGATTGTTACATGAAAAGTCATACAGCAAGTTAATAGGCTTGGACATTAGTAGGGTGTCCAACCACAGGCAAGCTGGAGGGCTTGCCATCTCACTGTTGTGGAATGATGTTACATGTGATCCTGGAGAGATAACAAATGGATCGTTTTGTAGAAAGAGATCTTCCTGTCAACATTAGGCTGCTGAGGACTCACAGGCTCCTGACCTACATGGTCTGGTCAAAGCTTTGGTGACATCCTTTAACATTGGTTGGTCTATGCTTCAGATGGTGGAAGACCGTAGAGGGCTGATCTGTCAAAAACAGTAACATTTATTGTTTAATCTCTGTTCATGCTTGACTAGGAAATATATGCTACAAGCCATTTTAGACTATCAGGTTGAGGGTGGAAGAGCCACACGCTCTATTCTGAGTTCAGGCAGAAATAGAGCCTTTTAAAATATCTTGGGGTCCAACAGGTAAGCACTTGTCTTTGAGGACTGTTAGGCAGAATAAATCCAAGAGGAAGTCATTGAAGAAATCAGACAGGCACAAATGCTCTTTGCCCCCTTATGAGTAAAACAAAGAACAAAACTAGAGAGTCATAGCATGGATCCCAGTCTGGCAAGCGATTTGAACCTTCCATGTTACCCTGACACTTAGCAGATACAGTCCCATTTGGACTTCGCCTGGGGAGGGTGCCCCATCCTCATGTTTCTAGGCTTTTGTCAGGAGCAGTAGCAAATCTGCTGGTCCTAATGGTCCCTGTCTCTTAGAAAGTTGCAGTCCCCTAAGGTCTTCAGGTAGTTGGGCCAACCCCAGAATATACCATGTTGGGGAAATGCCAGCCTCTATCTGCTTTCTATCTAGCTTCATAAAATATTAGTGTTTATTCAGATTATAAAAAAGTCAAAACTATTTGCCATTTCAGTACATACATGCATGCACACAGTCTCCAGGGAAGGCAGGTGTGCTGGGTTGGTTCCTGCTGAGGTACTGTTAGCTCCTTGCCCAGCATCAGTCAGCATCAGGAATCTTCATATGCAGAACCCCATTCTTGGTCTGATTTTCACATCCTCCAAGAAGCCTGGATGCCTTTTGTGCACAGGGGAGCATAGCTGTAAGACCTAATCAGTGCTCCTGCTTTGTTGATTCATGCTGAACATGCGGTTATTTTGAAAAATGCTGTAAACACTTAAGTGGGCAGTTCACTGGCATTCAGCACATTCGCATTGTTCTCTAGCCATTACTGCCATCCACTTTAAGAGTGTTTCATCATCCTGGACTGAAACTATACCCTTTAAGTACCAACTCCCCATTTTTGCCTTCTCAGCTGCTGTCAGTCGCCACTCTACTTTCTGTCTTATAAATTTTTCTAGTGTAGAAACTTCAGATACGTGAACTTGCACAGTATTTGTCTTTTGTGTCTGGCTTATTTCACTGTGCATGATGTCCTTGGGTTCATCCATATTGTAGCATGTGTCAGAATTCCCTTCCTTCTTCAGACTGAATAAAGTGGAATTTTGAAAAGAATATTTTCTAAGAGAAGAGCCCGTCTCTATCCTGCTGCTGTTCATCAGGTATGGTGTAGAACACACGGCCTGGTGTTTGCTAGTGATCATCTCTGAGGTTTCCATGCATGCAAGCTTATTGTGCTGCCAGAACTTGAGGTCCCCACGATGTCCCCTTGCTGGCCACAGCTTCTTTGTGTGAAATTGTCAGAGTGTGATCTTCAGCCCTGACACACGCACATCGACTAGTTTTTCTCCTTCAGATCAGCAGCCTTGGACAGCTTCCGCTTCTTTGGCAGCCGTTTCAACCTGCTCTGTCTTGTCATTTTAGAGTTCAATATCTGCTGCTCTGAAGGAAAAAAATGGGGATGGGCTGGACCATTGTACTTGGTCTTTTGACCCTCAATGTTGCCCATGAGCAGTGAAGGATAACTTTTGACGAGCCGTGTCAGCTGTGACAGGCAATCTCGTTGGGTTGAGTGGAAATGTGCTGTACAAGTTTGAAGCCTTGGTTGGGGGCATTTTTCTGGTGTTCAATGCATTTAAATTGACACCAGGCTTCAGTCTGTTGTTCATTTCGGGCCGCGCCGGAGGCTGCCTTTGCTTAAATGTGTGGTTAGGAAAGCATTCCAGGGCATTTTTGCATATTCTCCAGTACTCTATTTACATTCCCAGCTTTCATTGTTTTGTTCTTTCTTTTTTTTTTTTCTCTCCCTCTCCTTCTTAAATCTTACTTTTGAAGTGATCTTTAATTTTTTTTTAATGCTTTGAGTAGGGATTTGTGAGCTTTTATTTTATTTTTTTGTGGAATGAGGAAGAGACAGAAAATGGTTATGTGTTTCTTGGTTTTTAATATAAGCAACATTCTATATCATACAGAGCACGATGCCTGTATTGGCAGTTGTGATTTTAAGTGAAAGTCATTTCCAGGTTGTTCCAAATTCCTAGAAATGAGGTTTGTTTTGATTTTAGTTGTAAAAGGAGAAACGTTGTCAGTTAGGAGCACTCACTGCTGCTGTTGGAGTCAGCATGCCTGCCTTGGTATGGGCGCCAGCCTGCCCTGTACCATTCAGGTTTCAGTGGTCCCCAAGAGCTGTAAGAACTATGGCTTTATTTCTTTTATTCACACTCTGTTCTTGGGTGGGGACCAGGATGCAGATTTTATTTTGGATCTCTAAGCTGTAAAATGAACTTTCTATAGGTAATATCCTAAATCATCTGAGGAGTGGTGGTGGAAAGTCTCGAGTGTTAAAAAGTATCCATTGCCAATTCCTTTCCTTGGGAAATTTTATTTGACTTCAGTGTAGCATACTCTGGTGTTTTCCAGAACACTTTTTTACCTGTGAGGAGTTTTTCACAGTCCCCAGTGCAGGCAGGGCTGTGTCTTGGACATACTTTACTGTTGCATGTTGAGCTGTTGAGCTGGCATTGGTTTCCATGCAAGCATCTCAGAAGACATTGCTGGGATGATAGGCATATGGGACATGCCTCTTCAGGGCTGCTCACTCTGTTACAGCCACCCGGCTTTCCACGTAAGAAAAAATGGCTCATGTTTAGAAATAGGATCCTTTGTGTGAGGGAAAGGCTCACCAGAAAGATGGTAGAGACAGAAGACTGAAAGTATTCTATAGGCAGGAGCCTTGGCAACCAAGGAAGAACAGGCCTCTGTGATGGGCTTCAGACCTGAGAGGGGCCAGTTTTCTGTTGTTGGATGTTGAAGGGGCATCTTTGGTTTGCTGATAGGTTCCAGGCTGGGGCTAATCCTCCATTCACACAAGCAGAGAGTTATTCAGTGGGGTGGACATGTTCCCTCACAGAACGTAAAGAGGACAGACAGGGTCCATCCTAGCTGGCATTTCAGCCTGGCAAGTGAGAACATAGGGAGGAGACAGTGACAGAGAGGTGCCCACCCCTTACTCACATTCCTCCTGCCCACCTGCTGTTGTACTGAGAAACTCACTGGTGCAGTCCATGCTTGCCATGTGAATGCAGGCAAACCTTCCAGGAGAACCAGATCTGGTCCCTTACCATGATCCCAGGGGAGGTCACGGCAGGTGGGGTGAGAGAGGGAAGCTGGGCCAGAGAAACTTTGCCCTGGGAGTAGGTAAAAGGCCAGACCTCTTCAATACTGGGGACTAGCCCTGCCCCTGATACTGCCTTTCTAGCGCTCTGTCCTTCCCCATGATCATCTTCTCTGAGGATCCTGATAGGCACCTTCTCCCTCATGAATGTGGAAGTACTGAAACCAAGACACATCTAGGGCTCCCATTTAGGTCTTGGAGAGCTACCTTGTTATCGCATACAGAAGTGAATCTCTGTATGTTGGCTCTCTGAGGAGCCCCTGTTTTCCTTGTGTTAGTTTCTAGTGAGGTTTTTGAGATAGAAAATGCTCAGCTTTCTCTGAATACTTGCACAAATGGTGAGGTGGGAATAGTAGCTTGGGAATGTGTTCCCCATTGTTCATACACTCCCCTAGGCACTGGTGACCATGTCTCTCCCCAGTTGAAACTATATTTCTGCCCCTTTGCTGAATAGGCTCCCCAAGCCAAAATGCCTCTTCTGCGTGCTCCAGGGCTGGCGCACACCTCCTAAAGTGTGGGTGAGAGTGTCTTGCATTCTTTTCTCACCTTGAAGCTGCTTCTGTGTGGTCCCAGCTGTGTCCACCTCTCCAATGCCGTTCCTGTATGATAGGCACCCTTCTGCTATGCTGTGTACTTGCCTCTGTGATTCCTGCTCTGGATGCATTGCTGGGATTTCTCACAATGCCCAGGTACCCAAGATGGAATCAACTTCTTCTCAAAGAGTGTTGACCAAGGGAGGGGGCAATGGAGGGAACTAGGTTTACTTTATATTTTTAAGCTTATAGAATTTTTGGTATTTTTATAAGGCTTTTATAAAAGACTTCCTTTTTTTAAAACAATGTTTTTAAAATTGGATATCTGTTATTGATTTGAAACCTAATTTCAGTTGATCAAAGTTGTGGGTGTTGACTAGTGTCAAGCCTTTGGAGAATGAGTCATGCCCTTGTCAGTTTGACCATGTATTTGTTTCTCTATTGTATACTCCATTTTCCACTTGTCCATCTATAGATCTTCATGCCAACACAGTGCCACCTGGATTACTGTAGCTTAATGCTAAGTCTTGGTGCCCTGTGGTATAAAAAGCTCCTGATTTGCCCCTCTTCTTTCAAAACTGTTTTGGGTTTTCTTGGCCCTTTGCATTGCTATATTGGAATACATCCATTAATTTGTAGATTTAAAAAAGCCTATGGCCGGGCGTGATGGTGCATGCCTTTAATCCCAGCACTCAGGAGGCTGAGGTAGGAGGAACGTTGTGAATTCGAGGCCGGCTTGGGCTACGTGCAAGCACAAGGCTGGCCTGAGCTACATAGTGCAACCCTGCCTCAAAAAAATAGGGCTGGGAGGTTTGGCTCAGAGGCTTAAGCGCCTGTCTGGCAGGTGTGAGGTTGTGAGTTCAATCCCCAGTGCTGCAAATAAATAAATAAATAAATAAGCCTATGATTTTGGCTGGGATTGCATATGATCTCTAGATGTGTTTAGGTAGATAATAATGTAATTTTAGTTTTGATACGTGCTTACAGACTCAATGTGGTCATTGAATATGCTTCAGCATTTTTGTAAATTTTTAATATACTAGTCTTTTAAACATATTCTTAAATCATCCATAAATTTTTTGGTTTCAAGTCTTGATTGTTAAAAAAATGCTTATAAAAATTTCAATTTTCAAGATTTCTTTGCTACTGAGAAATAATACAAGAGCTTTTCATAAATGGATCTTGTATCCCATGGGTTTGCTGAACATGCTCTTTTGTTCTGTGGTCTGAGAGTTCTGTAGCTAGTGTCTTCCCTATATAGTATCTACTTGTCTGAGATGGAGGACAGTTTCATTTCTTCTTTGACAGTACCCATCCTTTTTGTTCCTGTCTTAGTGCACTGGCTAGGATCTCCATTCTATATTGAACATTCCATATCTATGAGGGTAAAGCATAGTCTTTTACCGTTAAATAAAACACAGATTCTTGGTATGTTCTTCTGACTCAGTTAAAGAGGTTGCCCTGTATTTTTGGAGGCCAAGCATTTTTCATAGAAAAGTGTGTGATTTTGTCAGGTGTCTTTTTGTTTTTTATCTATTAAAATATTTATGTAGTTTGTGTCTCTTATTCTGTTACTATGGTAAAATGTATTGATTTTCTAATGTTTAAACAAACCTTGTTTACCTGTGATAAATGCCACTTGCTTTGAGTAATAAATACACATATACATCCCTCTGTGTGTATATATATGTGTAATTTCAGCATTACTTGTATACATAAAAGTAAGATACATAAATAATACTTATATATATATTTACTAATATTATAAGAATTACTATATTTGTAATCTACAGTTTTCTCATAGTGTCTTTCAGACTATGTTCAAGTAATTCCTCAAAAAAAAAAAAAAAAAAGAAAGAAAGAAAAAAGAACACCCAAGTTGAAAAGTATTTTTTTCTTTCTCTGCTTTTTAAAATCTCTTGTTTAAGATTGGTATTTTTTTTTAATTTACATGTTTGCTAGCATCTGGACATGGAATTTTCTTTGTGAGAAGTTGACTACCTATTCAACTTAAGAAATAGATACAGTACTGTACTATTCAGATTTTCTATTTCTTCATGGCTGTTTTGATAGTTTGTCCTTCAAAGAGTTTGTTCATTTCTGCTGAGTCTGTAAATTTGTTACATTCATTGCTCATAATACCTTTCATTATCCCATTGCTCTTTTAAGGTCTGTAGAGTAGGTTATAATGTCCCCATTCTACCATCATTTTTCCTTTGTCCTTCCTGATTTACCATTTCTTTCCCTCTTTCCATCCAAATCAGTCCTGTTAGAAGTGTGTCACTGTTATTTGTCTTTACAGAATTTTTGCTTTTGTTGAGCTTTTCCCTACTTTTTTAGTTTTACACTGTACAGATTTGTGTTTCTTACTTTTCAATAATCTATTCATTTTCTAACTTTCTAAAGTAGAAACTTTGGCTGTTGATTTTGAACTTTTCTTGGTAATATTAAGTCTTGGTAGTATTAAATGGCCCTCTAAACATTGCTTTGCCTACATCCCACAAATTTTGATAGTTTGTTGTTAATTCACTTTGAAATATTTTAAATTCCTTAATTTCCGTTATAATTCCTTCTTTGGCCTATGAGCCCTTTAGACATGTGTTGTTCAACTTCTGAGTGTGGCCCGTAGTGGCAGATGCTCTAGATGCTTATACTAAAAGGGCCTCTTCAGTTCAGTGCTCTCTGGGCCCTGTTGACAGAGCCTGTTGTGTAGGTTTTCCACATCTTCCTGACTTTCTGTCTACCTGTCCTATCTATTACTGAGACTAAAGTACTGAACCTCTAGCTGAAATTACTGTTTATTCCTATCAGTCTTTGCCTTATATATTTTGAAGATTTTTTAATGTGCATAATCCCTTAGAATTGTTCAGTTCTTTTAATGAATTGACTCCTTAACATTATGAAATGTCCCTTTTATCCCTGCTCATTTGTCTTATGGCCATTTATTCTGAAGTTAACTCGGACATTAATATTGCCAGATTGTTTATGATTTGCTTTTGCATTGTTTGTCCTTTTCTTTTAACCTATTTATTTTTTCAAATTGTTTCTTATAACTGGGATATGATTATCTAGTATGCCAGTCTCTGTGTTTTATTTGAAACATCAAGTTTAATGTGTTAATCAATATGGGCAGGTTTAGTTTACCACCATGGTGGTTACTTTCCATTTGTATCTTTTATTCTCAGTTCCTTTTACCTGTTTTGGTGGTACCTTTTGGATTGAGTACTTTTTGTGATTCCACTTTATCATTACTATTGCCTTATTAAATCTAAATGTCTTGTTAGTAAATTTCTTGTTTCTGTCCATGAGGAATCCCTGCATTGATGAGATATGCTTTGTCAGTGTTATCCAGGGTGGTGGTTATTGGCTGCATTTGGCTCTTCAGCATTTGCCATATGGCTAGTGCAAAGTCAGAAATGTCAAATTAATATAAATATCCACTTCTGAGTGTAGCTGCCCCTGCACTGGGCAATGTCACTTTGGGGTTTCCTGTATTCCCCTTAACACTTGGAAATGGTATTCTGTAACTTCACATACAGTGTAAGAATTTTGCAGCAGTAATTTTCCATTTTCCCCTTGCTGTCCTTTGCTTACTGTTAGTCATGAATTTTTACTTCTGTACATTTTAAACTCAAAATGTGTTATTGTTGTTTTAACTTTAAATAATCAATTGTTTAGAAACCATTGTTTAGTCCCAACTACTGAGGAGGCTGAGGCCAGAGGTTTGCCCCGTGGAAGCCAGCCTTGGTATCTAAGTGAGATCTTATCTCAAAAAATTAAGTAATTTAATAGGGTTGGGGGTATAGCTTAGTGTAAGGGTCTGGTTTAATCCCCAGTACCACCCTTCCCCAGATGGTTAGAATAAAACTGAAGGTGAGAAAATCTGCTTTTTTATGTATCCATTTGATGTTCTAAGTCTACTGGAGGCCATAGGAGGGTATTAAGCATGTTAATCAGATAGATAGTCACTTTGTAGGCAGTGATGGAGGGAATGGACAAGAGGGAGGCCTGCTAGCAGGTGAGTGAGTCAGTTAGAGACTGGTAAAATGGCCCTGTGGGTAGAAGTAATGGTGGCTTACAGCAAGTAAAAAATGGTCGAATTTGGGATCTTTGTGGAAGTGTGATACTCTAGCAGAGTTATGTGCAAATGTACTTTAGTACATTTACAGCACTATTGGTCAAAGTGTGGTCCCATATTTCCACCCCATTTCCTTTTCAGTTTTCATTTTAAAAGTAGTTCCAGACATTAAAAAACATATACTTAGGTCCCTAATTTCAACTAGAAAATTTTGATTTACTGTGAATTTTGTGAATCACCTTGTATGTGTATGTGTGTGTGTAAAGCTATTTCTCTAACTCTTAGAATTTGTAATCTATTAAGGCAAAATATAATGTAGAGATGATTATTTTTATGAGTCCTTGTATTTATTCATTATCTCTTTAAAGTGATGGCTTGTTTGTTTTACAGCCTTTGATTAGGAGCAGTGGTTTATGGCACAGACTACTTAATTCTCTGTTTCATCCTCTCCAGTGGACAGTGTTACACAACAGAAAATGATAGAAGTTTTCTAGTTTGTTCGTTAATTTTTCTCTCAGAGGATGTCAGAGATGGACACTGATTGGTATCATCCGAGTGGGTTAATTCATTATCTTGCCCCTAGACTCTGAGCTCCCTGCAGAGTTAGAGATTTTCTCCTCTTGTACCAGTTTTTACCATGTTTTGTCATTTAAGCATAGATATAGTTCTGCTTTGAAAGCTCTGGAAATAATTCTCAGGTCACATGTGTTTATCTCAATTTTGAAATCTAGAATGTTTGCCTCGAAATGATGGTGTCATAAGCTATCAATGGAATAATCAGTGGAAACTAATGCTTTCCAGTTTACACAGTACTGAGTGGTACAAATTTCAAATATAATGTTTCCTCCTTGGTTGAATTCAATATGATTTCACATAGGTGAGATGAATGTTTACATGTACACAGCAGTGTGGTAACTGGACATTTTTTAATGTCTAATAACCTTACAGGGCTTTTTTTGTGCTCCACTATTACTATTGAAATAAATTCTGTATTGTGTCCAACTAAAATTATACACAATCTTATTTGAAATGTAGTATTGTGCCAGGTGTGGTGGCACATGCCTGTAATCCCAGCACTCAAGAGACTGAGGCAGGAGGATCTTTGTAAGTTCAAAACCAGCCTGGGCTACAAAGTGAGCTCAAGGCCAGTCCAAACTGTATAGCAAGACCCTGTGTCTTTAAAAATAAAAAAAAAGAGAGAGAGAGAGAGAGAAAGAAACAAAGAAAAATAGTATCGTGATTAAACATAATGCTGACTTTCAATAAATGGCTTTTTTTCTTTAAGTATCTGAACTAGTAAGTTGGAGAACTTAGTCACATGAGATTTAATTAGCCCTTAGAATGCTGACTGACTTCTGACTTATGGAAGTGTGTGGAGTCCATTTTTTGACTGGTAGACCTGACATGGGCCATTTACAGCACTGAGTGCAGCCTTGCTCCCCTGTTTTCTGTTACTGACCACTGCTCCTTTTATCTGGGACCTTGGCAGAGGCATAGCCACTAGCCCTGTGTTCTTGTCTTCACCTGGCTTGATAGGTATCAATCATTCTGTATTTATTCAGTAGGGAATTAGTATGTAATGTAGCATGCATAACTGGTAAGTTCTATGCAGATATGAGCTATTTATAATGGGGCCTTTGCCCTTCAGTAGTATAAAATCTTGCTGTGAAGAGAGGACAGACACCAAAAATTACATCTGTTAGCAGACATGGGCCACAGGAGCATGTCAGACATGGTGGCTCCTAGACCATGTTTAGCAACAGTTCAGTGAGAAACTAAGAGAAGAGACCAAGGGGCAGGACGGAAGCAAGACCTCTGGCTCATCTTGTCAACTAATGGAACATGGGAGAAGACATGACTTGTTACATGTCTATAGCTCTTTAAGATAGGAGGTAGATTGTGTTTGTGCCTGGTAGCACTATGGTGTCAACTTAGTATGTCTTGCTTTCTTTTCAGTTTCTAATGTATCACCTCTTTAAAGATACATGTTTTTGCATGTGAGGGAAATGGGCAGGCCCTACACATTCTTCCCCAAGAAAGGACTTAAACCCATGCTGTTCTGGTATCCCAGCCAAGGTGGGACCACATGCTCCTGAAGTGCCTGGATGTATCCTGCTGCTGCTGACCCTGCCATATTCTTGCCTGCTTGGTGCCGTCACCATTCCCGCTGAGCCTCTAAGGCCAAGTCACCTTTATGAGTCATGTACTCTCAGATTCTTCGGTAACCTCTTTCCAACCCATTCCCTTACCCTGCATGGAGCATTTTTGTGTACTGAGACGTCTTGTGCTGACAACTACTGATAAACTTTAAAACTGACCAAGACATGGGGCTGTGTCCAAGGGTTTTGGTATCTTTATTAAGGCAGATTCCAAGCAGTCCTGTGAAAGTATCCTTCCTCAAAGGAGTTTCCATACCAAAGTACAGGTAGTGGTGGTGGTGGTGGTGGGGTACATTAAAGAAGAGGAAACTGGATATGTTAGAGTTTCCTGTTATGTTAGCTGCATTTGTCTGTAGAACTCCCAACTGGGTGTCTTTGGATAGCTAGACATTAGCCTATAGTAAAATAAAGTAGGGTGAGAAAGGATGGGTTGCAGAAGGCAGTAAGTGAAATTAACTGATGTAAGATTCTTATGTTTTAAAGTAACTGTGTATTTGCTGTGTTCAAGATATTAATAAATTAGGGATTTAGATTATGATCACTGTATTCCTCCTCTGGGAAAACAAGAACAAAAGCATATAGCTACACAACCCATAGGGGAGGGCAGAGATATAGCTCAGTGAGTACTTACCTAAGCATCCTTGAGGACCTAGCTATGATCCTTAGGGCCTTAAAAAAAGGAAAAGAAAAACCACAGCAGAGGGCTTCTTTGAAATAATGAAAGTACTTGATTCATCCAAAAGAAGACAAGAAAAGAGAATAAAAGAACAAATAATAAATGGGGCAAGTAGAACATAAATAGCAAGTGGGTCATCTTACCCAACCATGTCAGTAATTACTTCAGAAGTCAGAGGACTAAATGAAGCCTTGGATTAAGTCTGAGATGGCACATTTTGAGAGCACAGTGTCAGGCCACAGACTAAAGAGGCATTACCTGAGTGCAATGCTACTGTAGTCAGGGGTTACAAGGAGGACAATTATATACAGGACACAGAATTTATAATACTATTTTATGATGATCACCCAGAGTTAAATACAAGAAAGTGCAGGAAATCTGTCCACAACACTTAACACCTAGAAAATTCAGCCATGGGCCTGGATCCTATAGCAATGTCCTACATGAATCCAGCTGAAGACCTTGGAGCCCATAACCATGCTTCCCACGAGTCCAACTGGAGGTCTGGAGCCCACGACAAGGACTCTTGCAAGTCTTTTTTATGTATCTGCACTGGAAAGGCCCAAAGGTCAGTGAGCTAGAAAGTCTATGCCAGCAGGATGAAGAATCTGTGCCAGTATGTTGAGGGTTCTACACTGAAGCCAAGAAATGACACTCAAAATAAGGACCAGGGCTTCCCTGAAAAGTGCCACAACCATCCTCAGCAACAATGAAGTCCCGAGCTCCTCCGACAATGAGAACAGTCAAGTACATGTCAGGAAGCCAGCATGACATACTTCTCCTGGAGATTGAACAGCACACATCTTCCCCTCCAGAGCCAGGAAGTGATGCTCAGTGTAAGGACCAGAGCTCTCCCAAAGTAAACCGCAGCCATTCTCAATGACAAGGTCCCAAGCTCCTCTGAGGATAATGACCTAATTCATATCAGGGAAGAAACTCCACAGGCTCCTGTAAGAGAACCAACAGCTGCAAACAACAACACTTAGGAGTACCCACAATGCCTCACTCTTCCTCGCCGTGTCTCTTTTTATGCTGGCAATTTTTCTCAGGTGGGCCATCTACACTCAGCACCATGCTGATTTAATTCAGCTGGTGTTAAGTTGACCACCAGCTTTTAATCCATAACATGTGCCAAAGGCATCTTCAGTAAGCACTACCTGTAAGATGATTGGCATAGCTCTGTGAGCACCCTGATAAAACAGACTGTAAAAAAGGTAAAAATAAAGGGATGATAAAAATGAGATCAAATATCACCAGATACTGTAGTGTCTATGTGTAATCTCATCACTGAGGAAGGTTGAGGCAGGAGGATCACAAGTTCAAGTCCTACTCGTGCCATTTAGGGAGACGCTGTCTCAAAAATCAAAACTAAAAAGGACTGGGGAAATGTAGCTCAGTGGTAAAGTGCTCTGGGTTTGATCCCCAGTACTGGAAAAATAAATATCAGTGAAAAAGAAAATAGTATAATAGAGATAGCCAAAAACTTTATCTTTAGAAAGATTTGTAAAAATTTGAAAAATCTCAAGCCAGACTCATCAAGTTTAGGAGGGAAAGGATGAAAAACCAAATAACAAATTATAAATAAAAGAGAAAAAGGGGACACCACCAGATTCTTCAAATGTTCAAGCACATTAAGGATATATTATTAGCCGGGCGTGGTGGCGCATGCCTTTAATCCCAGCACTCGGGAGGCTGAGGTAGGAGGAGCATTGTGAGTTCGAGGCCGGCTTGGGCTACAATGCGAGTGCAAGATGGCCAGAGCTACACAGTGCGACCCTGCCTCAAAAAAACAGGGCCGGGAGTTTGGCTCAGTGACTTAAGCTCCTGTCTGACAGGCACAAGGTTGTGAGTTCAATCCCCGGTGCCGCAAAAAAAAAAAAAAAAAGGATATATTACTTACAACTTTATGCTGACAAACCTGATAATTTAAATAAAATGAAAATTTTCTTTCAAATCTTACCAATGGAATTTAAAAGAAATTGAAAGCTATAAATCTTTCCTTTAAGAAAAATTCAACCCTATATGAAAGGAAGTTGTAACACCAATCTTACATTAGCTCTCTCACAGAAAGAATACTTCTCTGCTTGTCTTCTGAGACCAGCATAATTGTGATACCAAGATCTGGCGAGGTTGCAGAAGAAATGAAAACCATACACCAGTGTGTCTCATGAGCCAGAAGCAAAAGTCCTAATACATTATTGGGTTATCAATTTCATGGTATAGAAAACTGTGTATGTTTCAAGTGAGTTTTATCACAAGACTACAAGGTTGAATCTAAAATTCAAAAAAAAAATCAATGTAGTAATCTCAGCACTTTGGGAGACTGAGGCAGAAGGTTCCCAAATTAAAGCCTTATCTCAAGAAAGTGAGGGGACTGAGGATGTATCTCAGTGAAAGGCCCCTGGGTCAAATCCCCAAAACCCCCCCAACAAAAAAATTGAAATCAAAGTAATTCGTCATGTTCACAGAATAAAGAGAAAAACTTTGTGATCATCTAAGGAGTTGCAAGGTAAAGGAAACTAAACTAAACTAAAACTAAAACATTTGGCACAATTCAAAGCATTTGACAAGAGCTCCTAGTAAAGTAAAATACCAAGGAGATTTATGTGATAGAATTCAGGTAGTGTGTGCATGTATATGTGCACACATTTTTCCTTTCATATTTTCTCCAATATTAATCAGGACTAGTTAGTTGTGTCTCAGAAATTGCTAAGTGCTATACTTTCAGCATATTTTCTTGCACAAAATCATTCCCACTCCTTTTTACAAATCTCCCTTTGATGTTTGCAGTCATTTTCAACCCATCACCTGCTTTTCAGTCCTGTGTATAGTCTTCCCATATGAATGGCTCTTTGCTGCTAACTCTCCTGTGTGCCTGTAGCTCATTTTGATACAGAGTAAGTTTCACCACCCACTTAGGACATATCAGAGCAAGATGGGGACATGGGGACAGCAGTCAGTGCAACCTCCATACCCAGTAGTGGCCTTGCTCTGTGCATCCAGCACATAGTCTCCACCCTGCACAATAACGACATGAGACACTGTTAGAGTCAGGCAGGGTGACCCAGGCCCACTTCACAGTTGCCCTTGAGGTCAGCTGGCTCTGGTTTCCGGACTCACAAAGCACACAGACCCTGACTTGAATGGGGATCACGTTTTGTGTAATGGATTGTTTTCAGAACTACTAACCTGGTAAAGACAACCACATAGCTTTGTAAATTGTTGGGTATGAAGCTTGTGTGAGCAGATTGCAAAGAATGGCTTCTCACTGGGCACTAGGTAGAGCACATGTTCGAAAATAGCAGATCAGATTTCCCAAGCTGCTGGGATCAAGGAATGTGATCCATGCTGGCTGTCTCTGACTGTGACCCCCAGTCCTAGAGCTGGAGGATCTTAGGGTAGCTTTCAGTTGATTCCAATAGCGAGAGTCCCCAAAACCGTCACCTCAGTCTGGAGAAGGTAAAGGAAGACTGTAAGACATGGCTTTCACTCAGTTTTAGGGTGATTATAAGCTCAACTTTTGAAGAGAAATTGATGAGGACCTCTCGTTGAGATGTATGTGTTGGGAGATGGTTGAAGTAACCAGTGATTGAAGTGGTTGATGTAACCAGTGATTGTTTTACTCAGGTGCATCAGTCTTGCTTAAGCAACTTTGTTGTTTGAAGATGGTGACAGGCTAAATGAAGCTGGGGTTCTCCAGGGAGGACCAGGATTTCTGGAACCAGTCTAACAAAAACAAAATCTTAAAAAAGAAAACAGGTTATATGCCTCTCTTCCTGCCCCCACTTCCCTAAGAAATTAAGCGGTAAAGAATTCAGTTTCTCACCCCCAATTCTATAATCTTTGTGACCTTTTTGCTCCTGGTACAGACGGACCCCCCTCTTTTTTAATGTCTTCATTCAGCACTTAGCTCTTAACACTTCACAATGAGGGTAAGAAGAAACCTACACATCAAGAATCTTCACAAAAGTCTTCTTTCCTAGTGACCATATGATTTCATTGGAAGGAGCCATTTACAGTAAATACCCTCTGTTAGCATTTTCTACTGTGTTTCATATTTTGCTGTTGAATAATATCTGCCATGTTTCCACTAAGAATTACTGCTGTTACATGTTTTATAGACACTTGACTGTCATCTAAACAGTTTTATTCCCATACCTAAAAGAAAATACAGAAAGAATTTTGTAACATGAATATGATTGGGGGCCAAGAGTTATGTTTTCAGAAGGAGCTAAAAGTGAATTATATTACTGCTTTATTGTGTTTGTGTTGACTTTCTTATTGTATTCAGAGTTAGCATTTGTTTTGGAAGTTATTAACTACTGGTAATGTGATAACGAGTCCACTTTGGATCTCTCATATCTCTGACTTAATTTTAATTCTACTGGTTAAAAGTGTATTTGAGTCCTGTTAATGAAGAATTTCAGTATCTATGCAGGTCACTGTCATCTAAAAAGCAGTTTGGGATGTGTTAGGGTATTTTCTGCGTAAAGTGCTTTAGTAAAAATATGGCCTTACTCTTCATTTTTCACTCTACTGTGGTCATCCAAGCTGTAACTTCATGGAGTTTGTAACTTCATGGAATTTGCTTCTGTGAGATTAGCTAAGTGTATGTTACTTTTTCAAAAAGCTTTATAAGTATTTTGGGAAGAATTTTTAAAAACATGCAAGTCTAACCTCAAGGAATAAAGGTTTCCTACATGTCACGGTTAGCTCTGATTTGTAGCAGGGTATTCTGCTGACTTGATCATGCTGTTGTGTTCCTCAGTCATAGTGTGGTGACAATCACTGTATTCTGTTGGGCTAGTCCTGCTCCTGCTCATGGCATGGCCCTCAAAGGACCTTCTGCACATTCTGGTCCTGGTCTCACCTTTCTAGAAGCCAGCCTCTGAGCTGAGTCATTTAGCAAAATATCCCAGGACAAAACCAGTGGGTTGTATGTGTGAAAACCCATGCTTCCCATGGTTTGTGTTAGGGAGAAGGCGCTGGGTGTCGGGCTAAAGTGCACTTTGAAATATAGGTTCTGGGGGAAAACAGGCTCTAACTGTTGAAAATCTTGGCTAGACAAAAGCTGAGACTTCTTGGCCTCTTGAAGTATTTTAACAAATTTAAAATGTCAAAGTTATGGTGACTTCTCCATCTCCCTTTTCTTCTAGTTATTCCAGTTTTTCACAAGATAAAAAGACAATGGGACCAGGACTTTATCACATGTAGGTGATGAAATGTCATCTTTTCTTGTAAGAAGCATAAGCAATCACTGAAACAATCACCCAAAAGATACTTCACCTGGCTCCCTCCCCTGACTAAAAGACCACCACCTCCCACAGTGCCACCCCTTGAAATTACAGTGCAGGTATTCACAGGTGAGAGGCCTATCTTTGAGGCTTGAAAGGGAACATGTGACAAACTGGATGGCAGTGTATTTCCTGGACTTGCTCAGAGTGAGCATAAAATTACCTAGAAAGTTGAGAAGGGAAGTGCAATTTATTATAACAGATATTTCAGGCAACTTATTCTTTTTACAGAGATGCTAAGTATCATGTCAGAAAGCTTTCTGAGGCACGGTTCTTGTAGACTGCTCTTCTGCAGGCATACATGTGTCTGCCTTTCCCCGGGTACTGCTGGCTGGCTGGCCACAGGCATGGTACACATCACATTCTTACCTTTCTGGGCCTGTGACCTCAGACGTTAGGTTTCTCTGTTCTAGTTGGGTCATATTTGCTTTGAGATACAGTGATTACTTAGGGACCAATTACTTATATATTAAATCTGTACTGTAAACCCCTAGTATTTCATGATCTCAGATCATGGAAATACTTTTTTGAGCATCAGTTTTGGTGGAAACAAGTATGTTTCACTAGAAATTTCAGCACTCTACAAAAATACACTTACAATGTACTCAGGATGTGCTGTGTATATTGTATGTGTAATACAATATTTTTCTTGATAGTACGTAAGTATTCCTTATGTTGGAGACTGTTGTTAGTTATTAGCTTGAGATGCTTGAATTTTCCTTCAAATTCTTTTTTGGGAAAGCACATGGTCTTAAATCACTGTAAGATGGAATGGGTAAGCAATGTAAAATGCAGTAACATGGTAACTGGCACTGTGTGTGAGTAATGTCACCTTTTCCTCATAAAGGCTGTACCTTCAGATGGATTATCTTTAGGGAAAAGAAGTAAGTTTGCATTTCTGCCATTGCTCACAAATAAAGCACATTCGTAGTCTCTGCTTAATCTTGAGTGGCTGTGTTCCAACCCCTTGAAATCACAATGCAGGTGTTCACAGGTGAGAGGCCTATCTTTGAGGTTTGAAAGGGAACATGTGGCAAGCTGGATGGAGGTGTATTTCCTGGACTTCTTCAGAGTGAGCATAAAATTATCTAGAAAGTTGAAAAGGGAAGTGCAATTTATTAGAACAGATATTTCAGGCAACTTATCTTTTTACAGAGTTGCTAAGTATCATGTTAGAAAGCTGTGCCACCCCTGTGTACATGCATCTGTACATGGAGCAGTAGAATGTTAAAAGCTGTCATGTAGAAGCTGCTGAGAGGGTGGGAAAGGAGTCTGCAAGTGTATTCTTTGTCTGGTTAATCATAGAGCTTCTCCTGTCTGGCTAGCCGCCATCTACCTTCTGCATGCACCAGGTACCCGACGTGCTTAGTTAATATGTAATTCTCTCAACATCTCACCCCCATAGGAGCAACAGGTACCCAGCACTGGTGTTGTCCGTCCAGATGAAAGGGCCTGGCCACTGTGATTCCACTTCCCTTTGATCTCCCTGCAGAAGGTCGGCTTGTCTGCCTGGAGATTCCTCTGAAGGGCAATTTAAAAGTTGGATTTGAGCAACATCAAGTGAAATGTCTTCCCATCTCATGCCGTGAGGAGCTCCTTTGGTGTAGTTCATGGCTGGATGTGCAGAAAGATGTTAACCCTTCCTTTGAAGCAAACTGTCTTACAGGCTGAACTTGTCTGCTACCGCTCCCTTTCCTTTTAGAGGAGAAAACCCAAATATTTTTGTTCTTACAGAGCTCCTCAGCCCTTGAAGATGGACTCATCGTAGTGCTTAAAATTCATTCTAAGACCCAATCCCCTTTGCTTTGTTAGTGCCCCCATATTGAACGCACGTGGATGTGTAAGGCCCATTGAACTGATAGGAAAAAAAAAAAAGGAGGGATTTCACAGGCAGAGCAGAATGCTGTCTCAAGGTGTTGGATCAATAAAATAATCCATTTTAATGGTGAACTGGCAAGGGCTACTAAATACCATTACTGTTTAAGTGCTGTGAGGAGGTGAAGCCACTTTGTGAATCATTTCATTGGACTAACGTGCTCATCCTGGGGACAAACCATGGTCAGGTTGCTTCTGATGCTGTTCTTTTAAAGAAAAATAACTCACTTTAAAATTAGTTGCTTTGTTTTATAAATAGTTCAGAAAAATGCATTGCTGTCCAGAAATCCAGATCTACACTTGTTTTGTTTTTAATGAAAAGGGGAAGGAAAAATACCAGACCTCATCAGTGTCATATAATCATAGAGTGAAGCAAGGGAAAGCAATTTGTTGCTTGTATTTCCTGTCTGTGTTTCCAGGTTATGTATTTCGTTTCTCAACTTTTATTTATGTTAGTGAGACCAGTCTTTCTTTTTTTTTAATAACTAAGATCCCTGTTCTTCGGTATTTGTAACTCAATCATGAAAATGCAGCATAAGGTGTAGTTTCATTTAATGATAGAAAATAAGGTGAAAGTTTTAGCTTCGTGTTATCATAAGCTGTGGTAAAGAGCTAAGTAGTAATTTATTGACAGTGTGTTGCTCATCATGAGCTGTTGAAATAATGAGGCAGAAGGTGAATGAAAAAAACATAATGTAAACTGGAAATTTTACTGTTTCAATGTTTTTAAGATGTGTGAGTCAAGATTACTTAGTAGTGCCGGGCATGGTGGTGCATGCCTATAATTCCAGCACTCCGGAGGCTAAGGCAAAAGGATCATTGCAAGTTCGAGACTAGCCTGAGCTATATAGTGAGTTCAAGGCCAGCTGGAACTGTATAGTAAGACACTGTCTCAAAAAGACCAAAAAAAAAAAAAAGATTACTTAGTAGTATGAATGATTTTATAATTTTTGAGACTGTGGAAGTATAGGTATTCAATGTTGAAAATAAACTGTGAAGAAAATAATTTGTATTTTATCACAGATGTAACTGTTATTAATATATTGTCAGTCCTAATTTCATTTTTATGTGTACAGTGTACAAATTTCTAACAAAACATGGATAACTTCTCTTCGTGTGTACTCTAGTGTGCACCAACACATGCATTATACCATACCATTTTTCATGCACCAGCATATGCATTATACCATACCAATAAATATTACTTACACTGGATATGGAGTGACCTGTCTTATGGAGGTATCATGTATCTAACATTATTAAACATCCCATGATTAGTTATTTAGGTTATCTTCATTTTTAACTATCCCAAAATTTACTACTGTGACATCCTAAGAGTCAGTTTCACCTTGGTTGCTTCTATTTAATAAAGCACATTCTACTGTCATCACTCAGTAGTTAACACAATAATTCCACCTGGAAGGTAGGCCGGTTGTGGTTGTCTGTGTCACAAAGGAAGAAACTGAAGCATAAAAAGATAAAGTGGTCTTTTATAAATGTAAGCTCCAAAACAGGACAGAAGCACATGATAGAGGATTTTGGAGTTATACTGATAAGAAGCCAAGCTGATTCTTCTCTCAACAATAGTGATTACTTCGTTTATTCTACCAATGCTTCAGTGCTGCATGCACAGGTAGGCCCTGTTTGTTGCTCTGTGAAAGGAGCAGGTCAGTTCTTTGGCAGTTTATGAGAACATGTGTGCTCATGTTAGACCTTGGAGAAGGTTGTGTACCCAGCCACATCAGAGTGGTTTCCATCTTGTTTTTGTTCTGAGTGTGACTAGGTATCTTTAAAAGTCAAGTTAAGAATATCTTTGATATGCTCATTAGTGATGTTCGGCTTTATGCCTTTTACTACCTAGACAAAGGAATATGTTGTGAAGAAATTTTCGGTACCGTGGAATAAGTCAGGTAAAAGGGTGATATATCACTTAAATGTTTTCTTTTAAGATAACTGCTTTACACCTCATTTATCAAAATATTTTCCGAACAAAATTTCATGTAAATTAAGACAAAATACTGTTTTTCACTATTAAATTAGGGGGAAATGTAAGTAAAAATGTACAACTGGATGGGCAGAAATTAGAATGTTTTTATATAGCGGTGCTAGTCCTATAAATTGCTATCAACCCTGTTACCACACAAGACATACAAGCATAAAAACGCTAAAATCTTTTGATTCAGGAATAGCATCTCAAAAATGTATATTCTAAAGAAGATGTAAAATATAGAAAAAGCTTTACACTTCTCAACTTTTCATAGAGTGAAAAACAGAGACAAGGCTAAATGTCCGACAGTAGTGAGATTGTTTAGAAAGTAATAGCACATCTATCTCATCAGACAGTCAGCATCCAAGCACTTGTGAGACTGTGTAGACGTGGACAAATGCTCCAGCTGAATGAAGAAGCAAAGCAAATTTCTAAACAATGTATATTACAACAACAACTATATAATGTGGGAAAAAAAGCGAGAAGCAAATGTTCTAAAAATAGTAATGACTGCTTCAGGGGTGACAATCAAGGAAGTTCTTATTTTCTTTGTTTGTATTTTAAAGTTTTATGTAGTATAGTTTGTTTTGAAAACTAGTGACTATGTTGTATAAAAATGGTATATTCTTTTTAAAATTTAAACAACACAGAAAAACAAGAGAATAAACTACCTCATATCTCATATCCTAGAAATAAGCACCACTGATGTTAGGTGAACATCTTTGTAGAAGTCATTCTTTGCAGATGAATGGATGGATAGAAATAAAAATATAGAGGATGAATAATTTCACATAGAGATAAATTTGTGTAATACACCATTGGACAGATATCTGTAAAGAGCGAGAGGGTAAATATTTTAGCCTCCATCCTGGCTACTTTGAAGTATAGTGACCACAGCCAAGCAAACTGTAAGTGAATTAGTACAACTATATTCCAACAGAGCCTTCTTGCTCTTCGTTCTTTGTTTAGGCCCATTGTATGGCTTGCGCCTAGATGACTCCTACCCAAAGCCTCATATGGTCATTGGTGGGACTTTTTCAGAGGTGGCTGGCTCTAGAGTGTGTAATGCTGGAATAGATTCATGGTACAATGGTAGGATCAAGGGCACTAGGATTAAGTGCATGCATGCTACCCACCCTGAATACCCTGGATAATATATAAGGGATAGAGCTGTGGTTGCCCCGTATTGTTTTGGTTACTTCTGCCCACCATGAACTGTTTCTCCTCTGCAGTGCCTGTGTGCTGTGCCACCCAGCCTTGGAGCCACCTAATTATAGACTGAAATCTCTACAAACTGTGAACCCTAAATTATTATACAGATTCAATGCAATCCCAATCAAAATACCACTTGCCTACCTCACAGAGCTAGAGAAAGCATTCCTGAAATTCATCTGGAACCAGAAAAGACCTAGAATAGCAAAGGCAATTCTAGGCAATAAAGGGAAGGCAAGAGGCATCACAATCCCTGACTTGAAACTATACTACAAAGCTACTGTGATAAAATCAGCATGGTACTGGAATCAAAACAGACCTGAAGATCAATGGAATAGATTAGAAGATACAACCACAACTACAAACACACTTAGCCACCTCATCTTTGACAAAGGGGCCAAACAGGTACATTGGAAGAAAGCCAGCCTGTTTAATAAATGGTGCTGGAGAAACTGGCTTTCTATATGCCGTAAACTAAAACTAGATCCATGCCTATCACCATGCACTAAAATAAAGTCAAAATGGATCAAAGATCTGAATATAAAAATAGAGACACTAAACTTACTAGAAGACAGAGTAGGTAAAAATCTCGATGACATAGGAGTAGGCAGAGAGTTCATGAACAAAAATCAAATTGCACGGGAAACACTTCCCAGAATCAACAACTGGGATCTCATCTTACTAAAAAGTTTTTGCATGTCAAAGGAAATCTCCAACAGAGTGAAAAGAAAACCGACGAAATGGGAAAATATCTTAGCCAATTGTCCATCAGACAAAGGACTTCTATCTAAAACATATAAAGAATTAAAAGAAATCAGGCCCCAAAAATTCAAGAACCCAATCCAAAAATGGGCATCTGAAATGAATACACAATTCTCAGAGAAAGAAATACAAATGGCAAATAAATATATGAAAAAATGTTCAACATCAATGGTCATTCGGGAAATGCAAATTAAAACAACGCTGAGATTCCATCTCACTCCAGAAAGAATGGCCAAGATTCAAAAATCAACCAATTACAAACGCTGGAGGGGCTGTGGGGAAAAAGGAACTCTTCTCCACTGTTGGTGGGAGTGTAGACTGGTGCAGCCACTGTGGAAATCAGTGTGGAGATTCCCCAAGAAGCTAGGATTAGAGATCCCATTCAACCCAGCTATCCCACTTCTAGGCATTTTCCCAGAAGAATTAAAAACATCATACCACAGTGATATCTGTGCACTCATGTTTATAGCAACCCAATTTGTAATAGCCAGATTTTGGAAACAACCCAAGTACCCATCAATCAAAGAATGGATAAAAAGGTGTGGTATTTTTATACAATGGAGTACTACTCAGCTATTAAGAAAGATTGCATTGAGACTTTTGTAAGTAAATGGTCACGACTTGAGACCATACTCATAAGTGAGATAAATCAAACCCACATGTGTAAATACTGTATTGTCTCCCTAGTGTAAGAAATGAAAAAGTATATATGATCCAAAATCTATAATAAATACTACGTAAGGGTAAAATACAGCTCAAAGAGCAAAAGTAATTGGGAAGGGAAAAGGAGGAAAGAGTAAAGGGAAGAGGAAAAGATATAAACCTGTATGTATGTATATGTAAGATAACTAAAATGAACTCACTGCTGAATGTATTCATTATTGAGAAAGAGCAATTAATACTCATATGATTAGATCAATTTTACATGTCTATATCTGTTAATGTAAGTAACCATTTTAAAGATAACGATACGCAATATTGCAACCATTGTCAAGTTTCTATCATCCGGTTTTGTAAACCTGCAATGTTACTGTTGTGCATTTACTCTACTCGTTTGTTTGTCTCTTGCTTATTGTCTTTGTTATATATGTCTTTTTTTTCTTTTTTGCTTCACTTAAATAAAAAAAAGACTTATATAAGTGAAATAAATCATACTCACATGTATAAACATCAAAAAAAAAAAAATTTGCAGTGATCCTCCTGGCTTAGCCTCCCAAGTGCTGGAATTTTAGGTGTGTACCACCACATCCAGCTAGTATCTGCAGGTTTGTATTAAAGTTCATTGAGCTTTTCTTCTGCAGTATCTAATATTTGTAATCAGTGTATTTTTCATCTTAATCTTTTTAGTTTTTATCTCAAAAAGTCACATTTGGGGTTTTGGTTGAAATAGTATACCCTTTGTACCTCTGAAATATACTTATAGTAACTTACTGTATCTTTGTCTGCTAATCCTAATATCTGGGTTAGTTGTAGGTTTGGTTCCAGTTGGTTGATGTTTCTCTTCATGACAGGTCATATTTCGTGGCCTAACCACCTCTCATGGAATGCTCAGCATTGTGAATTTTACTTTGTTGGGTGCTAGGTAATTTCAATAAATATTGTTGAACTTTGTTCTGGAATGCAGTTAAAGTACTTGGGAACAGTTTTATCCTTTTGAATATTAATTAAGGTTTATTAGGTAGAACTAGAGCCCCTGGCACTTTTTAGTGCTCCATGCCTTAGGAGGTTTTCCACTCTGGCTCTTGGGAAGGGCAGATCCTCAGAAAGGAATGCATTAACATGTAAGCAGCTCAGAGACTTTCCACTCTGTAGTTGTTCAATAAATGTTGACCCTCAAGAGACTTTTCTTGTGTCACTGAAAGGGGATCTTTAAGATCGTGCTCTTATGCAGTGCCTCTAAGCATCTGTCAGTGGAAGCAGGCCTTCATGTTGACATTTCTTCATTTTCAATTAAACTGTTTCTTTTCCCTTCTCTTGGATTTCTTAGAGCCTTCAGTACAGTTTTGAGTGGAAGTTGTAATAATGGGAATTCTTGTCTTGTTTGTAAATTTAAAAGAAAAACTTTCAGCATTTCACTATTGATTTTAGTATGAGTTCTATAGATTGTTTTGTGAATTCCATTTCCTCTCCAGAATGAAAGTCTTTTTTGAAATTAGAGCATTATTTTTTTAGATAAGGCCATTTTCACATTTCCATTTGTAAGAAAACAGGAAGTATATGAATGAAACAAATTTAGAAAGTAATCTTTTACATAAATCAGAAATTATACAATTGAGGAAATAGTTCACAATTAATTATTTTTAAGTTATTGTTTATACTTTAGGCTCATTAAGTGAACATTGAAAGTCATGCTTTCCAGTTACAGAACTGGGTTTAAATTGGCAGGAGCAGCCACACTTCAGTTGTTGAAGTCAGAGGCTATGTCAACCTGTAGGATTTTCTAGTGGTTCCTCCTCTTAAGTAAAAGGGTTTCTGTTTTTCTCATATTTTACATTTTCAATGACCTGAATAGGCAGAAGCACCTTTGTCACGAATTAATGTGGTGTGACTGGTAATGTAAGGCCTATCTGAAGAGCTCTATTGAGTGTAAATGGGGTTCACACCTCCTAATGAGGGCTGTGAGCAGTATTTTTGTCATTCCCACAGAGACTGAGTGCCCCTTGAAGAGAAGATTGTTGGGAAATGGAAAAGGATAGAACAGGAATGTGTGTTGGGGGTCTGGGGTGAATGCAGAGGAGCCTAAAATGTACTCTGATTCAGGATCTTCCTCAACAGGGCACAGGCCCCCTACACAGTGGGCTCCTCCCCTGGTTTGGAATTCTGTATCCTGTCACTGAGATGCCTGAGCCTCAGACTTCTTAATCTGGTCCTCACACTGTCCATGTTGGTACTCCACACATGCTGGTTTCTTCTTCCTTTCTGCAGAATGCTTCAGTTAAAAATGAATTGCCATGAGGATTCTAATAGGGTTGAGACTAGGTGAGTCAAAACCTATTTCTAGGGGGCAAGATTTAAAAATGGAGGCTGTCACTATCAGGTTTGTACAAGTCAATCATCTCCCCCAAAATTCATGTCCTCAGTACTTCAAAGTATGAGTGTATTAAGCAACAGAACCTTTAAAGAGGTAGTTAGGTGGAGTGGTTAGGGTGAATCCTAATTCATTCTGACTCCTGTCCTTATAAGAAGAGGAGATTAGGACACAGAGACACTAGGGCCATTATACATAGAAGGAGAGCCATTCACAAGATGGAAGAGAGGCATTAGAAGAACTCTCCCTGCTGATCTTTGATCTGGACTTTCAGACTCCAGAAATGTGGAAAATAAATGTGTGATTTTTTTTTTTCATTTTGAAATAGAGTCACACTGAGTTGGCCAGACTGACCTCACACTTACAAACCACCTGCCTCAGCTTCCATATAGGTAGGCATGCACCATTACATCTGGCTAGCCACCCAGTCTTTGGTATAAACAGATCATTGCCAACTCACAACAGCTAGATGTAGTATTCTTTGAATTTTAGGATAGTATGAAAACAACAGTCATAAGTAGAAACCATTCTTTGAATTTTTATCTTTTCCCAAGCTGGTGACATTTTTGGTATAGTACTCTCCCACAATGATGGATGGTAGCAAGCAACCACAGATCCCACTCAGCTACAGATGATAGTGAACGTGTTATAAAATAGGCTTTATCTTCTAAAATTTTGCCCAGCTGTAGGCATAAACATGTTCTGAGCATGTTTTAAGTTAGCTTATATGTTTTAAATGCATCTTTGACATGCTCTGTTCAATTTACAATGGGTTTGTCAGACATAGCGTCACGTAGCAAGGGTCTGCTTTGCACTTGTACTATCCTGAGGGTGAGAGCCCCTGTACCATTCACTGTACCTCAGCCTGAATTTGAGAATGGTGTTTCCCCAGCTATCAAAGGGGAGTGACCACCCAATGTATTTTACTTTGTATATTTACAAATAGAAACATGTTACCTCTTTCACTCAGCTGCCTCTGCATCTCTGAGATACCTCAGTGTTTGAGGGGTTCCAGACACGTCTAACCCATGGACTGCTTGCTCTCTCGTTTCTAAAAACAAACAAAATATTCCTTTAAAAGGAACTTTTGTTACTTATATACATTAACTACATTATATATTTTGTCTGTAGCCCATGATAATTCTTCTTTATTCTATGTGGCTATAGGTTGGACAAAGCAGAAAGCCTAGTGGTTCTGTCTTCCCTGAAGAGGAGACCCCAAGGGCTGCTTATCTTGTGAAGGTCCCATGAGAGCTATAGAACAACTGTCAGAAAAACAAATGCAGATCTCTTATCTCATATTCACTTCAGGAAGAAATATTGGTAGAAATAGTGGATATAAATTTTCTAGCTTTAAGAAAACAGCCAACATCTCATAATAAAAGGTTTGAGAGACTTTTGAAGAGCCAAAAGCAGGAAGAAATGGCATCTGAACATACCACAGAGAGTATGAAAATTCTAAAACAGTAGAAAGTATACATTAAAGGAATAGTGATCATATTAACTTCAGATCTTATTTTTGTTGGGTCATTTGTTGTGCTTGTTGTGTTGTGTTTAACCCAGGGCCTTTGCACTGAGCTACATCCCTAGCCCTTTTTTAAATGTTGAGACAGGGTCTTGCCAAGTTGTTAAATTGCCCAGACTGGGTCAAACTTGCAATCCTTCTGCAGGTTTTTTCAGCAGTAGCATTGTAGCTTCTTATGCCAGAGATGGCCATTTTCAAAATATTAAGGAAGATAACCTAAGACACAGAGCTTAGAAAAAAATGTTTTTATTATACAAAGTTCCAAAATGTACACCTTAATATGTAATTCCAATAAACATGAATGAACTAAAGTCAGTGATAAGAAACACAAAGATTGACCAATTGAGTATAAAATAAATGTCTTTCATAAAGGTTATCTAAAACATGGAAGTTATTAAACTTCAAGGGTAAATGGATGGAAAGATGTATATAAGAAAAACACTAAGCAAAATATATAAGCAAAAAAAAAACCTCAGGTATGATGATGTTTTAAATAGATTCTAAAACAGTATCGTTAGAAATGTAAAGGATCATTACAGAAGGGTCACTACGTAATAAAAGAAATAGAATAGATCAATTTTGTTGATAAAACATAATAGCATATGAACAACAAAATAAAAATTTTTTGAGGGTACAGAGCAATGACATTATCTACTTTAAGAACTTAGAAAGTGGACAATATAAACCTTTTTTTTTAATGTAGAAAAGAGTACAAATTAATGAAATAAAAATACAATAAAGAAAATCCAAAGAACCATTGACTGGTTATTTAAAAGAAAAATGATTAAAGAAAAGTAAGACATATGAATACTACTGTTAATGAAAAGAAAAAATGGAGAAAGATTTTAGATTGAGATAATAAAACGTTCCATCCCCAGCTTTATGTTAAAGTTTTCAAACCTAGGAAAATTCACACATGTTCTAGAAAAGTAATGTTTAAGTAAACAAAAATCTTAAATGATTCTAGAACTTAAAGCTATTAAGCAGTGGTTAAATTTTTTTAGTGGGTAAATAGACCTAGCTTAGTTTTAAAGGTGACTGCTCCTATATCCAAAATGCATTATCTCAATTCACATTAACTCATCTGGAAACAAAAAGGAGTTGAATGTGTGCTCTCCATCCAGCTCATTCTGTGAGGTCAGCATAATCCTGGCATGGAGACCACAGACAGTACAAGCTTTGTTTACTCCTTAAAATAGATGAAAACAATCTTAAACATAATTAGCAAGTTAAATCTGGCAATGTGTAGAAAAGTTAGATTTATTTTGGGTATGCAAGGAATTTAATGTTAGAAAACCTTCAGGAGAATGAATTAAAATAATTTTATATAGTATAAAACATCAGGCAGTAGTAGGGATGACATGGAACCATGTAATATTACTGAATCTAAAATCAAGGAAAAGAAATAAAAGAGAAATAAAAAATAAATGTAATACAAGTAAGGGGAAAAAAGTTAACAAGATGATGTATTTTAATCCAACTAACCTGTCAATAATTACATTAAGTGTAAGTGGTATACGTGTACCAATTAAGAAACAAACTAAAATTGTGAGGAGAAAAAAATAATGACCTAGCTACATACTGTGTATGAGAAATCAACTTGAAGTAGAAAGAACTAAGATAAAAGTATGTGGAAAATAAAAGATATGTTGGCCAAATACTAATCAAAAGATAACCTGAAGGATCTGTATTATTATCAGATGAAATAGGCTCCAGAGCCAAAAATATTACCAGGGATAAAAAGAGATATTACATAATGATAAAATGATCAGTTCACCAAGAAAGTGTAGTAATCCTAAATGGTTATGCACTTGACAACATAATTTCAGAATATAGAGAGGAAAAATAGAAAGTACAAATAAAGTCCACAATTATATTTGGAAATTCCACAACTTCTTTATCAGTGCTCAGAAAAATAAAATGAGTAAGAATATAGACTTACTCAAACAGTGCCATCTACAATTTGATGTAATTGATATTTGCAGAATAGTACACTCAACAAAAGCTAAGTATATAGCCATTTAAGCCCATATGTATCAATTGCAAGATTGACTCATATTTTCTAAATAAATTTTAAGTTACTCAAATTATCTGATCTATTCTCTATAGTGGAATTAAATTAAAAATCAATAACCAAAGAAATGAAAAATTGAGAATATTTGAAAGTTCTAAGTAACCCATAGTTCATAGAAGTCACATGGGAAGTTAGAAAGCATTTTTAATCATATAAACATGAATCACAGCCTGTCAAAAGTTGGAGGTTGTAGCTAAAACTTTGCTTTGAGAGAAGTTTATAGCTTTGAGTTTTCATGATTGGGAAAGAAGAAAAAAGGTCTCAAAACAATAAGCTCATTGAAGAAACCAGGAAATTAAACCCAAAGGAAACAGGAGGGAGATGATAAAGGTAGAACAGAGCAGAGATCAGTGAAATATAAAGTAGAAAACCTTGGAAAATATCAGTGAATCAAAAACTGATTCTTTAAAAATTATCAGTTAAAGTAAAAGTCTCAAACCAGGTATGTGGCACATGCCTGTATTCCCAGCACTTGGGAGGCTGAGGCAGAAGAAGCACCACGAGTTCAAGGTCAGCCTGGGCCAGCCTGAACTACATAGCAAGACACTGTCTAAAAAAAAAAAAAAATTAAAATCTCTGTTCAGATTTTTTCATGAAAAAAGACAGACAAAATTAAGGGTATTAATAATGAAGAAGGGCCATTGCTACAAATCCATCTACCTCCAATGAAAAGCTGCGTGGTACAGTTACTTCTTTGCACTGGAGTATTTAGATCAGTGGGTAACTTTTTGGAAAGACAAACTACCAAAGCTCATTCAATAAGAAAATGGTAAACTAAATATTCCTGTCTATTGTACTAACAGAATTTATTGAAGAAAAATTCATCCCCAGTTGGCCTCCTTGGGGAATTCCACAGAACATTTATGGAAGAAATAGTACTAATTTGATGATACTCTTCCAAGAAACACTTTCCAACTCTATTCAGGAAACCAGCATTACCTTGACACCGGGAATTGAAAGACAAATGTGCATCAGTATTCCCCATGGACATAAATGCAAAAATCTTTAAGAATGTTAGCAATTTCAAACCAACAAAACGTAACAGAGATGTTGGATCATGACCAAGAAGTTTATTTTATGAATTTAGTATTTAAAAATCAAAAGTTCAGTATTTTAAAATCAGTCAGTTTACCATATCTGTAGGAAATTCTTGATTTGATAAAAAGGAATCTATGTTTAGCTGACCTCATACCTTACAAGAAAGAGTAAATGCTTTCCTCTGAAATTCAGAAACAAGGTAAGGATGTCCATTCTTACTGCTACTCATCTGGAGGTCTTAGCTAGTCTAATAGATCAAGAAAAAGAAAACTTGAAAAGGAACAAATACCATCTACATAGAAAAAAAACCTATAAAACTGCTAAACATACAAAAAACCAATTGTATATAGTTATTTGTTCATTTTATTAGTACACATTTACAGTAATAATGTTTACATTCCTTGTGGGGAGTTGGTCCATGTACATGACACGTCTTAATTCCTTTTTCATTCCCTTTCCTCCCTGCTCATCTCTCGATCTCCTTCCCATTTGAAAAGTATCTATTTCCCTGTTTCTATTATCTATCTTTTATTTTGTTCTTTATTTAAAAATTGGGTGTCTCATATAAGAAAACCATGTGGTATTTAAGCTTGTATGTCTGACTTATTTCACTTAACATTTTGGGCTCAAGGTACATCCATTTTCCTACAAATGACTTGAATTTATCTTTATGGCAGAGTAGTACTCCATTGTGTGTAAATACTATTTTTATATACTAGCAAAGGATATTGAAAATCCAAATTTTAAGTATAGTTGCATTTATAATATAGGTGGAGCATCCTTAATTCAAGAATCTGAAATCAGTAATGCTCCCAAATCTGAAATTAATATCATGCCCAAAAAATAGGGTTTTGGAGTATTTCTGATTTCAGATTTTCAAATTTTGGATGCTAAACTAGTAACAGTTATGCAGTTACTCTAAAATCTGAAAAAAAAAATCTGAAATCCAAAACACTTCTGCTCCCAACATTTTGGGTAAGGGATACTCATCGTATAATAAAAATAACATGAACTAGATTTTTATCTAACAAAACTTACAGAATATTTGTATGCTGCATGCTTTCATCATGTTTGTATGCTGAAAACTATAAAACCTCAGTGCAAGAAGTAAAAGAATGCATGAGTAAATTGAGAGATCATACTTTTTCTTAGATTGGAAAATTCATTATTATTAAGATGTTGATCTCAATTCTCCCAAAATCAGTGAACGAATTTGACACAATTCCAGTCAAAATCATAACAGATCTTTTTGTAGAAATTCATAAGCTGTTCTGAAATTTGTATGAGAAAATTCCTGTTTTTACAACTTTCCTAAAATTATTCTTAACAGTCCATCACAGGAAAATAGATAGCTCATTTTGTGACTCCTTCAAGAGCTAGCATTAAAAGAGGATGTCACAATTTCTTTTAGGTTGTATCTCATAAGACAAAAATTTTAAATTTTTTATATTAAGGTATTTTCCATCTTTGTGCATGGTATATCTTGGGGAGAAGAATGAAGCAAACAAAATTCTTTATTGAGAATATTTGTTGTTCTGATAGTTGTTTGACAGTTACAATCTGTGTTGCTGACAGTGTCATCAGAATTAACCAACATACTCTTCTCCAAACTTACCTGATACTAAAACATTAGAATACTTTTTGGCTTTTGGGTTCTAATACATTTTGTATCTAAAGGAGTGCTGAAAACATGAAATCTACATAATATATGCAGCGCAGCTAATATTAGAAGCGTGTTCAAGGAGCAGCCCCTGGGGTTAATAGAGTTTAATTTGCAAGACAAATGAAGGCTCATTTTCTCCTAGGCACTCTGCTCTCAATTCTAGTAGGGCCACTTTTGAAGAACAGGACTGTGAATAGATGACATGACCTTTGTCAGACAGGAGCAGAGCTGATATGCAGTGAGACCAGGTGGCCTTTTGCTCAGAAGGGCATTTCCTGCAACTCAGAGCTGTCCACCAGCCTGCAGCTCTTAACTAGTTCCCTACACCACCACCCAAATCGGGGAGGGGACAAGTGTTTATCTGTAGGAACTTCATCATAACAAAAACTAAAAACAGACAATTCAAATGCATATGAACAGTGAGAAAGTTCTAAAGTAAATCTAGATTGTTTTTCATGTGAAAATAGTCTCCATATTTTGAAAATGATATTCCTAGGAATTTTTATAACCAAGGAAGATACTTAAAAATTAAATCATTAAAAATAATAGACTAAAAGGAACATGCTAAAAATTGATTTTGGTTATCTGTGGCTGGTAGAATTATGAGTAATTTTGTAAATTGACACCTAATTTACATATTCCTGGGGTAGTCTGCTGCGGTGTGGAACTGGGTGTGAAACTGTCGAGTTGGCCTTCTTGTCTTTAGAGCTTCAGGTGGACACACCCATGGCATCTGAGTTGCACAAACTGTTTTTTAGCAGATTCTGTCTTCACAATGCCAGTTACAGCCATCAGTCACCATGGCAGCAATGAAATCCTACATTTCTCTCAGCACCCTGCAGGTGTACTGTGCACTCCTGTCCTAATTAAGAACCAGAGGTTAGAAACTTCTAAAAGTATAGTTGTTTGCTGCATAACAATATTTGCATCAACAAAGGACCACATATACAATGGTGATCCCCACAGATCATACCATATATTGATCTAGCATCTTAGTTTGTGTGAGTACACATCATGTTCTTACATGTCATTTGCATGACAATGTAATCATGTAATGACATAGCTCTCAGACTATTTACTATTTCCCTGTTGTTACGTGACACATTGCTAATGAAACAGCATCAGAATGAGTAGCTAAGACACCTACTATTACCTGTAGAGAAGGTTGAGCTGGCAGATCCTGAAGGGACTTATGTGACTATTGTCACTGAAGATTTAGGGACATAGAAGGGAGCTTTGCAGCTGAGTGAAACGTGTTAGAAACCAAATGAGGCTGTCATGTTTTTGTCTTGCCCATTTCCCATTTCCTTTTCATCTGTAGGCCAGTGTGGGGGTCGACTGGGGAGTCTCTAGTGTTAGCACCACCCTTGCAGGTAAGGTTGGGTGTTGAGGAAGATACCGGGCAGTTGCTGGTAAGAAGCTACAAGAGAATAGAAAGTTTGAGTCAGGGAGAAAAAACTAGAGTAAGCAGTTTGGAGAAGTCAGATGTTTAAAACATGAAAAGAAATGTAACTTTGAGTTGCAGTGGTTTTGAGTTTCATGATCTTGATGTGCCAGTAACTCCCTGGGGGCTGACAAATCCAGGGGGAAGGGTTCAAAGGCAGAGATCCTGTTTGAGCTGGGGCAGGGCACAGCCTTGCTAAGAAGGGGTGGACAGCAGCCGATCCAGGCCTAGGAACCAAGCCTCCTCTGCCCAAGTGTTGTTCAAAAGGGCAGGGGTAGGGCCTGCACATACTGGCCAAGGAGTAACCTACAAGCTCTGTGACTCATTTCAGCAGGAAAGAGCAACAGGACACACTTAGTGATATCTTCAACATTTGAAGAGACTTGCGATTCACCTCTTCTTGATGCCTCTATACCTACACTCACAGCATCCTTCTGTTTCACCCTCACAAACCAGTGTGAATTTTGTGGCATGCTAAAAATCAAGATAATAAAACTGTGTCTTTTTACATTGACTGTTTAGAACCAGAACTTTGACCCTGATGTGGCAGTGACTGTAAGTACTTTTCATCTTTCTGAAACCATTCTGTTAACAAGTGTTTGAGCACCTTGAAATTAGGATTTTACTCATCAGTACCTTTATTACACAGATATCTATAGATGGCCTATATGCTAGGCTTTACCCTAGGTGTTGGTACTTTCATCTCAGCTCAAATGCTACTTCTTCAGAGAGGTCTCCCCTGTGTACCTTCTGAAGAGGCACCTTTCCTACCAGTCACAATGGGGCTGTCATCCTGTTGGTATTCTTCATAGCAGTCATCACTATATTGTACTGTGTATTCATTTTTGTGGTTTAGAGCCCATTCCATTACTCTGCTTCCCCAGAACAGATTCTTTAGAGGCACAGTGTCTGTTTTAATCCCCGATGACCAGAATATGGTAGAAGCTTGATAAGTATACATCAGATGACCAAATGAATGGGCAGATTACAATCCTTGAGCTAACCAGATAATTAAAAAAATAAGGACAATAAGGTGTGTTGTGGTGAGATGGGAATGGTAGTCCCTGGGAGCTGTAAGGCCTCAGGTCATCAAAGCTCACTCAAACTAGAGTCAGGGAATGCCAGACTTTCTGGAGTGAGGACATGAGGTTCAAATACACACAGCAAGAGACTAGAAGGAAATTAGAGACAAGGATGGGCAAGGCATGAGTAACCAGGAACCATTCTAAAAGCTCCTATGGAATGATCAGAATGTTTGGATTTTGTCCCCGTCAGGCCAAACCTGAGGTCCCTAGAGTGGGTTTGATTCTTGCTTAACTTTCATCAAGGCATTTCACTCCAGGGACCTCATTTCCTTCCTTATAAAATGAAAATAAAATTTTGCACATAGGATGGTTGTAAGGATTAAATTAAGAGAAAGTACAGCCACACCTCTGTTAGTTGCCTGGCCTGGTGCACATGGAATATGGTTAATAAGTACAGCTTATGCTCACCTGCTCCTCTGTCTCTAGTTGATGGGTTTACAAGACTTATTGCAGTCTGTAATTAATTAATTTGTGTGGGCTTAATTTTGCATGTCTTTACACTAATATTATGACTGCTAGTCATTCTCTGCCACCTTTCATAGACATCTTTTTCTTTAGGCTTCCCATTTTGGGCCAGCAATAATATTACTTTCCAATCTGATGATAATTCAATGGAATAATATCTAGTATTCAATGGGGAAATGATGGGTTCTGTACTCCAGAGAAGCTGCACTTTTCTGTGTATCCACCCAAAGACCAGTCAGTTGTGGCTCCTCTCTGCTCATAGAAGTGCCTCTTCATGGCAGTTTGCTAAGCAGCAGAGCCTTGGCCTCCAATTGCTATGGCACTTTTGTCTTTCTGTGTTGACCATAGATCTACCATCTAATGTGCTTCCTTTTATCTTTCTTGGTCTTAGTACCTGCTTGGCACTTCATAATACTATGCATTCAGTGTGCATCAACTCTGTGTGTGAATTATGAATATGAAA